>OY998229.1:42947176-43514676 GCA_963922035.1 Amblyjoppa proteus
GCCAGCTCGAGCAAACTGTAACCAACTATCATAGTCACACTTTCGATTTGGCTTCATTCGTTATCATAAACGCGTCTGCGCATGCGCACGGTCGCTGTTTGGTAAGAACTACCAAGAAACATTACAATAACGAACAACGTCAAATCGAAAGCACCTCGGAGGGGAAATCGAACAGATGAGATTGACAAATCGACGGAGTTAACGAAAAACAAAAAAAAAACCCTTTACTTTTGATCCCTCCTGTACGACGAGGCCCCGATTCGCGGTTCTCGTTTGGGGAGTTTCGGTCTACGGTGGCTCCCCTGTATTATTTTCGCGAACCCGCGCACCTCACCGGGGCCCACGGTAACGCACGGGAGTCTCGTCTTTCAAGATATTCTACGCGAGCTTCTCTCTCTCTCGAGGGTTCCTCGAGCGAAAATTGTTGTCGATCTCGCGCAGGGGCCCGGCCGGCCGGCTAGCAGCTGTTGCCTTACGTGACCTGCATTTTTTGGGTAATCACCGATACACTCACTCGAACTACGTGGCCGCACGTTCGATTCGTGTGTTGTGCCTACCTCGTTTGGTTAGTTTCTCTTTTTTTCACCATCGCTTTCATTCGACACCGACGGAGAGAGAGCGAGAGAGGGAGAGCCTTGAAATATTTACACTGCGTATCTGTAAACAGCGAGCTCGGTCTTTTTTTTTTTTTCTTTCAATCAACGTATTAAATTGCGTCGATGACATCATGGAAGAGCGCGACCGGACGGTACGAGTCACGAATTGACACGATCGACATAGTTCTACAATGGAATTTTCGGTAAGCCCGAACTATCGCGTTTGCTCGGCTTATTTGCGCCTTATCCTATCTCGATAGGCGAGAATGAAAAAAAAAAAAAAAACAAGATTAAAAGAACGCCCGAAGACAAATGTTATTTTTCTTTGAGAGACGATATTTAATCGGTCGATGCTCTCTCGGGCAACGAATGAATTTTCGGTATTCGGCGGAGATGCAACGTACACGTACTGGGAGAAACGATATAGTGTACAGAGGGTGAGCTTTCGCCGGGCTCACTAGGTCAGACTGGAGAGGGTGGAGTAGGTCAGGGATGAAATTCAACGTTTTCGAGAGGAAAGCTTTTCCATTCGTTATAATCGTCACTTCACAGTGTTCCAACGGGAATCTCTCGAGTGAATCTTTTTGTCCCCAACGAGTTCGCCGCGCGGTTCAACGAAGCGACTGAAGCGAGAGTTTCGTCGCAGTTGTATCGCCTTACGGTTACATCCCCCCCCCCCCCCCAAGTTCAATATTTTATAAGATACGAAAAAAAAAAAGATGCAACAAATCGATTGCAGCTTTTTTTGAAAAACTATGCTCACCTTGCGCTGGGCCTCGGCGGCGAATCCAGACTTCGTAGCTCTGTTGCAAGCCATCGTTATAGTTTTTTCTTCTTTATTATAAATTCGTTCCGTTTGTTAATATCGCGGAGTTTTTACCCGACCTTTATCGACGCGACCGATTCGAATCCTCGCGATTATCTTTGTTTTTTTTTTTTTTCTTTCGCGTATCTCTCTGTTGTTTCAAAAAACGAACGAGTTGTTTTGTATTGTATATTACAAAAAAAAAAAAAACTGGCTCTGTCGAGACACTGGTTCACTGTTCGGGCGACGGCGTTCGACTGACCGTCATCGACGGTCTCTCGCGATCGGTTACCGCGCGGCTCTCGACAAAACTCCGCGGCGAGGGGCGACGAGGCGATTTTAGTTTCGTTGAGGGACGCGAGAGCGAGGCAGAGACGGTGCCGCTGTCGGTGGTTTATTCAACGTTTCCCCGTCCAGTTACCTCTGGGGCAAAGCGATGACGACACGAGACCATGCGAGCTCAAAGTTCATGCGTTCCACGGACCGAGCAACGGGTTTCGGCCTTCGATCAATATTTGCTCAAAAATAAAAAAAAAAAAAAAAAAACCGACAGTCAATAAATTCAGTAATTTTTTGTTGTTTCAACATTTTTTCTCATCACCGATCGTACAAATGGGAGGCGAATCTCGAGTGCAAAGATTAAACAGTTTAATATATGAATATATACTTGCATATATATGTAAATTTTTGTGAACATAATTTTTCCCACTCGAGTTTCACGGATAGATAGATATTCACTTGTTGCACCATCCCCAGAGACCCTCGACGAATCGCGTGAAGCCGGCCTTTCCCTCCTTCCCGAGTTTTCCGAGAGAAAAAAAAGTCAATAAATTGATTAATTTTTTGTTGTTTTAAATTTATTTCTCATCATCGATCGTACAAATGGGAGGCGAATCTCGAGTGCAAAGATTACACAATTTAGTATATACATATATGCGCCTATGTATATGTAAATTTACGTAGATACAATTTTTCCCACTCGAATTTCGCGGATAGTTAGATATTCACTTGTTGCCCCATCCCCAAAAGCCCTTGACGAAGCCCGTGAGGCCGGTCTGACCGGCGGTCTTTCCCTCCTTCCCGAGTTTCTCCGTGAGATCCGGAAACTCCACCATGTTGAACGCGAGATCGAAGAACAGTGGTTTGCAGGGGATGCTCTGCATGGGCGGCGGTAGATTGTAGACGTTCGGTTGTTTGGTGAGCAGCGAGGGATCCTCGCGATACTCGTGCAGCCGTTCGACGAGCGGTTTCTTGCTCCTCGTGTGTTTCACCGTGCCGGATTCCTCGTCCTGGCCCTCCTCGAGGACGCTGTGCGCGTGCGCCGCGTACTGAGCGCCCTCGATCGACACCTCCAACTTGCCGAGTTCCTCTTTGAGCTTCTCGGGCAGCACGAATGAATTCTTCAGCGCGTCCTTTGCGTGACGTAGGGATCTCTGATAGAGGGCCATGGCCTCGCGCCAGCGATGCAAGTTCGCGAGTGACTGAGCCATGTGAAAGCACCGGAAGGCGCGATAGCCTTTGGTCTTCGCCTCCTGCTCCTGCAGATAGGCCTCATCGTCCTGGAGCTGCGCCATCTCGACGAGGTTGTGCAGCGCCGCCTCGTACAGACGAACGATGTCCTGGGACTTCGCTTTCTCCGACTCCTCGGCGATCTTTACGAGCTCCAAGTTTCGCTCGAGGGTTCTCGATAGTCTTATGTACTGGAGATAGGCGATGAGCTGCTGAATCGCGGCGGACTTCTCGGCGTCGCGATTCTTGAGTTCGCTCTTGAAGGTTTCTCGCACCGCGGCTATTACGTCCTTGCAGTCGATCAGATGAGCCTCGAGAAGATCGATCTTCGCCTGGGTCGACGTGGCTTTGGCCAGTGTCTGATTGAGCTGCGAATCGGCCATTAGCAGACCCGTCGCTCTCGGCGGCACGACGCCGCACGATTTGCCTCGCCACGTCACCTCCTCGGCGCTCGATTGTTTCTCGCGGGTCTGAGCTATGAGCGAATCCAAACTCGCCAAGAGCTCGCCGCTCAGCTGACCTCGCATCTGCATGAGATCGTCGATTGCCGAAGTGTCGCCGACGTTGTAGGCGCAGTATCTCAGACTCGGGGCCAGCTCCTCGACGCGGGCCTTGTATATCACCTGTTCCGATTCTGGAAGCGCCTGTGCTAATTCGCCGTACACCACTTGGGCCTTCTTCAGGTTCGCCATCGCGTCCCTCCAGAGCTGAAGCTCGAACTGCAGCGAACCGTGCATCCACGCCACGTAGGCCTGCGCCTCCAGCTTCGTTCTGGCGTCGCAATTCACGTTCTGCGAATGTAAACGAACCGTGTTTTGGATGAATAATCACGTTTTTACGGACTAAATAAATGACCGTAATCAATAGTTGAACAATTCGTAATTGAACAAATCGTAATTGACCAATTCGTAATTGACCAATTCAGAGTTGAACAATTCGTTATTGAACAATTCGTAATTGACCAATTTGTAATTGAACAATTCGTATGTGACCAATTTGTGATTGAACAATTCGTAATTGAATAGCTCACAGTTGAACTGCTCATAGTTGGACAATTAATAGTAGGACTATGAAAAAATTCTTTTCATCAGCAGTATTTCTGGTCCCAGGGGATAAAGTCACCTCAATTAGTTCCTGCAACTGCAATGCGTAAGTCGCTGCCTTCCTGAGTCTGGAGATGAGATGAAACTTTTTTCTGGGCTCGGTGTTGGACTCGATCCTCAGCTGCATGGCGTAGCTCCACGCTCGTTCAGCCATCGTCAATGGAATTTGCAAGAACTTGTCGTCGACCACCATAACTGTGGTGACGTTCCTCTTCTTAAAGTGACGACGGTCGCCCTGCGGAACTTTTAGGACTTTCCTAAGTCTGCGCAAGCGTCTCGAACAGTAGCCTCTGTAACGCTGATAATCGCCATGTCGCAGACCGTGCTGCTGTTGAGCCTCCTTGATTATTTTCAATACTTGAACGCGCGTTAAGGAAAAAAAGAAATCTTACAAAATTCGTCGAAAATTAAATTGAAAGAAAAAATTAAGTGGAAAGTAGCGAGGTGACATATGGAGTTTCGTGAACAGGTAGACGACGTCGTGTCAGTGTTTATCGCGGAAAAGGATACTCTCCAGTGAATAAGGCTTTCGTTCCTTGGTTATCGCGGGATCATCGTTCTCGACATCGTCGGCCTCGAGCTCGTTGATTTTCTCGTGCACAACCATCCTTCAGCGATTGGAAAATCCTTCGTCGATCACGCGCGAGAACGAAAATCACGATTTACCGTCGAGCACCGTTGGTGAATGTCTCCGACACGGTGGCTCGCGAGACACTTTAGAGAATGAACGAGCAGCAATATGCGACGGTAAATAACCGGTCAAATAGCGCAACAAATAACTCGTCATCAATCGCGGGTGCAAGCTATGTACATCACCGATGACAATTTATCTACGTGACAAATAACAAATATTTAAATTTATGAATATCCAAGTTGTTAATATTTACTTAAATAACCGACAATCCGTGTGACAACGTAGTGAAATTTACGGGTAAATTAACAACACCAGCTCAAATACTCGTCACTGCGCATGCGCCGCGCGCATGCGCAGTCCGCGCCGAGCGGCTTTCCATGTTCCGGCCAAAATGGTGACACCCATGGTAAAGAGCCGTCGATGATTAAGCGAGCTCACAGTGATCACTCACACGACGAACTCGTCGAAAATTTCGACCTCCGATTCTCCACGATTCTAAAAAACATCCGAGAACCGCTCGCCGACCGTTCGACAAAATTTCCCAAAAGAGGAAACATTGGAGGTTAGTCACTGCGGAGCGCTCGCAGTTGCTCCGAAAAAAAAAAACAAGAAACATTACATAAACAATTACTCCCATTGCAGGTAAAAACATGCGATAGTCGGCGAAGCCGTTCGTCGATTTCTCGAACGGATAAGATTCTTCCTCCAGATTTCGTTCGACGATGGTTCTGATGCAGACCCGAAGTCGAGTCTACTCGATGCTGCGGAGATCCGTCTGTGCGATTAAACCGCGCGACAGCGGCGGTCGCCGGCTGCAGCGCGTGCTGCCCGTTCTTGCAGAGCGACGTTTCTTCCAGACATCAGGGAGAACGTCGGAGGCCGAGAAGTCCGCGAAATCCCTTGTCGTCTTCTCTTTCGAGAACGTAAACAAAAAAGAGAAGGAGACGTTTCTCGACGTGCTGCACATGTACGAAACGCAGGAGCCGATGAGAAGAGGACACGTCGATTTCATAAACGCGGCTATGAATTACATGGACGAATTCGGAGTGAACGAAGATCTAGAGGTGTACAAGAAGCTCATAGACGTGATGCCGAAGGGGAGATTCATATCCTCCTCGCCGATGGCCGCCGACTTCATGTACTTTCCGAAGCAGCAGCAGTGCATAGTAAATCTGCTCGAGAAGATGGAGAACAACGGCGTTATTCCCGACATCGAAACGCAGCAGATGCTCCTCAACATATTCGGCCAATTCGGCATACCGCTTAGGAAATTCTGGAGAATGATGTACTGGATGCCGAAATTTCGATACTTGAATCCGTGGCCGACGCCCCGTCCGGTTCCGACCGATTCTCTGATCCTCGCGCGACTCGCCATCGAGAAGATCGCGAGCGTCGACGTGCAGAGCGTGATAACGGTCTATCAGACGGAGGAGGTCGCGGATTCGATAGACAAGACCTGGGTCGTTTCGGCCTCGAGTCCGGAGCAGAGGGATCTGCTTCGGAGGCATCCGCAGAACGTCGCTATCCACGTCGAGGGACCCTTCAAAATATGGGTTGCTCACATGCCGGTGGACTACTTCATTCTCCGAGGGGACGCCCACGCTCCCCCCGAAGACGACGGCGTCGACGAGGACGGTAAAATGGTTTTCTGCGATCTCTAGATCTATATGGTTTTTTCTTTCTTTTTTTTTTTAGGGTGACGTAACTAACGATTGAGATTTTTATTCTCATTTTTTTCTTCAAGATGTATCGAAACTGGACATAAAGTTTTTCGATTGTCCAGTGAGGGAATTGGCGATGAAGCGTTCGGTTCACGAGCAGGACGACGCGACGATATTTTCGGTCTGCGCGACCGGAACGTCGAGCAAGGATTCGCTCCTTTCGTGGATTCGATGCCTGCAGCGTGAGAATCCGACTCTCGAAAAAATACCCGTGCTCTTCAAGCTGACGAAGCACATCGACGATCTGGGAGAGATCGAGGCCGGCGACGGCGACGCCGCGGACGCAGCGAAGCCGCTACACAAAATCGGCGATAGCGCGGACGCGGCGAAGCCAGGACACAAAATCGGCGAATGATCGGTCGGCCGGTTTCAATAAGATTATGTAATTTTTGTATATAAAACTATTTCCGTAGTAAACGAAGGAAAATCGTTTGAAAAAGAAAAAAAATAGTTTTCTTTTCTCAAACTCAACGATGTGAACCGCCCGTTCGCGGTATAATCGGCAGCGGCTTTCTACTCTTCTGTAAACACGCACGCACACCTCCTGCCTGTTATGTAATTGGAGAGCGTCGCGTTCCACGTCCGATCAACTTTCGAGTCTCGACGAGCATCTCGGCCGCCGATGAATGGACGCACGAAGCGGTTCGACGCGGCAGTACTAAATACGCGTCTGGCGCCGTCGGTTCTCGTCCGTCCTTCTCCGGCCGGATTTACTTACACGGACCAATTGTCAATTTAATCTCAAGTGCGCCGCAAGAATTTATTTTTTCGTTTCACGCATTAACAAAAAATTGTGAATCGTAGCGGTTTGCTTACACCGATATCTGTAATGTCAATGTCCAGAAGTGAGTACAAAGCGATCATTATTATGAGCTTGTCGTTGATTATTATGAATTTCGTGATTTGTGATCGATTATGCCGTTCTGCACGATAGATTTGCAAGTTACGTCGAGATGGATAAACTATCGAAAATTCAGCGCGTTCGCTCAACCCGAGATGCCTGAATGTAACTATATTCCTTCAACTTATGGCGTATGTTTTACATTTATTTACTAGCTTTTACAATAAAAAATAAGTAGTTTGTCAGCTGCAAGGACGTTATTTTTTCAACATTTTTTTTTTTTTTTAATTGGAAAGCTTGATATCAAAAAAAAAATTAAAAGATGTTGACGATCTTTGTTTCATATGTTTGTTTTTTTTTCAGGGTCCCGATTACGAGCTCGTGAGAGCGTCCCGAATGAAAGGCTCGGAGCCGTGTCATCGTCCTTATTACAAGAAACCAATACTGATCCACGAGGGTCGCAATCAGTGGTTATGGGATCATTCGGGACGGAGGTATCTCGACATGTTCGGCGGTATCGTCACCGTCTCCGTTGGTCATTGCCATCCGTGAGTACTCCATTCAAAAATTTCCTTTAATTTATTTGTTAATTGAATGACGTACAAAAAATATTTACAGACATTTCGAGCTCGTTCGCGTATATTGCGTATATGTTTTTAAAAATATTTTCATAAATCTTCAAAGTGACGCTCCATACTTATAATAATATGGAGAGAAACGTTCCATATACATTGTAAAAAAAAAATGGTAAATTTAATGTACCAGACTGGAAGTTTTTATGCAAAAATCGGTACATTAAATTTAAGGAAGTGTTTATTGGGGCCATACTGTGTACGGTACGGTCCCAATATACTGTATTTAGATTCCCAGCGCAAATATACTGTGATACCGTTCACAGGAATAAACGAGCCCAGCTGGGATATATCGCGATGCCGCAGACGGTATGCGAATCCGCACTACGGTATGCATGAGAAGAACAAGCCCAACTTGAAAAGTACCGTGATGCCGTTGATCATCAGTTTATCACAATATGGTGCAAGTCAAAATTCAAACGGGGCCTACGTGGCCGTAATACAGTGCGTTGTTTGCGCGTCGCACGTGGTATCGCTTACACCTGCCCATCTTTACACCGTACAGTGCGTTTATCGTCCAACGACATTATTCAAGAATCGTTCACCGTGAGAATCGTCAACATACCGTGACCATGAATTTACAACGTTAAAAGCGGCTTGAACGTTGATAGCGGTTAATGACTATGACTAGCAATGCCGATAGCCACTATCGCTACTATTGCCGAATTAAAAATACCGATAGTGATTACCTACTGTCAGTGTTCTGAATTTATGGTCACGATGTAGTATTAGTTCTCCCGATAAGTGTATTTGGAATAATGCCATCTTGCAGTAAACGCACGGTGTAAAGATCGGTTTGTGTTTCTGAAGCATACCGTGCGGGATGCGTAAACACATACACGGGATTACGGCTATCCAGGGTCCGTTTGAATCTAGACTTATATCCAGAGCTATACAGATACACTGAGTACTTGAAGTAGGAATTGAAGTTTCAAGTACTGAGAGGCAGTGCCCAATACTCAGAACTTGAGCAATTCAGTTCTGCCAGTACTCAACACGTCAGTATTCAAGAATTCAATACGTATTTCAAGTACTTAGGGTTTTTGCCCACCTCTGCTTATACTTTATCGTAATAGATACAAGTTATCCGACATAACGGTACCTTCCATGTTGGTCTTGTTTTTATCAAGTATGCCCTGATGCGATGCACGTACCGTGAATCGTATCTACCGTATGCGGTGGATATTATTTGTACCATACACGGCATGCCAGTATATTTGCACTGAGAATGGGATTATGCTGTGATCGTATCGTGGTATACATACCGTGCACGGTAATGTCGCAATAGGCACTTCCTCAATTCAATGTACAATTGCAATGAAAAATTAATATAGTTTTTCATTGAAAATAAAGTACATTATTAAAATTAAAGGAAATTATTAAAGATAAAGTATTTCCAATTTTTTTAGATCACTGAGCATTCATTTTTCGTCACAATTGTATATGAAACTTAATATACCAGTTTCGGCATAAAAACTCCCAGTCCGCAACATTAAATTTCATACGATTTTTTTTTTTTTTTTTTTGCAGTGTACGAAATGAGTTCACGAATGAAAGGCATTCCATCATCTATGTATATGTATATACTTTCATATACATGAAAGTATATCAGAAAGCTTTTTTGAAAGTCGTTGCGACTTATTTCCTTATCAGTGAACTCGAATGACTGCAATATAAAATCTGGCGTCTCATTGCCACACGCGTTGTGCTGCTCTCATGTACATCCGTCGGCACGGCATTGTTCGTTAATGCAAATATCGTTTTAATTTGCAGAAAGGTCGTCGAGGCTGCGTCGAGACAGCTGGCCACCCTAGGTCACACAACGTCGATTTACATGCACTCCCGCTTTCACGAGTACGCGGATAAATTGAGAAAGAAATTGCCCGACGAGCTGAGCGTCGTCTACATGGTGAACAGCGGCTCGGAAGCGACGGATCTTGCCTTTCTCATCGCGAGAATGTACACGAAGGCGCAGGAGATCGTCTCGTTGCAGAACTGCTATCACGGTGCCGGACTTGGATCCGCCGCGTCAACGGCTATGGCAATCTTCAAATTTCCTACTCCGCAACCTTCGGGTTACATACACGTTGGTCCAACGGCGATTCTCATTTATTTATTTTCTACGGTTTCCAGCGGTCCCCGAAGTCCTTGAAGTTCTTGGACGGCCCTTGAATTTAGCCTGTCCTTGAAAAAACCCTGGAACTATCCTTGAAATTCCCCCAACGTCCTTGAATTTTTTATTTTCCCTCAAATTTGGGATCGTTTCAAAATGTATATTACTAGAAACCTTCCTAAAAAATAATTTGTATCTCAGTTGCATAGTTTTCTTTCCTGAACCGATGCGAACGTAAACGAAAACGGCTATCGAATTAAATGTTATTTCGTACGTCGCGCGCGATATACAAATTTTCATTTTTTTAATATGTGTCCCAGCACAAATAGTCTTCGAATGTTCTTGAATTTCGTACGGACTTTTCAGTGGAATCCATATTTAATTTTTGATTCTTTTCCAGGCGATGAATCCCGACGTGTACGGCGGCGCGTGGGGCGGTTCGCACTGTCGCGACTCACCGGTGCCGTGCAGAGGAAGACACTGTGACTGCGAAGGCCAAATTTGCGTCGCTTCTGAAAAATACTTCGAGGAGTTTAAGAACACGTTCAAGTACAGCGTGCCCGGTACCAGCGAGATCGCAGCCTTCATCGCCGAGAGCATACAAGTGAGTTTTCTCGACACGACTGACGATGAGATTTGTGCGATCGGTGCTGAAGATCCAAACTTCGTCGTATTCGCAGGGAGTCGGCGGCGTCGTGCAGTATCCGAGGTCTTTTCTGAGGAAGGTGTACGAGCTCGTGAGAGAAAACGGCGGTCTCTGCATAGCCGACGAAGTGCAAACGGCACTCGGCAGAACGGGCGAACACTTCTGGGGCTTCGAAGGCCACGGAGTCGTGCCGGATATCGTGACGATGGCCAAAGGGATCGGCAATGGATTTCCGATGGGCGCTGTCGTAACAACCCCGAAGATCGCAGCCGTTCTAAATAAAGCCAATCACTTCAATACGTTCGGCGGAAATCCCGTCGCTTGCGCCATAGGATCTACGGTACTCGATGTAAGTCGGGGACAAAAAATAGAACATTACGACACTAGTGCGAAAAAACCTTTTGTGACCAGCGAGTTTGCAGCACGAGCCGAAGGCGAGTGTTGCGATCGCACGAGTTAAGAATACGTTTTTCGCACACGTCTCGTACAACATTTTATTTCACAAGGCGTGGGTTTTACGGAGCGTGCGTAAAACCACCATTTTCCGACCCAGTGATATGAAAACACTTTTTTTTTACGTACGATATGCGGTTGACAGTTACTGTTCCTTCATGAGGAAGTATTCCACGACATTTGACGTCAAGTTTTTATCATCGATGCAATAATTATGCACAGTTTCCATTGCAGATAATTTATCAGCGAAACATCAGATCGAGGTCGCGCGGCCTTCAAATAGAGACCACTGCAATGCGAACAGATAATGCGAACACGAGGAATCATTCAATTCGTCTAACAAATGGAGAAATTATTTTTTTGTTTACAAAATATTGATGCGTGAATGACGATCGATGCACATCGATAACCGTTTATGACACGGGGTTACGACTTGAGACTGGGGGAGCTAAGTTCTCGGACCTACATTATGTTATCTTCTAAGCTCTGATCTTTGCTAATGACCTTCCAAGTTAGAATTCAGTTTGGATTTCTCAAAATATTTCTCCGGCAAATATTGCAATCGTTGCGGGAAATGATTCGCTCCTAAGGGCATTTTATTGCTTCCTCGTAGAAGAAGCTATGTTTTCGTAAGAAAACAATCGATCGAATTTCAAATTTCTTTGCACTTTTTTTTTGGCGATCGTTTAAAAAAAAATTCGTTCAGATCGATTTCACTATGGAAACCATTACAAATATATTATGCGGGCCAAGCAGCGCCTCGTGCATATTCATACGAGATATGAGGAGTCATTATTCATGTATTATTCTTGATTATTTATGTAGCTTCTGTTTTTGCAAATCATTTACAGGTAATAGAGGAGGAGGGTCTCCAGGAGAACTGTTCAAACGTCGGCACTTATTTGCTTCACCGTCTCAGCACACTGATGGTCGAACACTCGAACATCGTCGGCGACGTTCGGGGCAAGGGCCTCATGATCGGTGTCGAGCTCGTGAGCGATCCGGAAACGAGGACACCCTTGCCGGTCGAGGACATGCTCGAGATTTTCGAGGATACGAAAAATATGGGACTTCTCATTGGCAAAGGCGGTCTCTATGGCAACGTATGACGAACTTCAATTTGAAAAAAAAAAATAGTAAAAAAAGAAATTCGAAAACCATATTAACTTTTACTTCACTCGATGCGATAATGGCAGTTTTACGCACGCTTCGCGTAAAATCGCCACTCTCACACCTGGTGAAGTAAAATTTGGTACGATAGGAGTGCGAAGAGCTTTTTCTTAACTCCTGTGACTGCAACACTTGCCTTCGGCTGGTCCTGCACACTCGTAAAAAAAGCACTAGTATCGTAAATGACTGTAAAATTTTTGCGAAAGTTTAGAGTTTTTTTAAACTTGAAATTGTAAGTCACACGTTGGTCTAAATCCGTCGTGATTTCAGGTATTAAGAATAAAGCCGCCAATGTGCATCACCAAGGAGGACGCCGACTTCACGGTCGAGGTGATAAAGACTTCACTCGAGAGATACCGGGACAAGCATTTAAAAGACAAAGAATCGGTGTTCTTCGGAGCAGTCTGAACGATACTTCCTATTTCTCTGGATTCCAAATTAAACAAGCAAGTCAGGATATTTTTTTTTTTGTATTTTTGTACATTTTATTGCAGGTTCACAAATATTAATTTTACGATAACAACCTTAAATGACTCGTACAATTCACAGTGAAGCACTCGTAAAGAGGGCCGAGCGTCAGTCATGAAAGATTCACGATATATCGCGTGTAATCACATCTATCGAATAATAACGAACGTACGAGATAATCATTACAATTCAACGTAAAAATACATACGTTTGGTCGTAAATACAAAAAATATATATATGTATATATATAATTTTTTTTCCACGAAATTCTTTATTTACGAGAAAGGTTTTTATTTATAACTCTTTTGCAAAAATAAACGAGTGGTCAATGCTCGTCTAAAAGGATCCCGAACTTTTGTGAAAAAAAACAGTGATTTCCCTTCCGAGTTGCGGAAGACCTGGTCTACTAGAGTACTATCGTCGGTAACAAATACAATAATAATAATAATAGTTAATAATAATAATAATAATAATGATAAATCACCTCTCTGTTAATCGTGACATGTTAAATTGCTCATTAAATATATACATTTTTTTAAATATTACTATAACACGATTGACTCGTCGAAGACTTTAGATAATCGAGTATTCAACTTAAGGAAAAAACATGATGAATAAAAGAAATCATCATTTATATAAATCACAACAACCACTTCGACGGGTAATTTCGAATCAGCGGTATGTTAAATAAAATTTTAAAAACGTGATACAGGATCATCGATGTAGAAAATAGTAATACGGTCTGAGAAGGAAGCTTGAAAGATTCATAAGTCGATAGAAAAAATAAAATAAAAAATACCCACTTTCAAATGCAAAATCAGCAGAATGTACAAGATCACTTTGAAGAACAAGTTTTGGCACGCGGATTTTTCTGGATTGCATAGATTTTTAGGTTTTTTTTTTGTTTTCACCCGATAATATATGTCTAGGAGTGCCATTTGCCGAAACGAACAATCAATGAGAGCGCGATCGTTGACTAATCGATCGCTTCATATTCGCAAAAAGTCGAGCAAGTTCGTTGAAACTTTCGTTGTTCGTTGAGACAAACGTTGAAACTGAAGTTTCAACGAGTCGTGCCCTCGAGTGTGATCAGCAAGAGTGTAGGAACATGAATTTCAAACACGGGATTTTTTTGTAATAAATAATTCGAAGAGTTGCTTAGTTTAACGAGTTAGTTGGCCATCCGCGGTTATTGTACGGTACAATATATCGTTATTTATACTCTATCCCTGAATTCTCGCGACTATATCTCCTCCCCGCGTGTACGCGTCGAACGGATGTTGAAAATAAAAACATCGCACCTTTGCAGTTACAGATGTCAGCGACGCTATTACACGATGAGATTCGTCAGAGACGATACCTTGGTGTCGGGCAGCGTCGAGTCGCGGAGGTAGTAGGGAGGATTATTGCTCATCGACGAGATCTCGGCCTCCATCAGCGCGACTTGCAGCTCTCTCCGAGCTTTCTGCACGACGTAAACCATGAACGAAACGCCCGCAAGTATCTGAAAAAAAATGCATCGATTGAATGTGTTAGCGATCGATTATATATCAGTTAAATCGAAAGAACGCAGTTTTTCTTTCTACCTGGAAACAGAATACGATATAGCCGGTTGTGGCGGTGGATTTGTCCTCGAGTACGTCTTGCATCGATCTCAAACTACTTCCCAGGTAGACGTTGACTATCTGAGCCGGAAGTAGCCCGATCGCGCTCGCGATGTGGTAACGCAGACCGCCGATATTGCTGACCTGAAAAAGAAACCGCAAAAGTTACAAAAATAAATACTACGAAGAAAAAAAAATTGTGCCAAGGAATTTGCACAGGGCTTGATCATTTATTACAATTTTGCGCAAGACCGTCGATATGAGAAAGTTCGTTAAAGAATTGTTGGCTTCCTCATAGAGGAAGCTATGCGCAGAATTGTAATAAATGAGCGACCCATGTGCGAATTACTTTGCACCATCTTTTTCCTCCTCTGATCACGAATTTGCGACTCCTTTTGCTTCTAACTCAATATTCGAAACGGAAACGAATTTTATAAAAATTAAAAATTTCATCAAATCTAAACGTCCCAATTTGCATGTTCCAATTATTGCGTAAATTGTAAGAGAGGCACCCAACTACTTGCGTACCAAATTTCAACCCAATTGACAAAGTTGTTCTTGAGTTATAGGCGGTTTAAGTTTACGACCTGGCATACACTCTAAAAAATATTGATGTGAAATTTAATGTACAGGACTAGAATTTTTTATGCAAAAACTGGTGTATTAAATTTCATACACAATTGTGATGAAAAATTAATGTTCAGTGTATAAAAAACATTGGAAATACTTTCTTTCTAATAACTTACTTTAATTTTCCTATAAAAGTGTACTTTAACTTTACTATAAAAGTTTAATTTAATTTTTATAATTTACTTTAATTTCAATGAAAAATTATATTCTTTTTATATCACAATTTCAAATTAGCTTTGATGTACCAGCTTTTTCATAAAAACGTCCAGTTTGGCACATTCAATTTATATATTTTTTTACACCGTACACAAATTCATATAGACATTCTTTAATGTGTTTTTTCGGCATTTTGGAACGTTCTGAGCACACTTACATGAAAATCTCCAAAAAAAAAAATGTCACGAAAACAAAGCTTCCTCCGTGACTAAACGAAAATTACAGAATCATCGTTTTTTTCCGCACTCAGATCGTCGAACTTACCGCGAATATCGTGTTCTGTAGTCCGAACGGAATGGGCGTGAGTCTCGCGAAGAGAACGACCCTCCAGGCTTGGGGTCCAGCGATGACTCTGAGAATGGCCCTGGCCGTTTGACTTCTCAACAGGGCTCCCATGGGAAGCCTTGAGGAGAGAGCGCACAAAGTGGTGTGAGCTATCGCTATTCCCAGATTGGCCGCCAGAACCACCATGGCCATTCCCTTCATCATGCCGAACAGATATCCGCTAGCAATTATGAGAAACAGATAGCCGATGACAATGGGAAACGAGACGACCGTGAAGAGAGCGACGACAATGACCATGACCAGCCAAGTGTCCTGATGCTCTATCCAGTACAGCAAAATTTTTATGTAGTCCCGGCATATGAAGACTATCGCTCCAAGCAGCGCCAGAGTCGCTATGGACACCGTTACGTAGCATATCGTGTGCGAGCTTATGCAGTTGCAGCGCATCGACGATACGTTCTTCGATGGACGAGCGCCCGGCTCGAGGCTCTCCAAATCAATTATATCCATTGTTCTCTCCGCAACTTCGTTCACGCCAACAAAAAATCTCTATCGGCGAGCGATTAAAAAAAAAAAAAACGGTCCAAAGTTAAATCTCGAGATAACGGTTTTGCGATAAAAAAAAAAAGTTCGACGGATTCATTCGGTCAAATGCGAGCGTGCTCGATCCCGGAAGCTCGAAAGGACGTGTAGTCAATTGACGTCACGGCTCTCCGTTGCGGGACACAGGAAAAAAAAAAAATACGACGACATAACCTCGTTCGGATAGTTTAAGAATATAAACTTGAACGAAAGCGTGGGAAAAGTAAATAATTTTTTCGCGAAGTTCACAGAAGTCTAACGGCAGCGAGTATGATAACTGAGTGATGACGGATGGAGAGAGAGAGAGAGAGAGAGAGAGAGAGATCGTCGAATGTTGCTTTGACGTTCAGCGGTGCTATAACGTTCGCTAATTGGACGGCGGATTCTGCCGTAAGGTGCACGCAGCGGATGAAATTTTTTCGTCACTTCGAGAATCGAATATTCCTTTCGGCTCACACTTGCGTTCGAACATATTTTTCTTGGTTTAATTATCCGCGCGATAATCGATTGTCAATTGGTGTAATAGTTACAAAATAGGTGCGTGCCTGTTACTTTTGTGTACACTCGCGGGAGTCGCTGCCGCGACTACTCTCCGTGTTCTGCGTCCCGGCTGCCCCCCTCTCCTTGCCCCGCGGCTTTCGCATAGGCGTGTATGCTTAGAGCGGCGCAGTGTGTATTCGTGGGTTTCAGTGCGTGCTGCGCTGCCGGAACGGCCAGACGTGACGGTGGATCAACGAGGTGGAGGGGACGTCCGCGCATGCAACGATGAATAACCGTTAATCATTTATGAGATCAAGGTAAGAACCCTCGTTTTCTCTATGTTTTATGAAACGCTGCGTAATACTCTCCGGTCTCTGCTGCGTCAGTGACGAGTGAGACACTATGGCAGTGAATAAGTTGCCGGAGAAGCTTATTCCAAGGACGAGAATGAGACGAAACAGAGACTGTTCGTCGGTCGATCGAAATCCCGAGAGGATCGACGATGCGCTGTTGTTTTTATTGTTTTTATTGTTTTTTTCTTAAGCGTCGATGTTTTAGGAAACCCGCGAAGTTTCTCGTGAAACAATTTTCAGCGTACCTTTATCCCTTTTCCTTTGGGATAAATCGTGAGAGGCTGTCGTCATCCATACAGCAACGGCTTTCCGCCGAGGAAGGAAATGGCCGTTACGCGACCGATTGAATGTTCGAGAAAAAAAAAAATGGCCGTTGATGCTTTCTCGGGTTGGGCCGTCGAAAACCTTTGTGATGCTCGGTAACGAATCTCGAGCGTCCTTTTTTTTTTTTTTTTCATCGAAATACATCGTACTTTGTAGACACTTATGAATGAAGCTTCGACTTTCCGCCGAGCTGAAACGCGTTCGAGGGGAATGCTGGAGGAGTGCGAGACCCAAAAGTTTCCTTCGGGCGATGCCGTTCGCAACGGTCTTCGTAACGTCTGTTTTAGGTTATTTTTTTCTATCTCTTGTCGCAGGTTAGCCCAAAAATATTAGTCGTCAAGAAGTGTTCTCAATGGGTTCCATATGTCCGTCTGGACGGTATCGGAAAATTACTACCATCTAAAAAATTAACTTTTGGACGTAGGACGACTTATATTTACCAACCGAACGGACATATCATTTTTTCATAGACCTCTTTTTGCTGCCAGGGCTTTTTTTTCGCGAACGACTTTCGAGTGTCCTCTTTTCGTCGAGATACATCGTGATGCTTCTAGACACTCACGAACTACCGACAGTCCGCCGAGCTGAAACGCGTTGGAGGGGGAATATTGGAAAGTGCGAGACTAAAGGCTTCCTTCAGTCGGTGTTTTCACAACGGTCGGTAACTCCGCGACAAATTTTCGCACGTTCGTGAGTTTGTTTTTTGTTTTTTTTTTTTCTCCTCTCTTTTCGTAAATTAATTCTGAGCATGCTTTTTTCATCGTTGATACATCGTAGTTTGTAGACTCGACTGTCCGCCGAGCTGAAATGTCCTCGAGATGAATGTCAGAGGGTGCGAATATCGTCGGTTTCCTTCGGGCGATGCTATTCACAGCTGTCGGTAACGTCGCGACAAATTTTCGCATATTCGGCGTTCGTTTTTCTTTGTTCTCTGCCTCTTTGCGTAACTGAATTTCGAGTGTGTAGCTTTTTCATCGAGACATAGCATACTTCGTATACATTATAAACTACCAATTTTCCGCCTAGCTGAAATGCGTTCGAAGTGAATATTGGAGGGTGCGAAATTACCGGCTGTTTTCGGGCAATGCTATTGTTCATAACGATCGACAACTTGACGACAAATTTTCGCGTATGCTCTGTTTGTTGTTGCTTTTTTTTCTCTCCTCTTTTATTATCATTATTATTATCATTATCGTTAGTAAAATAAGTCATTGCTCCACTAATATCCGTTGCGTTGCAGCCAGCAACGATCGCTATATATATATATATATATATATATATATATATATATATATATATATATATATATATATATATATATAAACTTCGTGTACGATAGTTGTGTAGTCTGTTGATCATCACATGCATAGTCGCTCGTGCTGAGCGCACCACTCCGGCGTCAGTGCGTCCGCGTGAATGCCCCTGGCCTCGAGCCGAACTCTGTGAGCCTGGAGCCTCGGTTCGGCCTCCGAAGTCGTAACGCTCGTGGGATCGCTCCACAATCTTTCGGCCACAGCCGCAGCGCGTGGCCACACACGGGAATCCAATCCTCCCGCGTTCACGTACTCTCCCCACATGCATACTTCGCCGCCCAACACGCCTTTCTGCAATCAGTCGCCGATTAATCGAATCATTAAACAAAGTTATTTAAAAAAAAAAAAAAACTATTTAAGTTACTTGAAAGAATGCTAAAGAAATTATTTAAAAATTACCAGAGCTCGGCAGTACTTAAAGTACCAATTGGTACCTAAAGTGTCAAAATACTTTTCGGTACTCTAAGTACTATCAGTGAGTACCGAGACCAAAGTACTTGTACAATTTACTTTACACCTTTTTCGTAATGCTAAAAAAATGTCTGTCGAAATGTTTTCTCGAATGTGGCTGAAAAAATGGAAAAATCGTTGTTCGCTCGATTTTTTTTTTTTTTTTTTTTTTTTTTTTTTTTTTTTTTTTTTTTTTTTTTCAAGGCTACATTCGACGTATTTTTTTTGTTTTACCGCTAATCACGAATATGACAATTAATTTACTCCCAACTCAATATTTTCCACTAAAATCACAAAAATAAGATTTATGATGGATAAAATGGAGACATTTCTCAGTTTCAGCCACTCTACTAGATCCATACGTCCCAGCTTTGGTTGTTGATACAAAAAATGTTGGCTCCGAACAAGGTCGTTTCATTTGTGAAAATTCCTCTCTGAATTTCGATTCTCGTGGAACTCCGGCCTCTACCGACGAAGAAGAAAAAGTACTTTGTACTTTGTATCTCATAAAAGTACTTTAATTACATAAATTACTTTGTACGTAAAGTACTCGCGGTATTTAGTACTTAGAACTTTGAGTACTTGTCGGTACTTTGCCCAGCTCTGAAAATGACTTTAAAATTATTTAAAAATAACTTCACAATTGTTTTGATATTGCTTAAAAAAAAAAAAATGTAACAATTCGAAAAAAAAAAAAAAAAAAAAAAAAAAACTCACACTCGTCGGTATTCTATTGTTGTAAGCCTCTCGCCACGAGTGATACTGAGTTTTGCCCCAGAAGCCGTGATCGAGGTACCAGGTGTTTTTCGTGGACATGATCAGCCGGTAGCCGAGCCTAAGCAGCTCGGCGGGCATTTCCGAGGTGGCCTCGACCCACGTTTGTATGACGAAGGTCTTCTTGTCGAGGTAGCGTTCGACGACGTCGGGACTGGTGAGAGCGGAGCTCCACAGTATAGCACTGTCGTTTCGGTCCCCCTTCACCTCGTTCAGTATCCTTCCCTGGGCGGTGTGAAACTCGCCCCACAGCTGAAGGAAGTCCTCGTTCCGCCGACCCATGCCACGTGACTTCATCGCCTTGGTGACCTCTGGCGTCGCGTTCCAGCAATTAATGAAAACCTCGTCGCCGCCGAGATGCAGAACGCTGCTCGGTCCCATTACGCCGAGCACGTCGGTGTATATGTCACGGAGAACGTCGTAAACGTTTGTGTTAACGGGATTTATTTGTCCGCAGGGAGGCTGGATGCAGAACTTTCGCCAAGGCTGACGATTCACGCAGACGGCGATGTTACCGAGACCCTCGTGGGGTCCCCACTCCCAGCCTGCGCCGACGTGGGACGGCGAGTCCAACTCCAGAATCACTCGGACGCCTCGGTATTTCGCGTACATCGTCACGTGACCGAGCTCCTCCGGCGTGTAAACCATGTCCGGCGAGTACGCGCCGAATCTACGGTAAAATCACGGTCCTTACATACAGGTCTCTGGAAACGACGGTGGTGGGGGGAAAACTGGTCGCTTGGCGTCCAGTTTTCGAAGCCTCAATTTTCGGCCGCATGATGCGCATCGGAAAGGGGATGTCGAGTGCGAAAGAGACAGCCGTGTGTCTCTGTCTTGCTCGCAGCGCATTTTATTTGATTTGTAGCCTGTTTTGCAGTGCAGGTACCACACAGGATTTCGTCATTTTCGTACGATCAATTTGTCAATGAGAATTTTTTTTTTAATTTTTACACGCACGATTTTACACGTTAGTCCGGCAACATCCCCCGACCACAGCGCCGCAAGGTGGTAGCGATTAGCAAAAAAAAAAAAGTTTGGACACTGAGCGGCCCACTTTCGCCTATGGAAAACGGCCGTCGTTTCCAGACCTGTATGTAAGACCGTGGGTAAAACAGAGAGCCTGAATTTAATACAATTTCGTAACGGTTCGAGTTGTGTGGAGTCTTAGTTCGTGCGATTGTGGACTTTTTCGAAGAGAGAAACCGTTGCAAATTTGTCGTGCTTCAAAGCCTCATGCTTAAATTTTTTGGAAGAAAAAGATGAGGAACATTTTTTTTTAGTTAGAGAAGAAGGTGCAAGTCGCAGCCGCAATTAACGACGCTAAATTCAACACTAAAATTTTGTATCGTCTTAACTTGCAGGTGGGGCCTGACCGACTTCAGCGGTTATGCTCCTTTTAGGTGGGAAAAAAAATTCGAGAGGTTTTCTGAAGAAAATTTGTACAGCTTCCAAGTCGCACAGTTACGTCTTTGGAAAGAAACGAAGAAAAATGTTTTAGTTAGAGAAGAACATGCATTAAGTCGAAGTTGCAATTAAAGACGCAACATTTAACACTAAAATTTGGCGTCTTAACTTGCTGATGGGGTCCAACTGAGCCCAGGCTTTTCAGAAGAAAACAAACAAAAAAAAACTGTTGAGACGTTTTTTTGAAGCAAATTTATTCTGCTTCAAAGCCTCACGATTAAATTTTTGAAAAAAAAAAAACATTGTTTCAGTTTAGAGAAAAATATGCATGAAGTCGAAGTAGTGAAGCAATTATGCTTCGCGACTTCACGACGAGTTTTACGACGGAATATAAACGAGTTTCGTTGAGGACGTCCTTGGGCTTGCCCTTCAAGTGTGGAAGGTCAATGGACGCGAGAAAAAAAAATATTGACGACATAGAGTAATCTTTTTTTTCTTACAAAGACATGGAAGGTCTGCTCTTGATCTGCAGAGGAAAGCTCTGGCTGTCGGTAGCGTGCCAGTGCAGGACGTTCATTTTCACCGATGCGAGACCGTCGATCGTTCGGAGGATGGCGCGAACCGGAAGATAATTCCTGGCCGTGTCGATGAGCAGACCGCGATGGGGAAATATCGGGGAGTCTTGGATGCGAACTTCGTTCAGAATCACGAGGGCTCGGCCGCCACCCGGGGTCACTATTTGAGCCGTTAATTGGGAGAGGGTCTCGAGACCGTGGCGAGCGCCGTATATCGTCTTCGCGACGATCGTAGCGCTCACTTTGCTCTCTGTATCGTTATTAGCGATCACAAAAAAAAAAAAAACAAAAATGCATGAGTCATCAGCCAGTTTTTTTAATCTCAATGAAAATGTTAAATCAGAGTTGGTCGGATTTTTTTCAACAACCTTTGGTAACGATCTACAATGTATGACTCGTCAGTCGGTCTTTTTTTTTTCATCCCGATGGAAATGTTAAATGGAGTTAGAATTTTTTTTCTAATTTTTTTTTAACTAATCTTTGGTAACGACGAATAATGCATGAGTCATCAGTCGGTTTTTTGCTTCACGATAAAAATGCTACATCGGCGTTGAACCAATAAAATTTTTTTTTTTCCTTTTAACTAACCTTTGATAACGACGTACAATACATGAGTGATTGATCGGCTTTTTTTTCTCCCGATAATAATGGTAAATTGGAGTTTTTTCAACAAGCTTTGGTAACGATCTACAATGCATGACTCGTCAGTCGGTCTTTTTTTTCATCCCGATGGAAATGTTAAATGGAGTTAGAATTTTTTTTTCTTATCTAATCTTTGGTAACGACGAATAATGCATGAGTCATCAGTCGGTTTTTTGCTTCACGATAAAAATGCTAAATCGGCGTTGAACCAATAAAAATTTTTTTTTCCTTTTAACTAACCTTTGATAACGACGTACAATGCATGAGTGATTGATCGGCTTTTTTTTCTCTCGATAATAATGATAAATTGGAGTGCTTCGGTGTTTCTAAACTAACTTTTGATAATGACATTACAATGCATAAGTCATTGGTCAATTTTAATTTTTTTTTCCCGATGAAAATGTTAAATCGGAGTTCGTATTTTTTTAAATTTAGTTTTATTTATTTTTAAACCAACCTTTGGTAACGACGTACAGAGCATAATCTTCGTTTGTGTTCCAGTTGAGTTCGAGGTCGTCGGTCTCCACTCTTATTTGCACGACCATCGTGGAGTTGTTTCTCTCGCATCGTGGCCCGCAGCTCAATTGAAGATTACCGACGAATATCGCCGACGCCTCGGAGAGAAACGACCTCGTCGCGATCGGCACCTCTTTCGTGTCAAAGTGTATCTCGAGCGGATGAGTCCTCACGTACTGCGTTTGGAGTTTTGGCAATGTTCGACGATTAATTTTGTCGTAAATCGGAGCTTATCGCGGAAAAGAACGCCCACTCGTCACCGGCGAATTTGCGCATCGCTCGTAAACTCGCGGCAAGCACGCTACTCACGTTCTTGCCGTAGCTCGTTGAACCCGTGGGAATCGGCCAGAGGCCCGCGGTATCGCCGCAAACGAGGCGACAGGCCGCCAAGCTCGCGTGCTCCTCTTTCGAACGAAGATAATCCGGTTCGATCGTCGACACCGGCCTGCTTGTTCTTCGGCACTGGTCGTTATTCACGCACTCGTATGTTCTGTAAAATCTGTTGTGGATAGAGAATTTTCTTTAAAGGCCATTCCTGTTCGGTGACAAAATTGTTACCTCGTCGTCGATTTCGATAAACGTTTCTTCACATATTTTTATCGATTTGTGATTAAAAAAAAAATAATAATATTACCGGAATTCCATAGATAGTTCGAATGGGAAAAGATTCAATCATATTTTTTGGTAACTACTTTTCCGAATAATACAGTTTCGAATGTTCTTCTCTGATTTCCCGTATTTTTTCGATCGGAATGCAAATTGTCTAACGATAACATTTTTTAAAAGTCCCATTCCTGTTCGGAGAGAAAATTTATAGTTCGTGTGTTCTCTAAAAGTTGTTATGGATCGAGAATTTTTTAAAAGGGCCATTCCTGTTTAGAGGAAAATATTATTTCGTCATTGATTTCGATAAACATCACTTCACTGCTTTGATCGATGGATGATTTTTTATTTAAATTAATATTATCGGTACCGGAGTTCCATAGATAGTTCGAATGCGAAAAGATTCAACTAAATTTTTTGGCAGTTATTTCTCTAGAGCTTTCGAATATCCTTCTCGAAGTTTCCGTTTCTTTTCGTCCGGAATGTAAATTGTTCGACCAAAACCTTCGGAGTCAATAAAACCTTCTCGGCCGCGCTCTTCATTGATATACTTTCAAGCTGTCCCATGAATCACAGCCGGCGAAATCAAATCAGTCACGTTCGTAGCAAACGAGCGTAATTTTAAATGGCCCGGCGTTAATTCACGCGCTATTCCCGACTACATCGGACCGTTCACGGCCCTCCCGACGATCCTCTTTAGTTTCGCACGAGTGGCTCCTCTTTGCCTCGCGCCTTTTATTACTTCCAACTGTACCAGCAGCGAAGAATAATAGACTTAAACAAAAAAAAAAAAAAAAAAAGAAAGTAATCCAAAAAAATAACTCACTGGTTGTCCGGATTCGCAGCTCGCAGCTCGTCGACGACGAGCAGAGCGAAGAGCAGAGTTAGCCTCATGATGATCGCACTGTAACTAAATTAATCACCGACAACGGTAAAATGATAATGATCTTTGTAATTCGAGGTCGCGGTTCAAGGATTATTCATCGTCATCTTCCGATAAATCTTGTGTAATTGTTTTGTTTTTTGTTTTTTTTTTCTGAAATTTAATCTTGTTTGTTTAATAGATCTTGTGTGTTTTGTTTTTTTTTTTTTTTTTTCTGAAATTTTTTCTTTCAATGATTTAATGTTTTTTTGTTCTTTTTTTCGCAGCTTTATCTCGTTAACGAAGAGGATCGGGTGTCCCAAGCGAGTGCCTGCTTCACGCCTCATATTATTCCCCGACGATTGCAACGGAAGCGACATTCCCACAGATATCGCGCATCCGCTCGGATGCACACACAAACGCATTCTACCGAAGTCCAGTGTGGTTTTTCTTGTCTCCGTTCGACTACCGGCGTTCGGGAGCTTCGACGAGACCCGTGATAAGCGACTTCCCGGACCCTCGGACAAACGACCATCGCGGTCGCGCCTCCGTCAAACGAAAACGGTTTTTTTTTTTTTGTCACACGTGCATGATTCGCGGCACTTTACATGGCAGTCTTGCGAGCCGAAAGTGGCCCATTGCATGCCCGTTGTGAACCTGTGGTGAAATGACGGAGTCGCGCATGCGCAGTTCGCATTTCGTTCACTTTCGTCCCTTGGAAGTTTACTTTTCACGTTTTCGTCCCTGGAGACTTAACCTCGCTTCTCAGTATTCGTCTCGCGCGACTGCCATTCCAAGTGCCGCAGATTCATGCACTTGTAACAAAAAATATGATGTGTAACGAGGGTCGAAAGTTGGCGATTGCGACTCGTGTGATTGCAGCCCTCGCTACGCTCGGGCCACAAACCTCACACTCGTCGCAATCGCCAACTTTCGACCCTTATTGCACAATATACTATTCCTCGCGGAATGCGCCGCGGCGCAAATTTGCCTCGCTAATAACTGCTTGCCAATGGAGAAAAAAAAAAAAAATAGCGAAAAAACGAGATTCTCGGTAAACATTGAATTTCTAGCGGAAAGCAAAGAATCAACAAACGATTCCTTGCTGACACGTGGGAAATTGAAAGTTGCCCCAGAACGAGTGACCAAAAAAAAGTGAACAACTATTCAAACTGGCAGAAAAACAAACAATTCCTTCCATACACGAAGAATATGAAAATTTGGGCCCGGAAGAGTGACTAAAAAATAAGAACAACTCTCTGGCAACAACAACAACAAAAAAAACGATTCCTTCCAGACACGAAGAAAATGGACATTTTCGTCCGAATGAGTCACCAAAAAAAAAAAAAAAAAAAAAAAAAAAACCACTCCTCGGGACAAAACAAACAATTGCTTCCAAACCGAAGAAAATTAAAATGATCGCCCGAACTACTGACAAAAAAAAAACTAACCACTCACCCTCGAAGAAGCTAATGGAACAGAGATAAAGAAAAGATAGTCGAGGATCGCGCACGTGTGGGATCGTCGCACCGTGCCGGGCAGCCCGGACAGCCGCCGACTCTACTCGCAGCTGGCACTCGGTGTTTTTTGTGCCTTTCACCTCGTCCTAACGTGACTTCATTCGGCCCGCCGGATTGAGCTCGTCGACTTGCGAGGTCGCCGACGGTCTCGCCAGTACTAAACTTGGAGAACCCAGCGCGGTGCCGATGCGGCCAGCCGATGGAAGGGGCGAAGTGGAAACACTCCCGGCTGTTGTGTGGAGCGGCAACAGCTGGTAGCGGGCCGTAGCAGCGAGGCCCAGCGATCTAAGGCAAAAGTGGCCACAATAACTATTTCACTACTGGCCGACTATCGTGCACTGTACAATGAGGCGATAGAAGTAGGCAAAAGTAGAAATAGAGGCCGGCTGTCGTAGCCGAAACGGTCGATAATGCTGTAATGTATTTTTTTTATCTTATTTTTTTTTTTTTTTTCGTCACCGAGACGGAACTTTCTTTCCCAGACGGAATTCGCACGGTTTCTTTTTTTTTTTTTTTTTTTTTTTTTTCGGCTTTTTCCATCGTGGTCAAAATAGCGCACAATCCGAACTACGCAGGCGCTGAAGATCCTTGAAGTCGAACGAATGAAATTTATTTATCTATTAATGATCAATCGGAATTGCCGACGCGGAAAAAAAAAAAACAATCCTATCTTTGTAGATTAAATTGAAAAGAACATTTCGAGTGTCTGGGATCACAAGTGTTTTTCGTTTGTTTTATTATCTCATCAGCTCTATCGTTGCACTTCTCGATGTCCGATTCCCCCCTTTTTTTTTTTTTTTTTTCACCGGTTCTTGAACAGCCGATAAATTTTTTGCTTTCTCTTCTTCGCAAACAATTTTTTTCCATTTTTGCAATCTATATGCCAATCTAGTCGATCATTTTTTCTTCACTATGCATTATAATACTAATTAAATATAATTTATATATATATATATATATACTATTGTATTATCAATATGCGTAAGTCAATGCGATTAATGCGCGTGAGTCGTATTTACAGGCTACCGCGGATTCTACGAACTTTTTATATCCTTCGAATTTCTCGTATCGTTTTTTTTCTTTTCTTTTTTTTTTTTTTTTTTTTTTCTTATCACTCGCCAATCTCACTCTTCAACAATATCAACTCGTAGATTAATCATTATAGGTTTATAGCGTATTATATAATCAGGCGACGCGAGCGATCCTTCATTGTGTACTTAGCGGGCGAGTCTCAATTGTTGTTCCTGTTGGTGTTGAGAGTGACGTCGAGTGGCTCGTCGAGAATCGATCCTCGAGGGTCGGCCGATACCGGACTCAGCGAACTGTGCTGTCGGGGATCGGCGCTCGGCAGGTGATGGTATAGTGACGTTATTTGAGGGTGTCGCGACTGATGAGGACCCTTCACCGTCAAATCCATCTCCGCCTCCTGGGGCCTCTCCCTCACCACGAGATCCTGCTCGACGCTCGAGGCCGGACTCGCCGAACTTCGCGGCCCCGGCGAACCGCAGCCGCACTTCACACGCTCCGGCGACTTGTCGCAACCAACCGAGTATCTGTCGCAGATTAACGGATATTTTTATTGTGCCGTTGTTCGCTGAACACTTTTCAAAAACAATAAGCTCCCGGTTTGCAAATGTGTGCGAAAAATATATTTAGCGCACGATATGCCGCCGACGATCAAAAAAATATTATACATTTAACACTTTGATCGCAGACTTCCGTAATTTCTTTTCTTGCCAATTTGACCATTTTTTTAATTGTCAATTTTGACAATTTTTGATTGTTAACTTTGGCCATTTTTTGATTGTGAACTTTGGCCCTTTTTTTATTGTGAACTTTGACCATTTTTTATTGTGAACTTTGACAATTTTTTATTGTTAACTTTCGCCTTTTTTTATTGTGAACTTTGACCATTTTTTATTGTTAACTTTGGCCATTTTTTATTGTGAACTTTGACCATTTTTTATTGTTAACTATGGCCTTTTTTTTATTGTGAACTTTGACCATTTTTGATTGTTAACTTTGGCCATTTTTTGATTGTGAACTTTGGCCCTTTTTTTATTGTGAACTTTGACCATTTTTTATTGTGAACTTTGACAATTTTTTATTGTTAACTTTCGCCTTTTTTTATTGTGAACTTTGACCATTTTTTATTGTTAACTTTGGCCTTTTTTTATTGTGAACTTTGACCATTTTTTATTGTTAACTATGGCCTTTTTTTATTGTGAACTTTGACCATTTTTTATTGCTAACTTTGACCATTTTTGATTGTTAACTTTGGCCATTTTTGATTGTGAACTTTGGCCCTTTTTTATTGTGAACTTTGACCATTTTTTATTGTGAACTTTGACCATTTGTTATTGTTAACTTTCTCCTTTTTTTATTGTGAACTTTGACCATTTTTTATTGTTAACTTTGGCCATTTTTGATTGTGAACTTTGACCATATTTTATTGTTAACTATGGCCTTTTTTTATTGTGAACTTTGATCATTTTTTATTGTTAACTTTGGCAATTTTTTATTGCTAACTTTGGCCATTTTTAATTGTTCACTTTGACCATTTTTGATTATTGTCTTTGACCATTTTTTTAATTATTGGTACCTTTGATTATTTTTGTATTGTTAACTTTGTCGTTCTTTAGTTGAAAACACGATACATTTATATTTCTTTTAAAAATTGTCAAATTAACGATAAAAAAAGAAATTGTGGAATTGTCGTTTGTGAAAGAGAAAAATTAGTTGAATGTATAAAACTTTTTTTTTGCCTTGCGACGACTTTTACGATGATCCGTGTACTCACCCGTGGGGCGTTAAAATTCTGTAGTCCCGGCACATCGACAAAGCTCCGGTGCCATTATCCTGCTGCTGATGCTTGTCGTTCGACGATCCGTGAGCCGAGGACGGCGGTGGCGAAGCGTCGGGGCGCTCGGTAGTCGAGCCTGTTGCCGGTGGCCTCAGAAGAAGCGGGGCCCCGCTGCCGAGCCCGAGACAACGCATTCGCCACGCGTCCTGGAGCAACTGAAGACGCGCCTGCTTTCGCCACTTTGCCCTTCGATTTTGAAACCATACCTGACGCACACACAAACAACTCCGTCCGTTAAGTAAAACAATCATTAAAAAAAAAAAAAAAAAACACAAAAAAAAACAATCGAACGCCGATAGAAAATACCGATTAACGGAAAAATTCCTCGATTTTATTATTATTTTTTTTTTTTACCTGAACTCGAGCCTCCGAGAGGGAAATTTTCAAGGCCACTTCCTCGCGAAGAAAAACGTCCGGGTAGTGCGTCTTCTGAAAGAGGGACTCGAGCTCTTGGAGCTGCTGGGGCGTGAAGGTCGTTCGATTGCGTCTCTGCAGAAGAGATTTAAAAAAAAAAAACTTAACCGAACCATTTTTTTTTTTTTTTTTAATTTTTTAACAAAAAAAAAAGTATATATTGCAATTTCTATCGGAATTTTTGTTATCGCAATTTTTATAATTGCCATTTTGATAACCGCAATTTTTATAATTGCCATTTTGTATAATCGCAATTTTTATAATTGCCATTTTTATAATGGCAATTTTTATAATTGCCATTTTCATAATCGCAATTTTTATAATTGCCATTTTGTATAATCGCAATTTTTATAATTGCCATTTTGTATAATGGCAATTTTTATAATTGCCATTTTCATAATCGCAATTTTTATAATTGCCATTTTTATAATGGCAATTTTTATAATTGCCATTTTGTATAATCGCAATTTTTATAATTGCCATTTTTATAAACGCAATTTTTATAATTGCCATTTTTATAGTTGCGACTTTCATTTTCGTTAGTTGGCTCAGTAAGAAGGGTACTAGCAATACCGTCTCGAAGATAACAAAACAAATAATGTTTCTAATTGTTTTTTTTTCTTTGTTTGTTTCCAGGGTGATGAGGAAAGAATACGAGGACGGGAGAAATAACGTACACTGACCTGGCGACGCCGACCGAACATGTATTCGGTGAGTAGATCAGCTTGCGGTCCCAGGGGCGACAGATAAGGTCCAGCCATCTCTTCCTCTCGACGATACACGATGCAATCCGTCCGCAAAAATTTTTCCCAAAGTTCCTTATAGTAATCCGAGTAATTCGGACCACTTGCGTAGGACGCCAGTTAGGTTCTTTTGATGTTGGTAATATTAATATTATTGTTACTATTATTATTATTATTATTATTATTATTATTATTATTATTATTATTTTAACTACGAAACTAATAATTTCCGTAAAACTGTTCGTAGGATCCTTCGACGCTCCGTATCGCGGGAAGACGACCGATGGAGAGGAGACCGGGAGATACCGAGAGTAAATTTCAGCGACGCTTTTACCGAGAGGATGGCGAACGACTGATACGAGATTCGCGGAGCTCTCGGAACAACCCCCGTGATCCGGGGGTTGACGCCAGTTTGCCAACATTCCATTGGCCAACGCGGTTTAACAGGGGCGGTACTGCACCCCCGTTCCCGAGGGTCCACCCCTTCGAGCTCGCTCTCTCCCGCTCTCCCTCTCTATCCGTATCTATCCCGCGATAAATATAGCGTCTCGGGACACGCGAGAAAGAAATTTGGGGAAAAAAAGTGCACGCGATTCGCATTGTTATACTCGATCACTTAATTTTTTTTATTTATTTTTTTATTATTTTCCTTTTTGTCTTTCGGGATTTGGCGATTGGCAAATTTCTTCCTGTTTTTTGCTTTAATTCTCGAAGATTAATCTTCGATAACGAGGTATCGTTATAGTGTTTACGTCGGGATGGCAGCTTTTGAACGTCGCCCCGAGGCCGATAATAATTTGTTAAGGGACGCATGGAGATTGTAGCGGATTTTGCGTTGACTAACGACTTCCGGTTTCGTTGAGCAGCGATATCGGTGATGATTCAGCGCGATTTGTTTTTTGTTATTGTATTTAAAGCGTTTTTGGGTCGCATCAACTGCATGGTTTTTGGCGAACGCGTGATTATTATTTTGCTGAATTTCGGAACGATTATTTGTGCCGAGCGATGAAAAGGCGAAGGCAACGACTTCCGGTATTTTTGAGCGACGATATCCTTGGTTATCCAACGAGATTATTAATCTTGTCGCTATTTCAAAATAGTTATTTGCAGGGCGTTGGTATAGGCGAAAGTAGCACGATAAGGAAAGTAGTTTCGAGGTAACGCAAACAATTAGGGGTAAACTGATAATTTTTCTTTAGCCATAAAAGAAAGTTATGAAAAAAATATTCCACCAAGTAAATATTTGTTTATTTCGTTTCCGGTGCGGATCAACTTCTTCGCGGAGAGCTTCGTCTTCGGCTCTCTGCGTGCGCCAGTCGGGCGTACGAATAAAACTATAACAAGGTTTTAGTTTTACCCCGAAACTTCGAGACTTCCCCCAACAATCTCGCCAAAATGGTTTTTTTTTTTTTTTTCACATAGATAAAATAAAATCAAAGATCAATCCCCGTTCGAGATAATTGAACAAAGTTTCCACCGAAGCTCACTGTTCTCCAAAGAAAAATGAAACCCCCCCCCAAAGCAACGAATAATATAAAGCAAAAGAAAATCTTTTCTTTAATCACCGACCTAGCAATAAAATCCCAAAGTCCGTCACAATATTTATTATTATTATCATCATATTTCTTCCTACGTTTTTGTTTTTTTTTTTTTTTCGTCTCTTTCGGCCGAGTCCCTCGAACGACATTGTCTTCGTCAGCGTTCAGTCGTGATCCAAGTGAAAAAAAAAAAGGAAGTATACGCAATCTTTTTAATTATGAAAACGTGCGCGCCCGCCTCTCCCCCCCCCCCCTCTCTCTCGCAAGAGAGAGAGAGAGAGAGAGAGATAAAGTAACGAACTCCATCTTCGTCCCGCGCTCGCGCGCCGCCTTTGTGTTTCATGTTTGTTTTGTTGTCAGAGCTCTATTATATTCGGCTTTTTTTTTTTTTTTTTTTTTTTTTTTTATATTATAACTCGACGCGGGTGCTCTCTCGCGCGCTCTCGCCTCGGCCGCGCAAAAGCGCGCGGGGGGGCTGATGGGTCAGGGGCGGAGAGGGACAATACTGTACCCACTACTGGCAGTGCTACCGGCCGGGGTGGGGTGGGGTGGGGCGGGGGCGGGTGGGGGGGGGGGGGGGGAGCGGCGAGAGGGTGCCAGGGTGAGATTGCTTTAGTAATGAATTACATGGCTTGGGGCTATGTGCAGCCTCTGTCTGCTGGGTCCTCTCCTCTTTCCTCCTTCGCCTCTCATGCAACCCTACCGCCCCCCCTGCCCCCCCCCCCCCTCCCCCTCTTTGCCCGACCGTCGACCACGGCTACCAGACACTCTACCGCATTTTCCTATGTTATTCCCGTATAGTTACTGGTCCGACTTTCTTGCTTGCTTGCTTGCTTGCTCCTCTTTTTCTTCCTCCTGCAATAGGGAAATAGTCGGTGCGCAGGAGAGATGCGCAAAGGCGCGCGCGTAAGTGCGTTATACGGCCGGACGTGGAGTTTCCGGAAGGCAGTTTTTTTTTTTTTGGAGACTTTGGTTTATCGGAGCTGGGAATTGATCAAAAAAATAATCATTATCGAAGAGGAAAATGTACTTTGATGGGATGAAGGACTCCGGTCGATTGCCCATTGACAATGTCTGTGTAAATATTGTTCGTAGTTTTAGCGAGTATCGTGTAATATACACGATGTCCTCGATAAATGCACTTTTAATGCTACTACTGTACTTTGAGAATGATCGAGTGGGAAACGCTAAATATGTATCTGTTTTTTTTTTGTTACTTTTTGTTTTTAATTTTTTGGGGTTTTTACTTTTGAGACTCGCTTTGCTTAAAAGCTTTAGTTTTATTTATGAAATACCATCGGAAGTGTCAATTAATTAATGTTCTATGAAGTATTGCTGGATATGAAAGTAGAATAATTGCTCCGTGGGTGAAACAAAAAAAAAATGTTCGACAAGCGATTGGTTCGATGGAGTTTATTGTCTTTTTTTTATTGGTGTTCTCTCATCGCTTTCACCAGATCGAAAATTTATCAACGCAATGCGTATTTCGATATTAAAAATTGTCTTTGTGGATAAATTTCTTTATGATTTTGAGAAAAAAAAAAAAAAATTAATAATCAGCTTTTTTTCGCGTTACTTCTAGCGCATTTCTCTACGTTATTCCCGTATTTACTGGTCAGGACTTTCCTTCTTCTTCTTCTTCTTCTTCTTCTTGATTGCTCGGTTCACTTTTTGGTCTTGTCGTTTGGGGAAATAGTCAGTGCGTCAGAGAGCTCCTCAACCGCGCGCCTAAATGCCTAACACGTTCGAACATGGAATCGCAGTTTGGAACCCTCGCGGACCACCGAACCGTAAATAATGGTTGGAATTTGGACGATTTTTCTATAAGCAACCGCAAGCCAACCGTCAATTGGTGCACCAAAACCTACCATCATTCCAACGGCCCAAAGGTTGATCTTTGGTTGGTTTTAAAACCTACCATCATTCCAACGGCCCAAAGGTTAATCTTTGGTTGGTTTTTGGAAACCAACAATTTTCCGAAAGCGTAAATAGTCGGTTCATGGTTGGTTATTATAAAAACGACCGTCATTCCGTCTTTCGGGTGGCTACAGTGATGGTCGATTTGTCGTTGGTTTTTTTTCGAAACCAACCGTAAACCAACGTGTTTCGGGCAACGACGTAGCGAGGCGGTTGGTTTACGGTTGGTTTTGAAAAATCAACCATAAATCAACAACCACTATTCTCGGCTTGAAGTCGAAAGTAGAGTTGGTTTATAATGTCCAACCGCGAATCAACCTTTACTCTGTCGAAAGTATAGTTGGCTGATTGTTGGATTTGACGAACCAACCCAATATCAACCTTCGGGAGGTTGGATTAATGATTGGTTTGGCGCACCAATCGACGATTGGTTTTTGGGTTGGTTTTTCGTTGGGAGGAACGCGCCAGGGAAGTTTTGTTATCGAAGCTGCGAATTGGTTTAAAAAAAAAAAAAAAAAAAAAAAAAAAACATAATTATTAAAGAGTCAACGGGACGGTCCTTTGAAAGGCATGAAGTGCGAACAGAAAAAAAAATACCTGTATCTACTTTCTTTTTTTTTTTTTTTACTTCGAAAAGGTTTATTTCATCCGCGAGACTTGTTAGCTTAAAGTATCTGCTCCGATTTATTTTATTTTATTTTATTTTTTTTTTTTTTTAATTTTATCATAAACGCTAATCGATTATCTATGAAGTATGAATCGGACAGAACAATTTTTTAAGAAGTAATTACTCCGTGGGTGACTGAAAAATGTGGATAAGTAATTAAGCTCGACGGGGTTTATCAAAAGGAAATAGATATTTTTCCCATCGCTTTCACTCGACCGAAAATGAATCTACGCGTTGAATATTTCGATATTAAAAATCTTCTTTCGCTTCGAAATTTGTTACGATTTTGCGAAAAAATAAAACATCTTTTTTTTTTTTTTTTTTTTTTTTCGCGTACCTTCAAAGTCCGAACTTCTTTGTGACGCGCTTATAAATTAAAGCTCCCCGCATCCGCGTGTCGATATAATTGTATAACCGAATGGGACTCGCCCATTCAACGGAGACAATGTTACCGCCCAGCAGCGCCGCCCTTCGAGCTTCCCCGATTCAACTCTCTCTCCCTCTTACCGTCGCCCTTATTCGATCATTTAACCTCACTCGTGCCAACCCCTCTCTCGTCTGTAGCCCGAAGCCACCGCATTGCAAACACAACACTGATCCAAATGGCGCGTAAGAGGCGCGCATTTTTTTTTTTTTTTTTTTTTTTTTTTTTTTTTAACTCGTTTAATCTACTCCTTCGTCACGCCCCATACATTTCCATCTGCGAAGCTGCTGAGGGATTCGAGAAAGAAAAATCCATCAGCGCTGATTAGTCTCATTACGGTTCTCATTATTCATTTATCCGTGATTTTTTTTTTTTTTTCTCCATTCAAATCTTCGCACAATGAGACTTTCATATTCTTCGTGTTCCCTTCGATATCTTTTTTTTTTGTTTGTTTTTGTTTTTGTTTTTTTTTTTCAATATTTTCCGTTTTTTCTCCCTTGCGCCAATGATTTATGATTCATCGTCGTTTCATCGTCGATTCGTCAATTAATAATAATAATCGACAATAATAATAGTACATTCATAATGTTACAATTTTATAATCTTAGAATTTTACAATATTACAATGTTACAATGTTACAATGTTACAATGTTACAATGTTACAATCTTACAATCTTCCAATCTTACAATCTTACAATCTTACAATCTAACAATCTTACAATCTTACAATCTTACAATCTTACAATCTCACAATCTTACAATTTTACAATTTTATAATCTAAGAATTTTACAATCTAACAATTTTACAATCTAACAATCTAACAATTTTACAATTTTACAATTTTACAAACTTACAAACTTACAAACTTACAAACTTACAAACTTACAATCTTACAAACTTACAAACTTACAAACTTACAAACTTACAAACTTACAAACTTACAAACTTACAAACTTACAAACTTACAAACTTACAAACTTACAAACTTACAAACTTACAAACTTACAAACTTACAAACTTACAAACTTACAAACTTACAAACTTACAAACTTACAAACTTACAAACTTACAAACTTACAAACTTACAAACTTACAAACTTACAAACTTACAAACTTACAAACTTACAAACTTACAAACTTACAAACTTACAAACTTACAAACTTACAAACTTACAAACTTACAAACTTACAAACTTACAAACTTACAAACTTACAAACTTACAAACTTACAAACTTACAAACTTACAAACTTAAAATCTTGCAATCTTGCAATCTTGCAATCTTGCAATCTTACAATCTTGCAATCTTACAATCGTACAATTTTACGATCTTCCAATTTTACGATCTTACAATTTTACAACCTTACAATTTTACTTTAACATCCACCGTGTTCCCTTCGACATACTTCTTTCCTTTTTTTTTTCTTAATATTTCCCCAATTTTTCGTCTAGCGCCAATACAATCCCTCATTGTTTCGCCGTCGATTCGCCAATTAATGATAATAACCGATCGGCCAAACAATAAAGTTGCGCTATCTCGATCGGCATTGTCTCTTTAGCCCGATTACCGATCGGTGCGCAGAGAGAGAGAGAGAGAGAGAGAGAGAGCCCCGTGGGCCGTTCGGCCTGCGAAATCATCGGAAGCCGGCCTCCGTCGCGCTCCCGCTTCTCGCTGTTCGACCCTCACCCCAATCATCGGGCACTGTCCGTGAATCGGTGTGGGCCCGTGCGTGTGTGCGAACCGAGCGACGCGTACAAGCGCGCGCAAACATTCACCGGTGTATACATAACCATCGTCGTGCAAGGCATGCACGGCATTTGTGATTGAGCTAAGCGTAGACAATGGTAGTCTATCTATCCTCGACGATTCACTCTCCGGTCGTCGATGGATCAGCATCGATGACTATAGTGTTATTGGCATAGGACGGAGAACACACGTTCGCGCAACCCGATGGCTCCGCCACAGAGGCTTCCGCTCCAATTCATTCATCCTTCCGGAGCTAATTGACTTTCTATCTCCGATACGCAAGTCCAACCCTTTATCTGACTCTCGATCGGTTCTCTTCGTAGATACGCATGCGTACGTGTGTGCACTGCGGTGGCCTTGGACGTTTATGCATACACGCAGAGGGCGTTGCGAGATGACTCGTGCGGAGAGTTATCAGATTATGAGAGATTTGTGCCGATACTTGTGTTGAGGGTTTTCAAGAGACTGGTGCAAATACTTCTGAAGAGATTTGTGAAGAAACTTGTGCGGAGGTTTATGCAGAAACTTCTGTAGAGACTTTGAAGGAATTGTCCAGAGATTTGGAAGAAATTTGTGGTGAGATTTATGCAGAAACTTATGCAAGTGCATTTGAAGAAACTTATGTAGAAGAGACTTATTTTGTCTCTTATAGATAAGTATGAAGAGACTTGTGTAGGGATTTGTCAAGAGACTTATGTAGAGGCTTTTGAAGAAACTTGTGTGGAGACTTATGCAGAAACTTATATAGAGCTTTATGTAGAAACGTATGCAGACATTTATGTAGAAACTTTGGGAGAGACTTTTGAAGAAGGTTATTTAGGGATTTGTGAAGAGGCTTATGTAGAGATTTATATAGAAATTTATGGAGACATTTATGTATAAACTCATGCAGAGATTTATGCACTTATGGAGAGACTTTCGAAGAAACTTATGTAGAGATTTATGTGGAAACTTATGGAGACATTTATGTAGAAACTTATACAGAGATTTAGGTGGAAAGTTATGCAGAGATTTATGTTGAAACTTGTGGAGAAAATTTTGAAGAAAATTATACAGAGATTTGTGTTGAAACTTATGGAGAAACTTTTGAAGAAAATTATGTAGGGATTTGTGAAGAGACTTTTGAAGAAACTTGTGTGGAGACTTATGCAGAAACTTATATAGAGCTTTATGTAGAAACGTATGCAGACATTTATGTAGAAACTTTGGGAGAGACTTTTGCAGAAAGTTATTTAGGGATTTGTGAAGAGGCTTATGTAGAGATTTATATAGAAATTTATGCAGACATTTATGTAGAAACTTGGGGAGAGACTTTTGAAGAAAGTTATTTAGGGATTTGTGAAGAGGCTTATGTAGAGATTTATATAGAAATTTATGCAGACATTTATGTAGAAACTTGGGGAGAGACTTTTGAAGAAAGTTATTTAGGGATTTGTGAAGAGGCTTATGTAGAGATTTGTGAAGAGGCTTATGTAGAGATTTATATAGAAATTTATGGAGACATTTATGTATAAACTCATGCAGAGATTTATGCACTTATGGAGAGTCTTTCGAAGAAACTTATGTAGAGATTTATGTGGAAACTTATGGAGACATTTATGTAGAAACTTATACAGAGATTTAGGTGGAAAGTTATGCAGAGATTTATGTTGAAACTTGTGGAGAAAATTTTGAAGAAAATTATACAGAGATTTGTGTTGAAACTTATGGAGAAACTTTTGAAGAAAATTATGTAGGGATTTTTGAAGAGACTTTTGAAGATAATTATGTAGAAATTTGCGAAGACACTTGTGCAGAAGCTTATACAGATACTTGTGCGGAGACTTTTAAAAACACATATGCACACTTATGCAGAGATTTACATGAAAACTTATGGCGAGATCTTTGAGGAGACTCATGTAGAGACTTTTTCAAGAAACTCCTGCAGAAGAGATTTACTAAGAGATTTGTCTGGAGACTTTATCGCGAGACACGCAAAAAGTTGTTTGAAGCCTTACGAAGATCCTTGCGCAGAGTATCATGGATATAATTACTCAGAATAGCCGGCTTCATCCACGCAGACTCCAGACGCGACCCGCTAGTCAAAAAACTCGCCGACCCACAAGTAAACACAAAACACACCCGTGCATATCTGTATCTACGAATTCGTTGATACTCGTCCCCGAAAGCTTCCGCCTCATTCTGCACCGCCGAACGCCTCCCGTCGCGTAATTCGTTACTTTTCATTGTAACTTGACGTCGGGCTTACGGGACGATTCCCCGTTCCGTTAACCGTGCGAGGGTGCAAAATTCGCTCGGCCCGCACCAGCGACACCGCTGTTACCGCTCGCGCTACGGAATGAGAAAACATTAATCTAGGCATGTTTTGCAATCTTCCACGCGCCTCTCTCTCTCTCTCCACTCACTCTATAACTGCCACAGTGTATTTATAGCTATAGGCGCGCGCGCGCGCGCGCCCGTTCCACCTTCAGAATGAAACGCTGTTATTGCCGAGTCGTACCGCGCGCATCCCGCACAATGTGCGCCGAGGAACGTCGGGAGTCACGTGTATTATTACATCCGTATCCGTCTTTACTTGTGTACGGCAGGCCTCTCCGAACCCCCGGTCATGTTTTGAATTTGTACACCGTCGCGTGTATTCGCCAGACGCACACCGTTATAATACACAAACGTTACAATACTTTGGCATCAAAGTTCTGTGTACACAAACGCCCTTGGACCGCGCGTCTGCTGATGCTCGAGGAGCGCACGCCCCCCTCCTCTTCGCCAGTCCCGCTGCCCCCCTCCGCTCCTCACCCCCCTCTCCATCCGCCAGCTCGCTACCGGTGAAACGCCTCCGAGATTAATATTTCGACGATAACGATTTAATTTTCCGTCTCGCTCATTCAACCGAGTCCCGGACAGTTTCTCGTATTAATTCGGCCTCGCCCCCCCCCCCTCTCCCCTCTCCCCTCCACCCTCGCTGTTGGAAGGAACCAGGACTCGGCGCAGACATCGGAAACTTGATTATTATTTCCACGCGAGGGGGAGGGGGGGGGAGGGGGATGCGAGTTTAATAATGATTTTCGTAGTTGCGATCAATGGGACAGAAATTATTTGTTCGTTTATTTTATTCTTTTCGCAATGGCGGAAATTTTTATTTCACTTTTTTTTTTTGTGTACTGAACAGTTTCTCGAATTAATCGTCCCCCCCCCCCCCCCCCGCCCGCCGCCCCCCCGTGGCTCGATCGAGACGTTGGAAACTTGATTGTAATTTTAATGGACATTTATTATTTTATTTAAAGCGTTTTCGTTCAATTCATTTTGACGCCGAAATATCGAATGACCTCAATTGATATTTCGCCGCCATGAAGAATTGTGAGATGAGTGTTTGACAACGATTTTCATAGTTGTGTTCAATTCGACTGGAATTATTTGCCCGTTTATTGTATTCTTTTCGCAATGGTCGAGATTTTTTTTTGTTTTTTTTTTTTATGTGTTTTTCTTTCTGTTTCCTCGAAACAGTTTCCCATATTGATTCCCCCCCCCCTCCCCCCCCCCCCAAATGGCTCACCGGAGACATCGGGAACTTGATTATTATTTCGGTACCAGGGGGGGAAGCATGAGATGCGAGTTTAATAACGATTTTCATAGTTGCATTCCATCCGGCAGCAATTATTTGACCGTTTATTGTATTCTTTTCGCAACGGATATTTTATTTCATTTTTTTTGGGGCCAAGAAAAACGAATATTAATATTGAAGTTGGATAACGGAGTTTCGTGTATATTTTTTTACGTCGATTCAACGGGGCGGGGGGGGGGGAGTTCAAGGGGGGGAAGTCGCTAAGCCGCGTAATCAATGAATGGAACGCCAGGACGGACCGATTCTTCTCTGTGTCACAAAAGATTCTTAGCGACATTTTTACCTTCTTCACAATTTTTTTTTTTTTCTTTTTTTTTTTTTTAAATTCCTTCCTACTGCTCTTTTTTCGTTTATCTTTTTTTTCCCCTCATTTTATTTTATTCTTTTTCGGCTTTTTCCCAGTTTCATTACCGGTAATAATGCAAAGTGAAAAAGAAAAATCTCCGAGTCGAGTTTCTCGACGGTGAGAGAGGGAGAGGGAGAGGGAGAGGGAGAGGGAGAGGGGGGGGGGAGAGAGAGAGAGAGAGAGAGAGAGAGAGAGAGAGAGAGAGAGAGAGAGAGAGAGAGAGAGACGGGGATAATAGCGGAGTATAAGAATCTCGGAGACGCGGAGATTTATATGTATAAGGACGTAAGGAGGAGGCGGCGGTGACAACGTATAGTTGAACGGCATGAGGAAAGGGCGGAGGGTTCCGTGGAGCGTGGAGAAGAATTCGTCTCCCGCGCACAAGGCACAACCGTGGCAGGGGCGGGGCACTGGCAGTAAGGTACCTTCTACTTAAAATATACGAGGGATACACAAATAGAGAATAGAGGCTTGAGCGGCTAAAGAAAAAAAGTCCCGAAAACATTATTTCTTTCATTGCTTATCATCTCCATTGTTCGACCTTGTCGCGGGACAAGCTCTTAGGCTGCCATTTTTTTTACTAAAGTAATAATAATAAATTATGATAATAATAATAAATTATGATAATGATAATGATAATTATCATTATCATTATCATTAATTATTAACCATATGTAATATACTTAATTATTTACCATTAGTATTCTTACGTGAGAATAATAAAATATCCATTTATCTATATCTATATAATAATAATAATAATAATAATAATATAGTATAATTCGATACTAGTGCGAAAAAACTTTTTTCTGCCGAGTGTGAGTTTGCGGCACGGGTCGAAGGCGAGTGTTGCAATCACACGAGTTCAGAAAATGTTTTTCGCACGTGTTTTTCATACAAAGTTTCATTTCACAAGGTGTAAAAATGAGAGTTTTCGCATGCGAAGCATGTGTAAAACTCCCATTTTCACACCCTTTGAAATAATAATAACAACAATAACAATAATAACAATAATAACAATAATAACAATAATAACAATAATAACAATAATAACAATAATAACAATAATAACAATAATAACAATAATAACAATAATAACAATAATAACAATAATAACAATAATAACAATAATAACAATAATAACAATAATAACAATAATAACAATAATAACAATAATAACAATAATAACAATAATAACAATAATAATAAATATCCTCACACCAACAATCGAGTTATTGGCAAGACGTTTGATTTAAATAATTGTTTTTTTTCGCGTTATGATTCTTTTTAAGATTTCTCCTTTTTCGGCCGGGAATTCGAATGGTTTTTTTTTTTATTTATTTATTTATTTATTTATTTTTTTTTTTTGAGCTTACGAAATGGGACTCGAGCATGAATCGTCGGTAGGAGGCGGGAGGTGGGAAAAAAAAAGAAAAAAAAAAAAAAACGCCTGGATTACTCTGCAACAATGCAATGCAGGGTTTGCCTGGAACCGTCAACTGCACGTCGGTGAATCCTCTAGCTGCGACGACCGGCTTCTCGCCCGACGACGCACCAGCGGAGAACAACAACAAAAACAACAACAACAACAACAACAAGAAGAAGAAGAAGAAGAAGAAGAAGAAGAAGAAGAAGAGCGTGAGAGGCGCACGGCCCGTGTGACGCGGCCGTTCGTACATCTCGCAGGGTGAGCGCGAAGGTGCGAGGCGGAAGTTCCACGCGCCAACACCTCCTCTTCCTAATCGGAGAACACGAGTTTCCCCTCTTCTCTCTCCACCGTCGCCCGGCTTTCGGGCGTCTCCTTCTCATCATCGTTAGTACATGCTGTTTCGCGTTGCCGCACAGCGGAAGTGCCGCGCCGCGACGAGTTCTCCGGAACCGTGTCGTGACGCTCTATTGTTGACTGTGTGTCTGGGGCTACGGCCCCCCCCCCCCCCCCCCTCCGAGATTTATATACGTATATAGAGAATGGCCCGGTGAAGGCGAGGGTGCGTAAAGTGGCAAACGGGCGTCGTTGAGACACTGAACGCTAACTACGAAAAAAAAAAAACAAAAAACAAAAAGAACGACGCCGAAAGTACTGTAAATGCACTGTACGTTTCACATGGAAATCGCGCTCGGATTAAAAGGCGTCACGACGAGGAGTTACAATGTGAGGGAAATTGATATTGATCGTTGAATGTGACAATGTTACACATGGAAATATTCGTTAATGTCGCTGAGTAATGTGGCGAAAAAATTGGCAACGGCCAAAGTGTTTAAATTTCACAACTTCACAAACTCACAATTTTGCCACTGCACGATTCTAAAGTAACGCAATTTTATCGCTATACAATTTTACACATTACACAAATTTGGCGTCACATAATTTTTCACATTCCACAATTTTATCCTTTCACAATTTTTCTATTGCAACGATTCTGGTGTTACACAATTTTATACATTACAATAATCGTACGACATTACACAATTTAACCATTACACAATGTCACCTGTTGGACAATTTTTCACATCCCACAATTTTATCCTTCAAAACAATTTTTTTTTTTCATTGCACAAATTTATTATTACACAATTTTACACACTATATAATTTTACCATTACACAATTTTTCTATTTTACAATTTTACCATTACACAATTTTTCTATTGTACAATTGTACTGTTACACAATTTTATGCATTACAATAATTGTACACACTACACAATGTTTAGCGTTGCACAATTTTTCTATTGCAACGATTCTGGTGTTACACAATTTTATACATTACAATAATCGTACGACATTACACAATTTTACCATTACACAATGTCACCTGTCGGACAATTTTTCACATCCCACAATTTTATCCTTCAAAACAATTTTTTTTTTTCATTGCACAAATTTATTATTACACAATTTTACACACTATATAATTTTACCATTACACAATTTTTCTATTTTACAATTGTACTGTTGCACAATTTTATGCATTACAATAATTGTACACACTACACAATGTTTACCGTTGCACAATTGTCCAATCACGCAAATTTACAATTTTACTTCATCATATTTCTCCGAATAGATCGCCTCACATGGGACAAACTAAGATTCGCAAAAACGATTACCTTTAAGACAATCTATTTCGTAACATTGTTCCATAATACACGAGTATGAAAAAAAAAAAAAAAAAAAAAAAAAAAAAAAAAATGAATTATCATGCAAGCAGATAATAATTGCACGGGTCGGAACTCTTTAAAATTTACTTATTCGTTTTTCTAAAAATTGTCCCATCGCGTATGCAATCCGTTGCATGTGCGATAAGCGTATGTGTACGCGCGGTGGTGGTGATATTGAGGCCGCCGTCAGTGTTGGGGAGCATGTATGCGAGGCGAAGGGACGTGTACGTGGCTACTTTGAGGCTTGGCATAGCGAGCGGGCGTGCTCTCTCTCGCTGCTCTCCTCCGGTATAAATGTGACTAAATGAATCCACTAACGGGGTTGGTATTCCCGCAGTAATGGAAGGGGTAATTAAAACCACCCTTCGCCGGGAAGCGGAGAGCGAGGTGGATGAGCCCAGGGCCGGGGCTCTCTCTCTCTCTCTCTCTCTCTCTCTCTCTCTCTCTCTGTGTGTCTCGCTCTCTCACCACAACCGCGCCACCAGCGGCAACCCTAGTTACCGTATATTTACTAACTCCCCTCTCTCTCTCTCCGTTCTCGCTTCCGCAGCGCGAATTAACCAACGTCACGACTTTCCCGAAAACTTGCCATCGAAACTCGCCCGAACTACCGCGGCTGGAAATGCGGGAGGGGGCGACCTCTTATGCTTTGCAAACTCTGTAACGAGTTCTCGAAACAAACGGAATTCGATAATTCTTAATCAACTCTCCGAGCAATTCCTATTCGTTTCTCGGATAGGCATCTCCTGCTGATATCAAATTATAATTTCAAATTTTTTATTCGGAAACTTTGGATATATAGAAATGCATAAGTGCATAAGTGCATAAGTGCATAAGTGCATAAGTGCATAAGTGCATAAGTGCATAAGTGCATAAGTGCATAAGTGCATGAGTGCATGAGTGCATGAGTGCATGAGTGCGTGAGTGCGTGAGTGCGTGAGTGCGTGAGTGCGTGAGTGCGTGAGTGCGTGAGTGCGTGAGTGCGTGAGTGCGTGAGTGCGTGAGTGCGTGAGTGCGTGAGTGCGTGAGTGCGTGAGTGCGTGAGTGCGTGAGTGCGTGAGTGCGTGAGTGCGTGAGTGCGTGAGTGCGTGAGTGCGTGAGTGCGTGAGTGCGTGAGTGCGTGAGTGCGTGAGTGCGTGAGTGAACAAGTGCATAAGGGCATAAGGACATAAGTGCACAAGTGCACAAGTGCACAAGGGCATAAGTGCATAAATGCATAAATGCATAAATGCATAAATGCATAAATGCATAAATGCAGAAATGCAGGCACGCGTGATAAAATTTTGTGCGGCCCTGAACGCGAGCGAGAGATTCCCGCTGGTAGATCCGCCGTTGGGCCGCGTCGGGGGATTCGTTTTGCGGTAACGGTGAGCGCTTTATAAATGGTACTAATTACAAAGGTCCCACAACGACGACGACGACGACGACGACGGATCGTTGTATACATCTAATTTGGCTATTTACTCGTGTACATCGTACGTTTCACCCCGCTCTTACCCCGCGACGACTCTGTCTGTAGCGACTCCACTGGGTCGTGAACGGTCGAACAAAACGACGCGAACAAGTCGGGGTATTGCGGCATAACGACGAATGAGACTCGATGTATCCGTAATTCCTTTATTTCTCTTCGACTGTAAACGAGCGATTGTCACGATCGGAATTCATTAAATCCATTGGAGGCCTCTCGCATAGTAACGTCATGTTAATTGAAAAGGTTAATCAGCGAATAACCGTGAGAGCATTGAACATATAACATTTAGATCCATTCATCTATGGTTGATTTAACGGGAAATAATCAGACCCCCCAATCAGCCGCATGGATACGTTTATGAGATACAAGTGGTGAATATAGCGCAGTCCATAAATCATTGATTTGCACGCTAATGCTGACAATGTGGGCCATATTCACTCCTTTTAGTATATACATATATATATATATATATATATATACACACACACATTATAAAAAAAAAATCGTACGAACATTAATGTACAGTATATTAAAACTTTTAAAATACTTCAATAGCAATAATTCACTTTAATTTCCACTACAAAATACATTAATTTTTCATCACGATTGTACATTAAAGCTACAATTTTTTAACAGTGTGTATATATATATATATGCGATGGTCACAGAGGGAATAATTGTCGATGGTAAAACGAATAACCGTGCGAGCAGTGAATATATTACATTAGAGCCATTCATCGATGGTCGATTTGTCGAGATGTAATCAGAACGGCGAATCAGCCGCATGGAAACGTTTATAAGGTAAAAGTGATGAATATATCGTGGTCCATAAATCATCGGTTTGCGCGCTGATGCCGACGAGGTGGACCATATTCACCACTTTTAGCATATACATATGTATATAAACATAGGAGAAAAGAGATTTCGTACGAAACATAATGTACACTATATTAAGAACATCAGAAATACTTTAATTCCAATAATTTACTTAAATTTTACTATACAGTACATTAATTTTTTGTAAAAATTGTGCATTAAATATAATGCACCCGTTTCCGCATAAAAACTTCCAGTCCGGTAAATGAAATTTCCAATTTCTCTTAACAGTGCGTGTATATACATATACATATATATATATATATATATATATATATATATATATATCTGTATCGACGCGATGTTTAAAGACGGAATAATTTTCAATGGTAGAGCGAATACAAAAACAGCGACGATACAGTTTTGGGCGCGTTTACGCGAGGTCAAGCGCGGGAAAAGCGTGGGATCACCCTAAATGAATTCAGCGTTTCGCGGAGAGAAAGTACAAGGGGACCCGCGGGGCGGCGGGGAGGGGAGGGGAGTACGACTGAGAAAGGTTGGAAGAGGAAGGACGAAGAAGAAGAGAACAAGTGAGACGGATGGATGGTCTGAGCATGGCAAGGATGAGATTGGTTTCTCATCCTTCGTTGAAAGGCCAAAAGGGAGCCAATAGCGGTTTCCTCAGCAGTTTCCGTTAGCAGTTAGCGGCGTTGAGGGAAACGCGAACGAGCGAACGGCATAGAAAATGTGCGGTCGGCGAGGATGCCGAAGCTCTCGTGCCGTGAGAGAGCGGGAGGGGGAAGGTGGTGGGGGGGGGAGGAGGGGTCGACCGGTCGACGAGAGAACATCAACGGGCCGAGGCAGCAAGCAAGCAGGCAGAATCGAGCAGCATCTTGGCCAGCGAGCTTCGCGAGAGAGGAAAGTTCTCTCGTGTAATTACGGGTGAAATATCGTTAATTAGCTCGGCGAATTTCGGTAGTAACAGTGGGAACGAGAGGGGAAAGGCACCGGTGGTTTCAATATCCGACCGAATTTCCCAAGCCTAACCCGAACTGCCCTCCCTCCATCCCCTCCCCGCCTTCTTCGCCGAGGATGCTACAGTCGACGCGTAATATAGTATGATGTTGAGGTTTTGCTCTTTGGTATGTACAGCTTGGTAGTCAGTGTAACCGAGTGCTGCCGAATGCCGGACAAAAAGGTTCATTTCGCAACTTTAACGCGAGACCTGCCTATCGCAGGCGATCTCCTTACGATACTCGGATCAATGAGCCTCGATTGTAGGAATGTACTTTACTTTTTTTTTTTTTTTTTTTTTTTTTTTTTTTTTTTTAGGCGAACAAAAATATTGATTAGAGATTTTTTGGAGATGCCGAATTCGGTCGATATTATATGTACATGTATATCGTACAACATCATTGTACAGTACTATTATTTAATTTAATCACAAAGGTTATGTCACGAAAAAGAATCGAGAAATAGCGAACAGAAGTTCAACAACATAACAAAAATTAAAGTACAATTTAATTTAACACATAAACTCCTGCAAATTCAAAGGAATATGGCTATAACTATAAGTACAAAAAGTACGTATATTTATCGTGTATATACGTATCATGGTGGCCGTTTTTCCCCCCGGAAACTTTTCACTGACTTTTCACTTTTCACTGACCAGTCAAAAATGTTCCCTGACCAAAATTCTAACGACTTGTATAAAAAAAAAAAAAAAAAAAAAAAAAATTAATGATGCCAATGAAAATGCCTACTTGTTGTATTAATGTTTAATTCGATTTTTTTTTTGTTTTTTTTTTCTAAATGTTCTCAATTTTTTTGTAAAGTCTCCCTTTTATCTTTTTATAATTATTTATAGAAAGTTCGGCGACAATTTACCTTTTCCCTGACTAATTTTGAAATGATTTTGTTGTCCCTGACCTTTGCCGGTTTTCCCTGACCGCGGCCACCATCCGTATGTATAATATCACGAAACAATATTGTTGTATTAGCCACCGTTGTCCCGAAATTGTCTTTATCGTTGCCGAAACAATTAAAAAAAAAAAAAATCCAGACGTTTCCTCGAAGTCATTATACTTTTTACAGCGACCCTCAGCGGTAGTACACAAATTCGAACAGGCCTTTCCACGAATTCGTTTTGCGTCGCTCCACTTGCCTTCGTGCCGGTCAAACGTGTCGTGGCCTTCCTCTCTCCCCCCCCCCCCCTCCTACGTATACACGCTCAGTGTGTTTTTCGTCGCCGTTCTCAGTTTATCCACGAACCGTCATGGGTCTCATCATCGTCCCTAATAGTTATACCGTCTCTCTTCGTGTCCCTCTCTCCCTCTCTCTCTCTCTCGCCCCGTTATTCTGACCGCCGTGCGACGTGTATCCTGCCCCCCCCCCCCCCCCCCGAAGCCCGTTCACCGCGTTCGCTTTCCATGCGACCCCTTGCGAGGGTTATACGCTGTGCGCCGCGCGAGCGAGCGAGCTAACGAACCGACGAGAGGGTCGGAGGAGATTCTAATTAATCAGCTAGCCACCGCGGCTCGAGCGCGACCCATCTCTTCACACACTCCCTCCTTTCTCTATATACACTAACCATGCATCCGAATTCCCCTTCTACCTCGCGTACAGGTACATCGTCGCTCTGTGCACATTCATCTATATATATATATATATATATATATATATAGATATACATATATATATACTCTCCGTGGGTCCATGTACTTTTAACTACAGGTAGCAGAGCTCTCCCTATACTCGATAATCTCCGTAGTCATAGTCCCATTTCCCTCCGAGCCCCGCTCTTATACGTGTGTTTCGTATCTATATATATATATGTATCTGTTGCCGTCCGTTGGCCGTTGCCGGCGAGCTCGCTCGTGTACAGACAGAGAGACACTCGCAGAGGGCACTCGATGCCCTCGCTCGAGCCCGCCGCGCCCCCCCCCCCCTCCCCGTTCGATCTACGCGTCCGATGTGTTTTCCTACCGCGATTTCTCTCTCTAGCCTCTCTCACACTTCTCGGCGTTTCCATCTCGCCAAAACGCCAGTTCGAACGGCTCGTAATTAGCAGGCGCTCGATCCTGCGAATTGTATACGATTTTCCTAGACGTCTCTATGATACGTATATATACGTAGGTATATTTCTGGCAGGATAACATTTTGTTTTGTTTCTTTTTTTTTTTATTATAGAAACCCAAAGACCGAAACTCCCGACCGCGAGAGTTTATTACGACGTATTCTCCGATTTGCTGTGTCAGTTCACCGTGGTAAAGATTAAAAGGAAAGCAGTCTGTGATTTCGTTTTTTTTTTTTCTTTTTTATTCGACGAGGGTTTTATGGGATTAACACAGATACGTCGTTTTGCATAATGGACGAGATTATCTCACGTTTGACTCGATCTAATCGTCGACTTCTCGCACAAAGGCCCGCAGTGAAAAGATCGAGCGAGGGAGAGTCCCCCATTCGACAACCGGCCGGTAGAATGCTAGGCGGATAAAGAGAAGAAAAAAAAAATAAAATAAAATAAATGAAAAAGAAAAACACACATGTGCCCGAGCCCCTATGAGATTAGTTTTCATTGAAGGTGATTCGTCGATTGGGGTGTGTCTCGGGCCGGGCCTCATTGTAGACTGGGCGAGCATTGAAAGCAAAGCACGGGACAGAGAAAGTTATACGTTAAGTGCGAGATCGTCCGTGTGCACCGGCTCTCGTCGATCCGGTCGACCCGATTGTTCCCGAGACGGGGGGGGGGGGGGAGGGGGACGCGCCGCCGAGGCCCCCCTGAAGAGGGCGCGCGGGTGCCGCTGCTCTCCATTACAGGTACATTCTTTACTCACGAGCGACTCGACGCGTGCTTCGAACAATTAGTAATTGATTACGGTCGAACAAACGGCGGGCAAAGTAATAGAGTGAGCAATACAAACGCGATAAATGAAAGAGGAACGAACCCGAGGGGAGAGGATGACGGATCAATTGAGTTTTTGTGGTTAGGACGGAGCGAGCGTGATTTCTGGTCCGCCGATGAAGAATTCGGTGGGAACGGGAAAGAGTTCGTGCGAATGAAGGGAGAAAGAAATTCGCGTAAATGATTCCTTTGCAATAGTCGTCGGCGCGGCGGGCGGAGACGGAGAGATAATAAAGGAATATTCGATCCGGCGAGACTTTTTCTTTTTCATTCTTTTTTTTTTTTTTTTTTTTTTTTCAAGCTTCGTGACATCACTCAATAGAGAACGGTCGTTCTGTTTCTCCGGCTCGTTTCGTGTGTGTGTAATATATATATATATATATATATATATATATATATATATATATATATATATATATATATATATATATATATATATATATATATATATATAGCAGCCATTGGAGCGTTGTCGAGCGGTACCGTTATTTCCATCTCAATTAATATTTTAATCAAGCCTCTTGTATACCGCGTTGTTCCATTTATGCTCGGATGAACATTAAAACCATGATGCGCGCATCAGAGCCGTCGGCATTCGTTCGCGAACCAATACACAATGCCCTCTGCCATATATACTATAATACTCGCTTCATTCTGTACACGATTTCTCTCTCTCTCTCTCTCTCTCTCTCTCTCGCTCTCTCACTTTGTCTCCCTCGATCTACGACTATCCGCGTGTTCTTTGTTTTTTTTTTTTCTAATTTTTTTTTGTTTTTTTTTTTTTTCATTTTTAAGGTTTTTATATTTTTCGCACAAATAGTCTCGTTTGCCCATTATTTATCTCTCGCCGTTCCGCCCTTGCTGAGACACCGAGTTTAGACATTTTTCTTTTTATTTTCATCTGGCATCGTTGATGACAGCATTACGACCTACGTTCCCTGTGCTTGTCCACTTTTTTTTTTTTTTTTTATTCATCTATGAAGTTACATCTCATCTGTACTCGCTGACAATTCTACTCAAGCGTATTTCCGCGTGTGTTGCGTCGATTCTCGGCGGAAGCTGTCGCAGCACTCAATTAAATCCTATGAATCTATCTGTCCTTGCGTTTGGAACTTAATCGCCGCGTGCGAAGTATCTGGGTAAAGAAAAATCGACTCGGATTATGATCCGAACGAGTGTTTCCACGTGTCCCCGAGTGCAAAAAAAAAAAAAAAAAAAAAAAAAACCCGCACCCCTCCCCCGAATTTCCCACCGACTGTCCGGTACCCTTTTCTTCTTTTCTTCATTTTGCTTTTCGCGAATAACAAAAAAAAAAATGGTCTTCAAACAGTTTATTTGATTTTTCTCTCGCTCATGATTGCTCGACCGGTGTAGACTAAAAAAAAAAAAAGAAAGTTAACGGCTACCTCTCCTAATACCCACGAAGGCACATTTCTCGGAACAATCGTCTATCGTTAATGAGCGCATAGGAGCGTGTCGTGCAGATAACTGAGAGGAGGAGGAGGAGGGCTCTCGAGCGAGATTTTGTGGCCAAACGCACGGCGCTATGTACATCCTCGCGGCCGATAACAATAGATGCATTGTGGAGGGAGGGACTAGCGTTGTCCGGTCCGATAGACGAAACCAGAGGTATACACCAGCTCAGGTTAGAGCACCGAGAGGAGACAGAGGAAAGAATTCGCCGAGTCTCGTTCGAATGATTCGGTCCAGAAGAGGAGAAGAAGCCACGCTCAGCTGAGACGCGACGGAAGCGGTCGGACACGACGGAAAGAGGGGAAGACGGATAGAGGGGGGGGTTGAGACACTAAGAGGAAGGGCGGGAGGGGCTTGAGGATGGAAAATATAGGGAAAAGGTGCAGGAAAATTCGAGAGCAAAAGAAAATGGGGTATTGGAGGGGGGAACAGCATCCATTCGCGCGCCTCGTCTCTAATGGCTGTGTGGCATAACGGCCGCGCGCGCCAGCTACGGCCCGCGAAACGGCCGAGCATCGAGAGGGCAGGGAGTTGGATCCACCATCGCCGTTCTGTGTAACTCCACCACCGTTGCGACCACCGACCGTCTATAGAGAGAAGGATTCACCCGGCGAAAGCTCTCCCCTGTCCCCCCCCCTCCCCCTCCTCCCTCCTCTCCTCTCCTTCGGCCGCGAAAGCCCGAGGAAATGGCGGATGAGTGGAAATGATATGCCGGACAATGGGCATTGTTTACCGAGTATGATTCGCTAGAGGGCCGCGATATGACGCGAGAGAGCGCTGGGAGAGAGAGCCTCGCGGATGCCGGAACGTCTGGTACGAATTTTCTCGACCGTGAAACATCGGGGTATACCGATTCCTCGGTCTGCAGCGATACTTTTGGTTTCTCCGGCCTTTTTGGTAACATTCGCGGGAGAGTGGGAAAACTTCGGTGGATTATCGTCTATGGAATTTGGGCGCGGAGGGGCTGTGTGTAAGTTTTTGTTTGTTTGTTTTGTTTTTTTTTGTCTTAAGTGGGAAGGTTCTGTTTTATGTTGAGGAGCATTCACGGTTTTGTCGTATATCCACGCGCAGGGCATATTTCCGCATGAACCCCTTACGAGATATATAAAACTTAGCGTCAATTTTTTTTTTCTTAGATCACTATTTCTTTTTAGATCACTATTTCGTTTTAGATAACATTTTCGTTTTAGATCACAATTTCGTTTTAGATCACTATTTCTTCTTAGATCACAATTTCTTTTTAGATCACAATTTCTTTTTAGATCACAATTTCTTTTTAGATCACAATTTCTGTTTAGATCACAATGTCTTTTTAGATCACAATTTAGTTTTAGATCACAATTTCTTTTTAGATCACAATTTCTTTTTAGATCACTATTTCTTTTTAGATCACAATTTCTTTTTAGATCACTATGTCTTTTTAGATCACAATTTCTTTTTAGATCACAATGTCTTTTTAGATCACAATTTCTTTTTAGATCACAATTTAGTTTTAGATCACAATTTCTTTTTAGATCACAATTTCTTTTTAGATCACAATTTCTTTTTAGATCACAATTTCTTTTTAGATCATAATTTCTTTTTAGATCACAATTTCTTTTTAGATCACAACTTCTTTTTAGATCACAACTTCTTTTTAGATCACAATTTCTTTTTAGATCACTATTTCTTTTTAGATCACAATTTCTTTTTAGATCACAATTTCTTTTTAGATCACAATTTAGTTTTAGATCGCAATTTCTTTTTAGATCACAATTTCGTTTTAGATCACAATTTCTGTTTAGATCACAATTTCTTTTTAGATTACAATTTCGTTTTAGATCACAATTTAGTTTTAGATCACAATTTTTCTTTAGATCACAATTTCGTTTTAGATCACTATTTCTTTTTAGATCACAATTTCGTTTTAGATCACTATTTCTTCTTAAATCACTATTTCGTTTTAGATCACTATTTCGTTTTAGATCACAATTTCTTTTTAGATCACATTTTCTTTTTAGATCACTATTTCGTTTTAGATCACAATTTCTTTTTAGATTACAATTTCGTTTTAGATCACTATTTCTTCTTAGATCACTATTTCCTTTTAGATCACAATTTAGTTTTAGATCGATATTTCGTTTTAGATCACAATTTCTTTTTAGATTACAATTTCGTTTTAGATCACTATTTCTTCTTAGATTACAATTTCTTTTTAGATCACAATTTCATACTAGGTCACAATTATTTTTCAGATAAAAATTCTTTTTTAGACCACACATCAGCCACCCATTTCTCTTTACGCATCTGGCCTCACATCAGAGAACTCCAAAAAAAAAAAAAAAGGAAAAGAAATCTTTCCGATAAAAATCCAACGTTCCGATGACGTATCCGAGTTTCAACAAAGCTCGTGCCGACTGCCTCCGTACATCGTATATATTTCATACATCCTGATACATTGTTACACGAAACGGTGGTTATACCAGCAGCAGTATAGGAGAATGGCGTTTAATCATCACATTTTGACATACGTGCGAGACATTCGGTGATATACATAATGAGCCTCCTCTATCCTGTGGTATATAATAAGCCCTAGGCGGTGTTACCGGTATTATGTATTATATATATATATACACACATATATACATATATACATCGTATGTATATACACCCACCGTTCCCACCGTTTTCAGATCACAGCGAAACCGTATATAAGCGAGAGGAAAGCGTCCCGGTGCGATCGAGAGAGAGAGAGAGAGAGAGAGAGAGAGAGAGAGAGAGAGAGAGAGAGAGAGTGAGAATTTGACTGGTACACGATACATCTATATCCGTCGTGCATACACGAAGTATACGATGTGTATTGTACGAAACGAAATATCCATCCTCTCGTCGTACAATCCACTATCGTGAGTCCACACCTACTTATCTGCACGGTGTATTAGTAAAACTTGTCTACGTTGAGAGGGCATAATACAGTGCATAATAGGTGTATGGAGGTAGAGAGATAGGGTAGGCATTTCTCGGCTCGAAACCGCCCATTGGCATCAAACCAACCCGGTAGGGCCCATCCTCCAATCACCCTCGTTTCCCTTATTGCGTGACTGTATATCCTTCTCCTTCCGTTCACTTGTGACTATACGTACGGGGTGTCCCGAAATTCTCTCGCACCGACAGAATCTACCCTCGGGAACAATTTGAGACTGACGATGACCGAAGAATCGTCGTTTCTTTTACTTCGTCCTTCAGACGCGATTTTTCGTGTCGGGTGTCGGAGCGAGAGTGAAATCGGCGCCTCACGATAGGGAGGAAGGAATATTGGATGTATATCTGAAACGAGGAATTACGTTACATTTTTATAGATCATTTGTGCAGATTATTTTTATGGATAATTCTTATGGATCACTCTGGTGGATCATTCTGGTGGATCATTCTGATGGATCATTCTGATGGATCATTCTGATGGATCATTCTGATGGATCATTCTGGTGGATCATTCTGGTGGATCATTCTGGTGGATCATTCTGGTGGATCATTCTGGTGGATCATTCTGGTGGATCATTCTGGTGGATCATTCGTATGGATCATTCTTATGGATCATTCTTATGGATCATTCTGATGGATCAATCTGGTGGATCATTCTGGTGGATCATTCTGGTGGATCATTCTGGTGGATCATTCTGATGGATCATTCTGATGGATCATTCTGATGGATCATTCTGGTGGATCATTCTGATGGATCATTCTTATGGATCGTTCTGATGGATCATTCTGGTGGATCATTCTGGTGGATCATTCTGGTGGATCATTCTGGTGGATCATTCTGGTGGATCATTCTGGTGGATCATTCTGGTGGATCATTCTGGTGGATCATTCGTATGGATCATTCTTATGGATCATTCTGGTGGATCATTCTGGTGGATCATTCTGATGGATCATTCTGATGGATCATTCTTATGGATCATTCTTATGGATCATTCTGATGGATCATTCTGATGGATCATTCTGATGGATCATTCTGATGGATCATTCTGGTGGATCATTCTGGTGGATCATTCTGGTGGATCATTCTGATGGATCATTCTGGTGGATCATTCTGGTGGATCATTCTGGTGGATCGTTCTGATGGATCGTTCTGATGGATCATTCTGATGGATCATTCTGGCGGATCATTCTGGTGGATCATTCTGGCGGATCATTCTGGTGGATCATTCTGGTGGATCATTCTGATGGATCATTCTGGTGGATCATTCTGGTGGATCATTCTTATCGATCATTCTTATGGATCAGTCTTATGGACCATTCTTGTGGATCATTTTCACATTCAATTTTCCACCAATTTAACGGTTTCCTACATTTTTTCATAACCTACACCGGCCGAGTTGCCCGGTACCGGAAGCATCGTCCTGCCCGTTGCCCGGTCGGCTCCTCACTTCGCCCGTGCCACCCGATATTCAGCCCAGCCTGCACAGGACCACGAGACGGATAGTTCTATGATATACGACAATGAATTGATATGTTCCTTCAGGAGGTCCAAACCGCCTCCCCGCGCGCCTGTCTCAATCTCCATCCATCAATCCGTCCGTGCTTTACTTATTCCGTACTTTGGCGCGTTCTCCATCTTCTCCCGTGCACTTGCGCTACCGTCCATCCCCCCCCCCCCCCCCGCCCGCCCTCTCCGCCACAGCGCGGAGAGAAGAGAACGCCAGCGCGCCCGCGCGCCCGCTCACGTCGACGACGGGGACAGAGAGAGAGAGAGAGAGAGAGGAGCTCGGTATATCGCACGACAATGGAGAAAGCGAGCGGCGCACATCTGTAGGTACTCGCGGAAACAATGAACTGAGAGCTGCTGTATGCGATTGTGGAGCAGCAGCGGATAGCATTGTATAATATACTCTGTTGTTTCCCCATTGCCCACCTCCCGGCCTCGCGCGCTCCCGGCACCGCCCTCCCAAGCTCTCGCGACCCAACTCTACCCCCCCCCCCCCCCCCACCCGCCTCCAGTGCTCGTCCCTCAATCCTCGGATTCTTCTTCATCTCTGATGTTGTATCGCTACTGATGCGCCTGGCCTAGCTCTACAGCGAACCCCCCCTCCTCCTCCTCTCCCCCCCCCCCCCCCTCCTCGCCCCTCAGAACCGGTTGGGTTACCCCGCGTCGTCGCACCGGGGAGTGAGAGAGAGTCGCGCGAGAGGAAATCCCTTTCCACGGCTCTCCGATGCAGAAATATGTTTGAGATATATAAAAGAGAAAAGTGAGTCTGTCCTGTTTGTGTGTCTCGATGAGAGAGCCTTTTATAGCAGTCGACTAACGTGGAAGTTACTTCCTTTGTCGAAATTAGCTCGCAGAAAGAGAGATATTGAAGAATCGGTCGGGCCGGGCGGCGAGAGCTCGGGCGCAAGGAAGGCCTCGACGGTATTGGAGAGCCGCTGGGATCTTGGCTGCGGGGACATTTTCAGCGGGGATCGCGAATAGAGCAGTTCGTCGATGGTATTGTCGGAACGGTTTTTTTTTTTTTTTTTTTTTTTTTTTCAAATGTCGCACGCAAATTTAAGCTAAATCATTAAGCGATCAATAGTAATCATAGACATTGCTAGACATCAGTCGAACACACAATTTGTCGAATAAAAAAAAAGAAAATTCTTTCGGTGAAATTGAGAAATGTAATTTTTTTTTTTTTTTTTTTTTTTTTTAAAGCGCTGTTTTAGCACTTATTTTGATTTACAGTGTGTCGAACGATTCCGGAAGTAAATTGTTTGGTTGTTACTGAAAAACACTTTTTTTCTTTTTTTTGTTTAAGCGCAAGTTTTCACTTATTTTTGTGCATAGTGTTTCGAGCGATTCTGCAAAAAAAAAAAAAAAAAAATGATTTGGATGGTATTGAAAAACAATTTTTTTTTTTAGGCGCAATTTTCCTCTTACTTTGGATACGTAATGTGTCGAGCGATTCTGTAAAATCATTGCGCTCCGTCCGTTTGATGTATATGTGATGTAGACATATATATATATATATATATATATCGGCTTAATCCACAAACGAGAAGCACTATTGGTAAAAATTTGCGTCATAGGCAGAGAGCGAGGAGAGAAAAAAAAGAGCCCAAAAAAAAAAAAAAGTGTGCGGGAGGAGAATCGACTAGTCGCTGCATATCGCGCCCCCCCCCCCCCCCCCCGCGGTTCCCCTCGGCGAAATATAGTACGTGAAAAAAACGGGCGCGTGAGGATCCCCGACGACGACTGCAACGTGTACGTGTATAGACGAGTGCTTTGAAGCCTTTAAGCTTCGTAGAACGGCGAAACCGAACACAGAGAGCCGACAAAGCCACGGAATAATAAGCTAATCGTACCTGCGGTCCGCGAATAGTACCGGGCCCGCCCACCACGGGCCGGGGGACAGAGTGCGAGAGCGTAGCGGCGCAAGGGAGGGGGGGAGGGAGGCAAAACAAGGCGACGGGTAGAATGACGACTACCGACGACGAAGGTAAACAGAGAGAGGAAAGCACAACGAGATGCGCACTCTGTTCCCCCGGCGCCCCCCCCCCCTCCTCCTCCTCCTACCCGCCCGCCCCTCGGGATAGAGCAACGAGAGAAACAAACAACGCGAACAAAAACAGACGGAAACTAACCGCGAGTATATATTTCTCTCATCCATCTCCGGATAGCGGGGAGTCTCTGGGAGGCTTTATAGCCTTTGCGGGAAGAAACTCGGCCGTGTAGAATCGATTCAAATTTTTATATCTGTCCCCGCTGTACCCCGCCTATAAGGCTGCCTATATTACCGTACTTATATTTTAGGATAAAGAAAAAAATTCGCTATTGTGTTCAGCGGGTGGAGAGAGAGACAGAGAGAGAGAGAGAGAGAGAGAGAGAGAGAGAGAGAGAGAGAGCGGGGGGACTGTGTCTGCAGCACTGCAATATTTTTTTCCTAGCGAAATCATTTACTTAGGGTTTTAAAAAAAAGTCCGAGTGTCTCGGACTTTTGTACTGCTTTTTTTTTTAATGTATATTGGGAGGGGGATCGTACAGCTTCAGTGAGAGATTAAGGCCCTTTGACGATCGGAGGGAATATCTTTGCGGCGAGATTATTGTTTAATTTATCGTTTATAATTATTCTCGTGTTTTTTTTTTTTTTTTTTTTTAGTGTAGAGAATATCGTGATTTTTGACAAGAAATACAACGCCGATTTTTCTGATCTGCAAACATTGGGTGTAAGCATACTTAAAAATACGCAAGACCCGCGTTTTTTGTCCGCACATTCTTTTACGCCATCCACGTGTCAGAAAACTAATGAAATTCCAAGCAAAAAAAAAGATTATAATAATAAGATGTCCGAGCGATAGTCCGCAAGCGTTGTAAAGGTCAGGCTGTTCCGCCCGAGCGCATTGAACTCTATTACGGTAACGCGTCTCGGTAAAGCGTTATTATTGAATCTATAATTATTCTCGTGTTTGCTTTACAGTATAAATTTCGCGATTTTTAACGAGAAACACAACGATCATTCACATTGGCAAAACATCAGGTATTTCATGCTAAAAATTATGATGACGATCCTCGTGTTTGATCCACGTGTCACAAGAAAAATTCAATTACATAAAATTGAATCCCAAGCAGAAAAATAAAAATAAAAATAAATAATAAGATCTCCGAGCGATAATCCGCGAGCATTGTCAAAGGTTCTCGGGGGGGGGGGGGGGGGGGAGGGGGGGGGCTGTTCGCCGGGGCGCATTGAACTCGATTCCCGCCAGATGAGATATCTCATCTCGGTAATGTGTGTTCTCGCGTTGCTTACATAAGGAGCGAGTTCGCGAGGGCCCGTGCCTGGGAGAGCAAAGAATTCGAAGAGCGATGAGAGAGTGAGCCCTCGCGAGTCTCCGGGAGAGCCGACGGGTACAGTGTAATCACATGATGACCCTATTCGTACGGGACGTGGATGGGCGTGCGGCGGCGGCGGCGGGGGGGGGGGGGAGGGGGGCCGTCGAGAATACCCGAGCGAGGAGCGGAGAGAACGAGAGGCCGTGGTAAAGCGCGAACAGGAGCGTGGCGGGCGAACGAATCCCAGCTGGGTTACGCGGGAGAGACGAGGACGGTCGGGGCTTACATTCTTTTTTTTTTTTTTTCTTTTTTTTTTTTGTATAAAAACATATTTATCCCAGTGTATGGCAGAGAGGCCCGCGCGTCGCGGTGGTACAATGTCGGTGGCGTGCACGGCGGTAAGCGGGAGTGAAGAGAGAAAACGGACGTGCGGACTCACGCGCGCCGTCTACCGAGCGGCGAGGGAGTGAAGAGTGAACGCGCGCACGGAGCGCCCGACGCGGCGCGCGGCGAGGAGGTTGGGGAAAAAAGGAATGGCAGCTATGCCGCGCGATTATTCCGTCTCGCTCTGTTCGGCATGACCATCTGTAAAATTCTCGGCGAGCTTGGTGAGCGTTCCGGGGCGGGGGGGGGGGGGGGGGGTGGAGGTATCGCGTAGTCGCGAACTCTCCACAAAGTGAACTCATAATGTAATCTCTTAATGGGGGCAGCAGGCGTGGATGGACGAGTGTGTTGGCCGATGGTAACGGCAGAGGCTGCCGCGCGGCAGCACGGATGCTTGGCTGGTACCTCTACACGCGCAGTCCTTTTTACGTTACGTACATCGCGAGGCGTATGCGGAAGAGCCGTCGTCTATACGGATAGATGCATTATGTGTATATATGTGTGTGTGTGTGTGTGTGTGTGTGTGTGTGTGTGTGTGTGTTTATATGGCGAGAGAGGCAAATACATGTACGTGCATTTATCGTGCACGACACTCGGAACGAGAAGAGTTTCCGGCAAGTGATATCTTTCGTCGAAGCGCATGAACCCTTTCTCTCTGATCTCTCGGCGAGTTTCAAAAGAGTTTCGAGAGATTCGGAGATATAGGGCGGGGACGATTGATGAGATTGTCGATGGGATCCGATGGAGGATCGGTGACCGGTGTGCGTTTCAAGTTTATTTCGAGTGGCTTCCGGCAACCTGCAGCTCGAGAACCAATCTGTTCGCTGAACTAATCGCTTTCGGTCGTTAGATTCGATAATGATCTAGCGGGGATACTCTTTTTTTTTTTTCGGGTCTTAGTCGATCGATGAAGGATTTCTTTTTTGGGTGGTCGAGGGTATTTTGTTTCTTGAAAAATATTGTCATAGCTCAGTTTGTAAAAGTTGGAGGATTTTGTAAGTTCGGAGGATCGTTCGTAACAACAACAACAACAACAACAGACTCGGTCGGTAATGAAAACTGCAATGCATTTTTCACGAGGATGACAAACTTTAATGTAATTTAAGGTAATTCGCGTCTGGAGCAAAATTTTGAGAAAAAAAAAAAATTAATTCGTTTTTTTGTTTTTACATTACCAACGGAGTTAGTTTCGCATCCGAAGCTGATGCGAACTTACCGACGGTCGATAAACAGCCGAGAGAGAGAGAGAGTAGAAAGTCCCACCCGCCAAGTTTCGCGTTGTCCCTGCTCGATTGCTGGCCGGTAATTCTTCCAGTTTCAGTTCAGAGGAGTGAATAAAAACGCCAAACATTCGCATAGACAGTGTTTAAAAAAAAAAAAAAAAAAAAAAAAGCGTAAAGAACCGAGTATATTGCATCAATAAAATTAATCACGGAAGAAATTCTTACAAGTATTTTTTAATTATTTCGTCGATTAGCCAACGGTCGGTAAATTGTAGATGGTTCGCATCGACCGATAGAAAGTGAATTTTCCCGTCGTCGTTCATCTGCCGCAGGCCCAGACGATCGTCTTTGTACATAGACGATTCCTGAAGCGTCTCGAGCTCCACCGCCTGGCCAGGCTTGTAGAATCCGAACCACTCGGTCTCGCGTGGCTCCACCATAGTGTCCCTCTCGAATTTCACCAAAACGAGACGCCTCAGCTTCGACAGATTAGCTTTGTACGCCTCATTCACGACCAGCTCGTTGTTTATGTCAGCTAGGAAGATGCTGTTTCTCTTGTAGAGTTCCTCCTTCAGTGGATCGTGCCAGTACTCCGCCTGAACAAGCCTCGTCTGAACGAACCTTCGGCACCAAAAACAATTATCGTCGTTATTTCCTCGCTCTTGTCCGGCGATGTCCGATTAGACAGTCAATCAATTTGACGCAGAAAAAAATAAATAAATCGTCAAATTGAAACTGCAATTATCTTCCTCAATTTGACAATTTCTGATCGTCAGTCTCTCTCTCTCTCTCTCTCTCTCTCTCTCTCTCTCTCTCTCTCTCTCTCTCTCTCTATGTCTAATTACTTGGTGTAGGCGGCGTGATTCAGCAGTCTCCTTATGTAGTCGCATAGCTTGTGCTCCATGACCGCACAGTTCGGCACGCCGTAGACTCCTTGGTGCTGACCTCCCAGCGATATCAAGTTTATCATCGGTGGATCCGGGCAGCGCTGAGCTACTGCTCGTCTAATAATAATAATATCAACAATAATAATGATTATCATTATTATTATTTGCAGAATTGAAGTTTTCTCTTATCCATCTGCTGATAATTATAATTATAATTATAATTATAATTATAATTATAATTATAATTATAATTATAATTATAATTATCATTATAATTATCATTATAATGATAATGATAATGATAATGTTTTGATCGATTTTTTTCACATGCATCGGTGTCTCACAAGAATTGTCCGCCCTGCGAAAATCCAATAGCGTTGTATCCCCCCTTCAATTTATCATCGTTCGAGAGCTCCTCGCAAACTTCCGTCACTTGATCATTAACATTCTTCAAATAGCTGTTCTCCACATCCTGTAATAAAAATGCAGAGCCTTGTAGAACGCGGTACAAAACAGAGAGGCGCTGATTGATGAAAACTGACGAGGAATTTGTATACCTCAATTTCGTTGCTGCCGATGCGAATGGATTTAACGTAAACACCGGGTAGCTGCTCCTCGAGGATAGTTTTTATCTGCCCGAGGCTGAAAGAGAAACAGCAACTGTCCCCTGCAACGTTAAACGCCATTATTTTTTCATCCCAATTTACGTCGATTCGCAAAATAATTTTTTTTCTCTTGAATCAATTTTTTGGGAAAAAAAAAAACAGAAAAAAAAGTCTATATTGAAACTCGTCCGCGCGTCGATTAATCGTTAAGCTTCGGCTCAAACGACGTTTACAAGCACACGGGGTTATTACGCGTCGCGAGTAAGAACGCTCATTTCACTGTTTACAATAGCGAGAATCGCGATGCATCACTCACCCATTCCGTGCCACAGTACGATCGGTGTAGGAGAGGTTTCATTCGCCGAGGCTGATAATCGAGAAGCGTGATTTATTAATAAAAATAAAAATATAATTTTCATCTCGTAAATATACATATTCGTGTTTCGTTCGTATTTTTTTTCTTGTTTTTTTTTTCGTTTCTATATTTTATTAATTATAATTATTTTTTTTGTAATGAAATAAACTCTGGTCACGACGTTCTGACGGAGAATGATTTCTCGCTCGCATTACTCTGCGGTACAGATTTGTCCCGACGACACTGGTTGCGACGGACCGATGTATTCTGTTTCGTTGCTACGCCTCTAGAAACGGTCGCGCCGCGGACGGATTAACTCGGAAACATGTCTGCACGTTGGCGCTTCTTTGTATCCTTCGAGGGCGCGTCATGCATTCGATCCGCCTCCGCTCTCGCGATAAATTACCGACGATCGAGGTACAAATTTCTTAAATTATAGTTCTCTAAACGGGAGCATTAAACACTTGCCGACTATTTAAACGCTAGTAATGGCACTTTGTAAACGAGTCACTGATTTTTCTGCCACGCGCGTGTCTAATGACTATAATATGTACATTATCGTATATCACAATGCAAAAAAAAAAAGAACATTAATTACAAGGGAGCCATCGTAAATCTTGGCACGTCGTAAGACTGACACAAACAATTGGCAAATGTATTCGATCTTTCGATAGTTTAATTCTCGAACGACTAGTGTGCGCGTATCATTTTGATATTGCTGCGTCGACTTATCGATTCAATCGAAAAAATAAAAAAAAAACGAAACGAACAAAAATTATTGGAAATAAAAAAAAAAAATAGAGCGAACATTCGAACGAACTCGAGACGACAAAAAACTACACATCCATCGACAAAGACGATCGAACATCAAGAATGCTCTCAGTCTCGACAATTATCTTTTTTTTTTGTTTTGTTTTTTTGATTGTTCTCGTCCCTAGTGTAAACAGCGTCACGTGACGGTTTTTATCGTTGTATGTTTAAAAAATAGTCTCTGCCGATTATCATATCATCCATAAGACTGGTTTCGTTAATCACTCGAATCCTCCAGTTAGTTAACAATAATTATGTACTATTTTGGTGGGGGAAGGAGGGGGGGGGGGGGGTGTGGCGCTAAACGATTCTGCGCAGATCGCCCGAGTGTCGTCTGCGCAACGAGCGCGTGTGCGCGCGACACGCGAGCTCGAAGAATTCCTTGTTGAGGCCGTTCAGCCTCTTTTCCAGCCGCAGATGATTCAGAAATCTGTCCTTCTTCGAGCGAGAAAAGTGACCTCGGCCCACGGTCATTCTGAAGGCAGCTTCCTCCGCCGCTGACATTGCAAATTCCTCCGGGAGATTATCGTCCTCCACGGAACCGTCAACCTCGGTCTCTCCTTTATCCTTTGACTCGAGCCTGTCCGGCGCCGATTTTTCCTCGAGTCTCTCGTCAGCCTGCGCCGCTGGCCGGGACGCGTACATGAATTCTGAAAAAAAAAAAAAAAAAAAAAATGCAATTCAATTCTGAAACATATTTTCGGCTCGACGAAAATCTTTTCTCACAATCGTCTCAAGATATTTTTGTCTGTACGGCCTTTTATTAACCCTTGATGTGCATTAGAGGTTGTTTTGGCCTCAACGTTATCCCACGTTTTTTTCGCCCAACATATCAACTTTAAGCACGTTTTTGAACGGGTAAAAAAGTTACTTGCGAACACTTCACAGTCCACGTACGGTGTTCACTACAGCGCATTAGTATCGTATAATATACATATACGTATAATATAGTATAATATACTCAGTGCACGCTGATTATGGGGCTGTACAGCCAGCGTGCGTAAAGTACGAGGCGCGTGCGTAAAGTACGAGACGCGTGCGTAAAGTACGAGACGCGTGCGTAAAGTACGAGAGGCGTGCGTAAAGTACGAGAGGCGTGCGTAAAGTACGAGACGCGTGCGTAAAGTACGAGACGCGTGCGTAAAGTACGAGACGCGTGCGTAAAGTACGAGACGCGCAGCAGGTACGACGGGTAGCACTTTCAATGCATGAGTTACATACAATTTTTGCTCTTGGAAATGTGACTGCGCAATCTTGAAGTTTGATCAATTCACTGCAAAAAGTCTCTCAACCTTTTTTTTTCGAAAAGTGCATAGTTACCGAGATATTCGAGGTCGAAGGTCAAATTGACCCGCGTGTAGTTAATGATTCGCTACAGAGGTGCCCACACTAAAGGTCACGTTCCATGCTTCGATAGATTTTTTTTTCTCGAACTGAATAATCGAGAGAAAAATAAACATCTCTTCAACGCCCATCGACTCGTCATAGCCGCACCGGCTCATCGAACCAATTTCGAAAATTAAATAAACTATCCGTCAGATTGGATCTAAAAAAATTCGGGAACACGCCCGGAACATGCCAGAATACCTCTCGACACTTAGAATTGAACAAAAAAAAAATGTATGGAAACGCAAGGAAAAAAGCTTAAAGATATGAAGAAGAAAAAAAAAAATGATGTCGATCACTGGGTCAGTTTGGTCCGCAGTGATCGCCGAAGGGTTGACGAATAAATCGACGATAAAAATAACTTACCGGTTTCGCTGTCGGAAGATTCGGTCGAGATGGAGGAGGAGGAAGTCGAGTCCCATCTCGGCGCCGGTTGCCTCTTCAGTGTGCTCGGAGTCGAGTGAGTGACGAGACCCGAGGGCGTAGTGTTCCCCGTCTTGTTTCTGTTTCGTATTATGAGGGATACATCGAAGCTGGACGGTCGCTTGCGGTATCTGTGCTGTGCGGCCCGTCTGTGCCGGTTCTCCTGATGGAGGGAATTGTTGTTCTCCGACGGGAGGCAAATTGCCGAGGCCACTTGATGTTCGACGGCTTTTGTCGAGGGCACCGGGGAACCTAGCGCACACTCGGGAGCCACCGATATTCTCGTGGGAGCAATGGCCACCTCGTCGCTCGGGCGCTTCGCGCCGTCGCCGCCGCTGGCGCTGCCGCCGCTCGCCTCGATGTACCTGTGACATTGAGAACACTTACATTATTCATCGGCAGTCCTCCGAAGGCAACACGGACTTTTTTTTTTTTTCTTTCTTTTAGGAAACGTTGAAACTAATTAATCTTCGATACTAATTCACTAACGGAGGACATAAAACTATTCATGGTCTCGGCGACCTTTTCGGTTAAATCGCGCACCCGTTTCATGGACTTTCATACATCCAACTGGATCGCACACTTCTCTACTATTATTTCTTTTTCTCCGATTTTCAGTATTCGCTCTTTAAACATTCACTTGTCGAGGAAATAAATCAATCTTATTGGCAAACTATATCGTGTTTGTTATATAGTATTTTAACCTGCGATACGATTGAGACAAATAATGCGAGTATCGAAAAAAATCGACCTAAAATCGATATTTGTACGGAATGAGGATGTATCGAAGGAATTTTGAGTGCGTGAGATTTCGCTTCCTCTATGTAACTGTGACATGGAACAGAGACTTACATTATTCATCGGCATTCCTCCGAAGGGAATACAGACGACTTTTTTTTTTTCTTTTAGGGAACGTCGAAACTAATTAATTAATTCGTTACTACTTAATTAACGGAGGATATAAAACTACTACCGGTCTCGTGACCTTTCCGGGCAACTCGCGCAACTCGCTTCAAGGACATTCTTTCATCCAACGAGATCGCACACTTCCCCACTATTTTGTTTTTTCTTTCCCATTTTCAATAATCCCCCACTAGTTTCATTTACTTGTTTAGTTTATTTTTTAAATTTATACACGATTGATAAGAAAATGAATCAATTTTTATTGGCAAACAATATCGTTTTATAGTGTTTCCGTATTTTAACGCGCTATATAATTGAGAAAACAAAAAATGCTAGTGTTGACCGACAAAAAAAATAGATGTTTAGTTCAGAAGGAAGTTATCGAAGGAATTTTAAGTGCGCGAGATTTCGAAGCGATCTGTGACTGGTTTGAGGCCAATTTCGTGTGGGTTTCGTAGAGTGCCTCCTTCTCAGCTAGCTGTGATTGATAAGCGTTCGTCTGGCCGCTCGGTGTCAAGTGGCAGATCTTTGACTCCTCTACTCTCGTTCCTCCTCTGACTCACGACAGTAAAAAAAAAAAAAAAAAAAAAAAAAAAAAAAAAAAAAAATTTCGCTCTGAAACTAACGATCGTCCTCGTCGAATCCGCGGGACGCCCCGACGCCATTATTGCCGGCCGATCGAGCGACGAAGTAACATATCGCCGCCCGAAAAAAAAAAAAAAAAAAAAAAATGAAAGAACAACAAAAACTTATTTCCCAGCGGTTGTTTGCAAGCGGTTGCGGCCTTGCCGACGGTAAACATTCGTGACGTACCGAGGGGGGAGGTCTGGCTCGAGAGCAATCTCGGAATAGCCCTGTCCAGCGAGGCTCCGGTCCCGCAGGGACTTCAAACGGAGAACCCTAAAATAGCTCGAGCCATACTCTTCGACTGGCAGTTGAAAGCGGCGGAGGGAGGGGGGAGCGTCGACTTCGTACTGAATAAAATATCTAACGCAACCTCCGCGACCGGATAAACTAAGCGCGGGCTCGATTTCAACGAGAGAGACCGCTCGACAAATACGTGACACGAGACTTTTTTTTTTTTATCTCGATAAAATTATTCATCAGTTATTAACGAACGAGGAAATCTCACGAGTCACTCTCGAGCTTCGTGACGCAAGCACCGATGATCGTGTCTTATCTCTAATTGTCTGCAAGTGGCTCTCGCAGCCCACTTTACTGCACATAATTTCCTCCTTCGCGAGAAGACAGCCGAGATTACTGTACACACACACACACACACACACACACACACACACACACACACACACACACACACACACACACACACACACACACACACACATACATATATATATATATATATATATATATATATATATATATATATATATATATATATATATATATATATATATATATATATATATATATATATATTGTGTGTGTGTGTGTGTGTGTGTGTGTGTGTGTGTGTGTGTGTGTGTGTGTGTGTGTGTGTGTGTGTGTGTGTGTGTGTGCATACGTATATATATAGCATGACGACTCGTACGAGTCACGGTCGGGTCATTTTTTACCCCGTCGTATATGCAATATATCACATTGGCAAATATCTGTGGCAGTCGTTGAAATTGAGAGTTGTTCTTGACTCGCTTCTTTTTTTTTTTTTTTTTTCTTTTTCCAAGTTCACGGTCAATATCGTCGGGCCGCCTATTAACGGGCGGGATGTAGGCTGCGACGGTTGTAAAACCGAGAATCGCCATTAAAGCTGCGCCCCACGGGCTTTACAATGTTGTGTTGGCGCGTCCGAGCGAGGCGCACGATAATTTTTCGATCGTTTAAAAACCTCCGACGGATAGCGATTTGCCAGCATGCTTTTCAAAACTCGTAACAGCGATATTGTGACGCCATTCACGTACGAGACTCGTGCAACGCGTTGTTCAACTGTGTCTCAATACATCGCGTGTGTCCCACAGTGTCCGCTGTGCTGCATACGAATTTACCGAGCGTACGCAGGAGAAAGGCATTCCAGATTGAAAAAAAAAAAAAAATTAAAAAAATACAAACTTGAAATTATAAAAAAAAACTTAGCATATATCATCGTAACGACGTATCGGTTGCACGTTTTATTTTGTGCAATTTAATTGATACTCTACTCCTGTGTTTGTTGCTATTTTCGATTGCATGGCTTTACGGACGATAATACAATAAAGACACAGTAAACAAAAAGTTTGGACTTTTCACAACGACTTATTGTCCGCAAAGGTCCACAAATTGTTGTTTGTTAATTCTCTGATCGCAGCTTCCGGCTGTAGTTTTACGAACAAAGGTACAAACTAAAATTTCTAATGGCAGGGGTAATAGAAGGAAAAGTTTGTATATTCGATAAGCGGCTCGCAAACTCGTCGCTTATTTGACAACATTATTTTTACGAAACTTCGTATTGCGATCTTACGAAATTATTTTTGACCGCGAAATAAACATAGTTTTAATCGTTACGGACAATCCGCCGCTGATTTACTACTGGGCAACAATACTGTGCTCTAATGAAATCGCAAAGTGATAACGACAGTGATAAACGAAAGAAAACAAAAGATTGTAGGTTGTAATTGAATTACAGCTGTGCGCAAACTAGTTTTTGTATCTGCGGTCATTAGCGTTACATAGGTTAGGATTGCGCGCGCGCGTCGAGAGTTATTCTCGTCGCTGATGCATCAGGTGGGTCTCGTGCCGATCTCTCCGAGAGCGATGAAACAAAAAAGATCCTTTGCAAACAACAAGTGTGTTTTGTAAAGTAGATGAAGCGTTGACGTAAACGACGATTCTTTCTCGGCGGGCGGCGATCGAGCTGGCCGCGAGGGGGGGTAAGAAAAAGAAGAAGAAAACAAAAAAGGAACGACCCGCTCGAGAAAGAGCGGAAGGCCAGCCGGCCGAGAGTGCCGGCTTCTCTCCCCTCCCCCCCCCCCCCCCCCCCCCGCCCCGCCGGTTCGACGATTCTCCTCTGGTGGAAACATACGTATAGGCTACGCGCGAGCGAGGCAGCGAGAGACAACACACCGGCCTAAACTATCCGGCGCTGTACATCGACGGAGCGTTCCGAGAGTCACCGAGAGTGCACGCGCACCGAAAAGTGGCGGGGCAACTGTTGCTCTCGGGTGCGCGCGGACCGAAAGCGCCGAGTCCGCAATCGAAGCGTCGTGTTTTAATTAATACAACGACAGTCGCATCGAGCGGCTTCGATCAATTATTTATGCGAGGATCGATGCGTCGAAGGATCGCGGTGAATATGATCGGAGACTCGCTGTTAGTATCTCCGGACTGAGTCGAATCGTTTCGAGGCTCGCAGCGCGCATGCGCGGCCGACTCGTTCACAAACGCTGGTCTAGCGACTCAGTTTCGGGAGTCTCGCTGGTAATGTAGTGACGATTGATCCGTCGATGTTTGTCAGCCACGACTTTCGCCGAGATTTCTCGGTGATAATGTGCGAGATAAATCGAAGAGGCGCTCTCGAGCCTCGAGTTCACGTAAGTTACGTCGAGCCTCGTCATTAAGCGCAAAGACGGATCTCTGACGCTTATCGCCTGTGGGATTCGCGCCGGAGCGACCAATTGACGCGACGGCCGTTCGCCCGGGGGCTGCCGGGAGGGGGTAAACGATATTTTTCGATACGTTGAACTTGAGATAGACGAGCTCGCAGGGACACCAATGAATATCGGGCGAGAGGGTGCTGAACCGCGCGCTCCGGCTAAAAATAATACACGCCGGCGCAGGTTATGCGCGTTACGCAATCTAATACGAATTGAGAGAAGGAAAATTTGTGTCGAGAGTGTGCGGTGTGGCCAACGGGCGCGCGCGAGCGACCGGGAGTCGCGATCCTGGGGGGCCTCACCCCACGGACAATCTCCACTCGGGGGACGAAGAATAAAAAAAGAAAAAAAAAAAGGTCGCGCGAATTATCGCGCGATCGCGTGACTCTCGCCCCAACAGTCGATATTAGGCAGCCGAACGCCCTTGCAGACGACGGTGTCTCGCGTGACCCTCGAAAAATATTCCACCGACCAGCTGTGCGGCGCCGTTCCTTTTTTTTTTTCGCCACTCTCGCACAGTCGAAAATATCTATTTTGTTATTACGCGCGCGTTTATCGGCTCAATTCGTGGCATTGAAGTAAATGGCCGATATAATTTTAGGTATCAAAATTACACGTTCCAAGAAATATCGATAATAATAATATAGCGAACAAAGATTTACACTACGGTCGAAATAATAAGGACAATTATTATTATTATTACTATTCGACGGTCGGAATAACTCGGGAATACAGAGACTCGATGCGAGCGACGGAGAGAGGTGTGCAGATTTCCCGGACGCCGTTGCCCGAGTCGAGTAGTCAACGCGCGTTTATGTACCTCTAATAACTCGTTCACGGTTCGTGCATAACAGTGGGCCAGCGACGATCCCATGCGGCGTGCCGAACGGTGCGTGTGTGCATGGTCCGTACACGTCTCTCTCTCTCTCTCTCTCTCTCTCTCTCTCTCTCTCTCTCTCTCTCTCTCTCTCTCTCTCTCTCTCTCTCTCTCTCTCTCTCTCTGTGCATCACACTCACGAACGGATGACCTTTGATTCGAATCTACCCGGGCTCTTTGATGGGCAAGCCCGGCGCTGTCGCGGTGGCTCGCACGAGCTTTCGCCCGTTATAAACTGGCATCCACGATGTTTGACCTCTCGCAGACAATGTCATCTTATTATTGTTATTTTCTAGCCCCAACAACGTGTTTTCCAGACAAAAGATTCAGTTACACGCCCACTCTTCGGAGGCTCCTTCGTGCTTTTCAAAACGAAACGCCAGGAGACTTTTTTCATCGAAGATTATTCATAATAAGAGGTTTATTTTTGTCCTCGTTTGCTATTTTTTTTTTTTTTTTTTTTAAATTTATTTGTACATTGAAATTTTGTGCAGAAGTGCGAAATGCTTATAATACGAGCTCTTCGCATTATAAGCTATATCAATGTCGCTCTGTAATTGCGCCCGTCAATATGCAAATAAGTAAATAAATTTACATATGTATTTAATTGCATACGTACAAAAGTAATATTTTCTCTAGCACGAAATTAACGCGTTTTCCAGAAAAATATTGAGAATATTGTGCAATATATACAATGTTATATATATATATATATATACTAGGGGGGCCCTGGGCTCGCGCGCTTGCAATTGTTTCTCGGCGTAAACCGTTATTATTATAAATACTTTAAAATACAATTGTTATTTCTTATCGAAACGCAAAATACACATCTTAGATTCTCCCTTATCCCCCACAATGCCGTATGCCCCACATAATCGCGGTCACCCATCCAAATACTACCCCATCCCCTCTCGATTCTTGCTATATGGACTTACGCCCTTATTATTCCAAGCCCCCTTAAGCTGTATGGACTTACGCCCTTATTACTCCAACCCCCTCCCCCCTCGATTCTTGACCACGGCGGCGGCGAAATCTTTATATGTATATATTTGTATATATACATATATGTATATGTATATATATAAGCAATCATTTTTTCTAGCCTCAAATTAACGTGTCTTGCAGAAGATTGAGTGACATGAATATTGTGCAATATATATACAATACACATAATATATATATATATATATATATATATATATATATATATATATATATATATATATATATGTAATTGTATGTTATATGCGTATAATATCGGTGTCACGGTTAGCGGCAAAACGCTTTATTCAGACCGTGCGAATAACTAACGAAATCGTTGCCCGTTGCGGTGAGAGGCGTGCGGACAAGCGGGTTTATTGTTCGGGCAACTCGAGTTCCGATAAAAAAAAAAAATTAACAAACTACACGCGATAGTCGAGCGCGTTAAAGTTCGCGCGTACGAGCGAAAAAAAAAAAAAAAAAAAAAAATCGAGGAAGATTATCGATGCCTCAGCCGTACGTATGTGTGTGCGGCGATAATGTATCCTCGAGACTCTGCCAAGTGAAGAAGGGGAATATGACGATTCGGCTTGATATACACTCTGACTCACTCTACGTCCAGTATAGTAGAAAAATAAATAATATATATATAGTGGCACGAGCGCGCACGGCGAGACAGACTATGACGAGGAGGAGAAGACGAATGGAGAATAATGAGAGAGGGGCCCGAGAATGGTCGACACACTGGACAGAGTGGGGGGGGAAAAAAAAGAAAGTAAAAAAAAAAAGGGCTGAACGTGACCGTGTTAAAATAAAAGCCCTAGTAAGTAGATGGAGGAAATAAAAATAATTTAAAGAAAAAAAGTATAATAATACGATAATATAATGATTCATTAATTATTATATATTATTATATTTAATGATATTATTGTTAAATATAATGATACATAATGATATAACTCGACATATCTCTCTATAATTTAAAGAAAAAGTCAAACATCGTATTTCCAACTGGCTAAGTCCGATTGTTTCTTTTTTTTTTTTTTTTTCTTTTTGCGTTACTCATTTTGAGCAACCTTCACCGCATTATTCGATTTATTTACTGATTATCCTCTCGAGGAGTGTAACGCTATTTATAAGATGATTATATACGACTCAAGTGGCTCATATCATTCAAGTGGCATTACAATTGTTTGGCCGATATTTATATATCCACTTGCAAAAGTGTTTTATCCGTTAATAAATTTAAAAAATAATAATAATAATAATAATAATAATAACTTCATCATATACGAATATAATAATCGTGGCATCGAGGCCATTTTTTTTTTAGTTGTCGCCGATCGAACGCAGGTGACACGGAGAAGTTTAATTTTTTTTATTATTTTTATTTCTTTTTTTTATTTTTTTTTTTTTTTCATAACCGGTCCAAGAAACCAGAAATCGACAAAGTCGAAAAAGTACGATTTCTCCCAATCGCACATCGGGAATGTTTGGAACGACTTTGTGAAAGGCCGCAAAGGTTAAATCGCTTTAACGACATATATATATATACACATGTCCGCCCAAACACACGGTACGGCAGACTCGTACCGCAAGCTGCGATAAGGAAAATTCGAGACCAGAAATAAAAACTTTCTACGCTCCCGACGAAACTTCGCACGAGTCTCGTCGAGCGTCTCACTCGAAATAGCGTTTCCCTTGCATAATCGGCCGTAGTCGGGTGATAAAAAAAAAAAAAAAAAAAAAAAAAAAAAAAAAAAAAAAAACAAGATTGTGCGCTGCCGTGTCGATGCATTCGATCGGGACGCATTACACAGGCGTAACGCGAGATCTTTGACAAACCTGTATCGAGGATCGAGAAACCTCTGACAGTTCCAAGCGAAACGTATCGCCAGCGACGCGAAGGTCGACGACACGATGCCCATTGTAGTTTCTTTGGTCTCGATGAGTTTCACACACTGTATCTCCTTTTTTTTTGTTTTTTTCTCTCGGCGATTTTTACCGAGAGGACGAGACAGAGAAATCCAAAAAAAAAAAAAAAACTTCCCGTTTTTACCTACAGGCAACTCGTATAGCACTATATATACATATATATGTGTGTATATATTTATATACGTATATAAGTATAAGCAATTGGAAGTTATCGATGCCCAAACACCAGCGGGAACGACTTTTGCCGACACAAACTTTCACCTTTCTCCGTTGCCGCTCGCAATAAAAGCCTCGTCACTTTTGTGTTTTTCTATTATTATTATTATTATTATTATTATTTTTCTCTTCATCGGCCAGCACAGACACAGTCACATGGAACGCAAATATTCACTTTAATCAGCGACGAGGGCATCCGCTCGATCGAAATCAAACTAATATAAGATCGAAATGCTTGTCGTCACGACCGAAGCACACCACGTGGATCGCGCTAACCTCTCGAGCACGATCGTCTTCGATTAGATTTAACGTCGGATCTTTCCATTCGTCAGTCTCCCTGAGGCGTCGAACCCGCCAATCGCAGTCCGAACTTTCTCGCCTCGATGTTCGTTAGAAACACAAACAAGCAAAAAACTACATTTTCAATCACTCTCGCGTTTTTGTTGTTTTTTCATTCGCTGTCGAATGTAGTTATCTTTGTGTTTTTTTTTTTATTATTATTATTATGATCTTCGTCACTCAGTCACGGAACTCGTCTCTCGGGTGTGTGTGCGCACACCAAACGCTCGCTTACAAGGGAGTGGCTTTTTCGAGTGACGCTCTCTCGCATTTATACTACCGACGACGACGACGACGACGAGCCTTCGCGGCCTCCCCACTCTCCCGCACCGAGAGAAATACCGACTCGACCACGTGTCCGCACGCATGGCATCGCCGTCTATAACTATATATACATTTTACTAAACTTCTCCGTCCCTGCGCGCGCATCGTGCGGATAGTATTATACACCGTTAACGAAAATTGTAAATTTAATCCAACGGACTGAAAGTTTGTATGCAACAATTGGTACTTTCAATTTCATTGACAATTGCGATGAAATATTAATTATTAATATGAATATTATTGTGATGAAATCAATTAATTTCATTGGAATTAAAGTAAATTGATAAAACTAAAGTATTCCCAATGTTTTTATATTTACACTGAGCCTCAAGTTTTCATCACAATTATAGCGTGCATTTCGATGTACCAGTGTTTGCGTAAAAATTTTCAGCTCGTTACATTGAAATTTCATGCGAATTTTTGTTTGGCATGTTTCAAAGTAAATTCCATTGAGTTACCAAACGGCTGCGATTTGCATCGCGCGAACTTCCCACCGGGAAGTTCACTCGGAGAATAAAATTCCTAGAAGCGAATAGTTTCTTTTCTACGTATAAAAAAAAAAAAAAAAACTGAAGAAAACATTCGTATGAAATTTAATGTAAAGGACTGGAAATTTTCATGAAAACTGGTGTATCAACATTCATGTACGATTGTGATGGAAAATTATAATGTTCGGTGTATTAAAGCATCGGAGACACTTTGTTTTATAATTATTAATTTAATTTCATTATACTATTGAATGTAAACTTTCCTCTCAATGATCTACTTTAATCTCAACGAAGAATTATATTAATTTATCGTTAATTAATTTTCATCGTAATTGTACATTTAATTTAGTGTACCTTTTTTTTTTTTTTTTTTTTGCCCAAAAACTTCCAGTACGTTACATTAAATTTACAATTTCATTGAACAGTGTAAAAACCAGTGTATCGACAGAGACTTGCCAATGATGAAATTTCATCTTGTGCAGATATCATCGGTTTCATGAAATTTTGTTGAACGATAAAATCGCGAAGTTCGATCGACGAAGTATTTGAAAAAGTGTCGGAAATAAAAAATAAAAAAAAAAAAAAAATTTGAGGACGAAGCGAGGGGGGAATGTCAGTTCACGATTGGGGTTAAGCGAATTGTTTTCTCGTCGGAGACGACTTGCGCCGTATTCGTCGATGATTCGTCGTGTGCCGAGCGGGCCGAACGTCGCGATCGAGTGCGAATCGAATACATCGTTGTTATCGGAAACGTTGATCCACGATCGTGCGGCAGAGAATCGTTCCGAAGAATATTATTCCGATATCTCCTCTCGACAATGATATTGAGTAACGAGGCCCCGATTATAACGATGAGCGATTGTATTTCGGACGAAAAACAAAAAGAAAAAAAAAAAAAGAAAAAAAGCGTTAACTCATCGGGACACCGCGCGCGCGTCGTTGTCGAAGGGGAACTGGCGATTTGAGGTTAAGATTCACGTTTCCTCTCAGCGGCGTGAAACTAGCAACACTCCCGATTACTCGCGCGTTCCGTTCGATGAAAAACACACCGGAGCTGTTATACACTTGCGTTACAGTCACGGCACAACGAACGCGAAAGAGCAAGGCTCTCTAATGAGATGGAAGATTTTATTGCGATTTGAGAAAAAAAAAACAAAAAAAGACTGAGGAGGAGCGCGCGCGGCAAGAGTGCACGTGTACCGACGCGAAACAATCGCGAACGTGGCTTTCGATGAGAAACAAGACTCCGCAGCACGTTTTGTCATCGCACGCGAGTATTTAGCTGAAGCCTAGCTTCAGCCTCTGACTCTCTGTTCATTATTCTTTTTTTTTTTTTTTTTTTTCCAACCTGCGCCTTACCGATACGAGAGATGCGATAATTGCGTGGATGTAAACGGCAATGTGTTTTTGTTTCTTTTTTTTTTTTTTTTTTCTTTTTCTAACGCTCGTTCTGCATGCAAATATATCTCGACGAGAGAAACGATTTCGTTTTATAGAAAACGATATGTTTTTTGTGCGCTCGGAAACGGCGCGCCCTTCCGTCATCTCCGGAAATTTACACTTCCGGAGATTTACCGGAAACGCGTCATTTCTGGTTTGAAAATCTCGTTTTTCGACTGGCGAGTGACGTCATACGTTTTTCGAGTGACGTCATACGGCAGATAAGTCACTTCCGGTCGAAACACAAGATTTTTCAAACCGGAAGTGATGTGTTTTTTTTTTTATATGACGTCACTTCGGGTCCAAAAGTGAGGATTTTCAAACCGGAAGTGATGTGTTGTTTTTTTATATGACGTCACGTCGGATCCAAAAGTGAGATTTTTCAAACCGGAAGTGACATTTTTCATATTTCCTATGTGACATTAATTCCAGTCGAAAAATGTGATTTTCAGATAGAAAATTACGTATTTCCTCTATGACGTCACTTCCGGAAATTTACACTTCCGGAGATTTACCGGAAACGCGTCATTTCTGGTTTGAAAATCTCGTTTTTCGACTGGGAGTGACGTCATACGGCAGATAAGTCATTTCCGGTCGAAACACAAGATTTTTCAAACCGGAAGTGATGTGTTTTTTTTTATATGACGTCACTTCGGGTCCAAAAGTGAAGATTTTCAAACCGGAAGTGATGTGTTTTTTTTTATATGACGTCACGTCGGATCCAAAAGTGAGATTTTTCAAACCGGAAGTGACATTTTTCATATTTCCTATGTGACATTAATTCCAGTCGAAAAATGTGATTTTCAGATAGAAAATTACGTATTTCCTCTACGACGTCACTTCCGGAAATTTACACTTCCGGAGATTTACCGGAAACGCGTCATTTCTGGTTTGAAAATCTCGTTTTTCGACTGGGAGTGACGTCATACGGCAGATAAGTCACTTCCGGTCGAAACACAAGATTTTTCAAACCGGAAGTGATGTGTTTTTTTTATATGACGTCACTTCGGGTCCAAAAGTGAGGATTTTCAAACCGGAAGTGATGTGTTTTTTTTTTTATATGACGTCACGTCGGATCCAAAAGTGAGATTTTTCAAACCGGAAGTGACATTTTTCATATTTCCTATGTGACATTAATTCCAGTCGAAAAATGTGATTTTCAGATAGAAAATTACGTATTTCCTCTACGACGTCACTTCCGGAAATTTACACTTCCGGAGATTTACCGGAAACGCGTCATTTCTGGTTTGAAAATCTCGTTTTTCGACTGGGAGTGACGTCATACGGCAGATAAGTCACTTCCGGTCGAAACACAAGATTTTTCAAACCGGAAGTGATGTGTTTTTTTTATATGACGTCACTTCGGGTCCAAAAGTGAGGATTTACAAACCGGAAGTGATGTGTTTTTTTTTTTATATGACGTCACGTCGGATCCAAAAGTGAGATTTTTCAAACCGGAAGTGACATTTTTCATATTTCCTATGTGACATTAATTCCAGTCGAAAAATGTGATTTTCAGATAGAAAATTACGTATTTCCTCTACGACGTCACTTCCGGAAATTTACACTTCCGGAGATTTACCGGAAATACGTCATTTCTGGTTTGAGAATCTCATTTTTTTTTTTTCGACCGGAAACGATGTCGAAAATACGTCTCGTACGCTTTGAAAATCTCGTTTTTCGACTAGGAGTGACGTCATACGGCAAATAAGTCACTTCCGGTCGAAACACAAGATTTTCAGACCGGAAATGATGTGTTTTTTTTTTATATGACGTCACTTCGGGTCCAAAAGTGAGGATTTTCAAACCGGAAGTGATGTGTTTCCTATAGGAAACACATCACTTCCGGTTTGAAAATCTCACTGATGTGACGTCATATATGACGTCACATCGGATCCAAAAGTGAGATTTTCAAACCGGAAGTGACGTATTACCTATAATGACATTAATTCCCGTCGAAAAATATGATTTTCAGATAGAAAATTACGTATTTCCTCTATGACGTCACCGCCGGCCAAAGAATAAAATGTTAAAACTGGGAATGTCGTATATTCTGTTCAATGTCACGTCCAGATGAAAAATTCGACTTGCGGACCGAAAGTGACATCATACGTGGGGGCCCCTTTGGGGGATCTCTTGGATTCTTGAAAATTGAAAAAAAAAAAAAAAAAACAAAAAAAAAACAAAAAAACAACGTTCCAAAATATACACAAGATAGCATTGAAATTTATGAATCATCACTCAACTATTCACATCTAATTTGGTCATCCTCTGTAATCGCACGATCAATTTGTTTTTCCACAACGGTTGGCGTCTCTATATAGCAGTTCCGATTTGTTGCCAAGTGCACATGCACTGGCACGACCGATTCTCTCTTCTCGCACCTCTTGGTTAATATGACTTGGCATCGGCGCTTATGGCATCGAATTGCGAAACTCAAATCGCACGCACCGAACGCAGAATTCACCCTCGATGTTCCCCCCCACCGGTTGCCTCTCGGCTGCGACCCAAATGGTCGTAAAGAAAATATAATATATATATGTATGTACAGTAGAACCTCGATTATCCAAATCGAACCAGTTATGAATAAAAAATATTATAATAATAACATACGTAATGAATATGAGTTTTTTTAAATATTAAATCGCATACGAACATTTTATATATATATATATATATATATATATATATATATATATATATATATATATATATATATATATATATATACACTTTGGAACATATTATTAAACGCTTACTTTAAGCATTCTTTTTGATAAAGTCGTCAATTTTTGGTTGTATAAGCGCATGATACAAACTTGGACACGCCTGCAACAAAATAACGCTCGACGATATGTAACAACGAAATTTTGCCTCATGGTTCAAGTAATAATGGTTCAGATAATAGAAATTCGAATAAAATAAATTACAGTTCGGATAATCGAGGTTCTACTGTATACATATATATATATATACACACACAAAAACTCACAGACTCAATGACTTTCAGTTGTATAATGCGCACTTTTCCAATTGCACGCAGAGAATTGGAAAAAAAAGCATTGCCGGCTCGTAGCCCGATTGACTCAAACAGCAAAGACTTTTTTTTGCTCATTGAATAACGAAAGGGCTTGGAACAAATAAATATCCGCAAAAACCGGATCGACAAGCCGATCGAGGGTCCGCCAAAGTGGAGCATCACGATTAATCCTCATTTCACGGACATTTCACGGTTTACATTCTCGATTCGGCGAGTGTCCAAACCTTGCGATCCAACCTCTGAAAATAGTCGGATCGCTGTCTAGATGCGAGCAAAAGCGCGGGAGACGTCGAACGACTCGCAGACTCGCAAATTGCCCCAACGGCGAGCGTGCGGAGAAATAGAAAAAATCTGTCTTGATGCCAAGAGAAAAAAAAAAAAAAAAAAAAAAACAGCACAATACAATGATTTCTGAAAATCTTATAAATAGCGTGCCGCGCATGCGCGCCGTCAAGTTTAATAGAGGCAAATAACTGGCGCCGCGACGCCCACGCCAAAGACCCGCGAGATTATTCGTAAAATCGTCGAGACACGTGTTTAGAGAAAAGCGCAATTGTAAAACTTGGCAGTGCGTAAAGTACCACGATGATGTTCCGTTTTAGAAGCTAGATCACCCAGATTGCATTATTAACTCGGAGTTGCAACATAAAGTCGTAATTTGCGTCACTTGCGATTAAGCTATTTGAGCCCTTCTGATTTCCAGCAGTCGATACGAGGTTTTTTTTTCTTCACTATTGATCGATAATCAGAGAAACGGCGCGCCGACGCCATCTCCGAAGTAAATGTGAAACTCGATCGATAAATTCGCTGACGCATCGGTGATACGAACGAACCGATGATAAGTCCCCGACCGAGCCCTGCAGCTTCGAACGAGTGGCAAGAAAAAAAAAAATCCACGACCACACGACCATCGACCACAACGTTATTCGAGTAAATACAAGCTTATTTTATTTCATTGTTCTACAAACATTGTTAATGACAATTTAAAAAAAAAAATTAAAATAGTCCTCTAAACAATGTTGCGTAAAACTATAAATCGAAAGATCGTTCGACGAAAATAAAAACGTTCTTAGATCCTACGCAAATGAGTAACAAAAAGACTTGCAATTGCGAATTCATTGTAGGGACAAATGAGTATATGAATTGTTAAGTCGTCGAAAGTTCGTGTACTTTCGCTCCCTGCAATCTTGCGAATTCTTGTCGCTCGAGTAAAATTTTCCGTCAAGCAAGTCCGTTCGATAACGGTAATAACAATAATAATGATAACAGTAATAGTTATAAAAAAAAATTATTCAGGCTCAAGAGTTTCCTCATAAGTGAACAAAAAGAAAGCCTAGGGATTTTCAGCCTACGTCTCGTTATTCGTATAAACTATTTTTTTGGTGAATTTAGTTCTTCAATTTTCACTTCCTTTAATTATTATTTTTTTTTTTCCTTATGTTATACCTCGCGATCAAGTCTCCGGTCGTGCTAGCAATAGAGACCGTTTCCTTGATTCTCGATAACCCACTTTCTCAAATACTGTGAAGTCTTCTCGTTTAGATTGAGACTCGGTAGATCGCGCTCCAATTGCTCGATCGTACCGGCTCCGGCCAGATAACCGTTCAATTTGCTCGCCAAGGGCGAGGTCCGAAGAGCCTCTCCGCTGCCCAGATTCATTGATTCCACGAGCCACGGGTGACCTTGGAGACGATACTTTTGATGATAACTGTTGAGAAAAAAAAAAAAAAAAAAAATTGAAACTCAGTTTCTTAAACGAAACATACATTTTTAAAAATAAAACTTAAAAAATGTTAACAATAAATACGAAGTTTTGATCAAAAATGCCATTGCTAAAGCATCGTACGGAAAAATCGTACAAAAAAAAAAAAAAAAAAAAATCGACAATTTCGCAATAATTAATTCCTCAAGGCTGAATAAATTTCCGAATTCCCGCGTTATCGCGCAGTGACGACGGAGACCGAGTGTCATTGCCGCACAGAGAGATAAGCCTTTGGCAGCTTATCGATTTCTCACGATCTCACTGAGTGTAGATCATCGTCGCGTGATCGCGACCCCCGACGAAGATTTTATCTAAATTCCCGTCTAAACGTTGCTGGTCAAGAAAAGAAAATAATAATCGATGAGCGGCGCGATATGAGAAATTCTCGGTGGAAAAAATCCGAAAAGTGCGCGACAAAAATTGATTTCAACAGCGTTACGGCACAGACTTCTCGTCTAGACGTAATTTACCTAAGAACAATGTTAATAATAAGATAATATTTAACAAATTTCACATTATTAACAGCAACATCAACTACCCGCTGATCGAATAATTTTCTTTTTTTCCTTCATTCGAAGAATAATCCAATATCGATTCACCGGAATGACGTATACGAATCGTTAACTCACTCTTCAGCGGGATAAAATTTTTCGAACTCCTTGATTTCCGTGACGAACAATTCGCCCCGCTGCCGCTGCTCGTGGGCCCTCGACTTCTCTGCCAGGCTTCTCTGCTCCTCGTCGTGATACAGTATCAGCGACGTGTACTGCAAATTAATTACAATGTCTAGTTTTACATTGAGCCTCGATTATCGAGCGTCGTATTTCACTTAATTGAACGCCCGATCGCTTGTGCGTTAATTATCAATCATTATTGATGTTTTGTCAATTAAAAAATGATTCAACTGTCGGAGTTTGTTTACTCCCGGCGAGATATCGCGGAAACATTCGTACATCCGATTACGAAAAATTCTTCGCCGTAAAGAGCGCGCGAGGAATTTTTATTTATTTTTTTTTGTTATTTCAGCGATCGATTAATTTACCTGCCGCTTTATCTTCGCCGTCAGGCCGTACTCGTGGTTGTTCCAGAACAGGCTCAGCAACTGTGTGAACGATATCATTCCAGGGTCGTACTCGATGTCGATGACCTCCGTGTGGTCTCCCCTGTTAAAGTCGGAGAACAAGGCCGTTATTTTTAAACATCGTAGCTATGGAAACATGGGAAGGGTCGTTGTAGTTGTTGCTTACAATAATTAAGGATACTTACATGCTTCTGTAGGTCGGCGAGGGCTTGACGCCTCCGGCGTAACCGACGCAGGTTCTTATTACGCCGGGAGTAGCCCCGAAGAGGGAGTCACCCGCCCAGAAACAGCCCATTCCGAAAGTGGCACGCCTCGGCCTGTGCTCTTCAACTTGACCCGGCATTTTCTGCACGCCGAACAGAGAAAACAGAGAACAGGGTCAACATTCGTAATCGTGACATTTAGGTTTTTATGCGCCGCAAAAAAAAAAAAAAAAACAACTTTGTACGATCAACAAATATTTGTCAACAATGGCAAAATAGTTTTCAATTTTCAATTTTCAATTTTCGATTCTCAATTTTCAATTTTCAACTCTCAATTCAATTCTCAATTTTCAATTCTCAATTTTCAATTTTCAATTCTCAATTTTCAATTCTCAATTTTCAATTCTCAATTCTCAATTCTCAATTCTCAATTTTCAATTCTCAATTTTCAATTCTCAATTTTCAATTCTCAATTTTCAATTCTCAATTTTCAATTCTCAATTTTCAATTCTCAATTTTCAATTCTCAATTTTCAATTCTCAATTTTCAATTCTCAATTTTCAATTCTCAATTTTCAATTCTCAATTTTCAATTCTCAATTTTCAATTCTCAATTTTCAATTCTCAATTTTCAATTCTCAATTTTCAATTCTCAATTTTCAATTCTCAATTTTCAATTCTCAATTTTCAATTCTCAATTTTCAATTCTCAATTTTCAATTCTCAATTTTCAATTCTCAATTTTTCAATTCAAGTTCGTTTTTCATTGCGCACTGTACCTTGTATTACAAAAAATAATCGATAACGACTCGTTTTTTTTTTTTTTCGTAGACAAAATACCACGATCACAATTATCTTAGGAAAACAGATCTCCGATCTCGAATTTACGGAGAGACAATGTTATCGTTTCCGGCATGAGCGAATGTGCAATATCGTGAATGGAATTATTGCAGTCGCTGTCGAATAAATTAATACCGATCGATGGCAATCGGCGAGACACGTTTATCGAGACATAGAAAAACACTTTGCGGTTCGTGTCAGCTATAATCGACGATTACCCAGAATTCATTGTACGTCAGAAACGGAAATTACTATTTTAGAGGAAAATCAATGAAAAATCTGTTTCCTCAATTTCCAGTTCAATTCTTTCCACTCGAACAAATCACTTAATTTTCATCGTCTTTATATTTCAGTTTTTTTTTTTTTTTTTTTATGAACTTCAAGTCGTTTATACCCTGAAAATTGACAAAACATTAAATAAAAAAAAAAATGTATAATTCAAGAAACAAATAAAACTTACGAGATAATCTGTTTTTGTTTTGGGATAAATTTAAGATTCGGGAGGTAGTTTTTTGATTTTTAACATTTTAATTTTTTTTTTTAATAAACTTTAAATCGGCTATACTTTGAAAATTGACAAAACAATAATTGACTGGTGCAATGATGTTGAGTATCAAATAAAACTTGTGAAATACTGAGTTTAGTTTTTGTTAAAGTTGACTTTGAGATTCGAGAGGCAGTTTTTTTGGTTTTTAGCATTTTAATTAAAAAAAAAAATAAACTTCAAATCGTCTATACTTTGAAAATTGACAAAACAATAATTGACTGGTGCGCTGAAGTCGAGTAACAAATAAAACTTACGAAATACTGTGTTTAGTTTTTGTTAAAAATGAATTTGAGTTTCGAGAGGCAGTTTTTTTGGTTTTTAGCATTTTAATTTTTTTAAAAAATAAACTTCAAATCTTCTATACTTTGAAAATTGACAAAACAATAATTGACTGGTGCAATGAAGTCGAGTAACAAATAAAACTTACGAAATACTGTGTTTAGTTTTTGTTAAAGTTGAATTTGAGATTCGAGAGGCAGTGGCGAAGCCCCGGACGAAGTTGGCGATTTTATTGGGGTTTCGATTTCGTGAACTTTATACCGTTGAGCCGAAGAGCACGCACGGGTCGTCGCGAAGCCGTTTAGTGGCCGCGAGCGAAGCTGGACTGATGGATTCCGAGTGACGGTCGCGTGGTAGAGAGCACCACTTTTTATGTATTTCGATCTGCGATCCTCCCCCCTCCCCCCCCCACCGCGGCCGCCACTTCGCCGACAGATACTCACTAGGGACTCCCCCCCTCCTCGCCCAGCTTTCCTCGATTGGTTCCCTCAAGGCGTCTCATTAAGGTAGCTCTGTCGGTACGCCGGAGTCATAGACATCAGCGTCTATATGTCATAAAAAAAAAAAAAAAATAATGATATGCGGTACTTTTTTCTGCATCAATAATACTATTGACAATAATAGATTGTCTATGAAAATGTTCGTAATTCGATTGAACCGATTATTTGTAAGCGGATTATCTTGTTGAGTGTTGATTTGACTTAATTTTCACGACTGATTAGGTTAGGAAACGTCATTTGTTACCAAAAGCCGTGCACTTTGATCGCAGTTCTATCGAACATTAGTCCGGTGACTTCACTTTTTATTTTTATTTATTTTTTTTGTTTGTTACGCATGAATTCACGATTGATTCGCGAGTCCGCAGTAATTTATATATTTTTTTTCTCTGTCTCTGATCTAATTGCGTTGATTCTCGACTTGAAGATCAATTTCACCGGCTCTGCCGTTAATGCCGTGTAGAAAGGCCGATTTTTCAAGATCCAATTATATTCATCGAAATGTTCGGCGAAAGCCTTCGTGATTTTGAACGAGTGAAATATGATAGTTAAATGACAACGTGTCAAAGGTTTTATGCACACGACTTTGGATTCCCTTCGCGACAGAACTACCTTAAAACACTTTGATGGATCTCCTGGTACAAATAAGCTATGCACGCACACCCAAAGTCTCCTCATCGGCCTCGCCGTCTCTCACTCGAACTACCGGAGGAGGAGCCAAGAAGCTCTCCTTCTTTTTGCTCTTGTTCGAGACCCTTCGAATTATCCGCACGATACTAGGAATCTATCGAGAACGGGTTTCCGATCGAGGGCTTCCAGGAATTATCGAAAGGCTCCTCAATTCTTCCTTTCCTCAAATATTCTCGCAGACGTCTCGAACGTTCGATCGATCCGATGGAAAAATTCATCGATTTCAATAAATCTCGGGCATTCTGTTTTTTTTTTTTTTTTTTTCTCCTATATACAGAGCGAAGGTCATTGCTCGTAAGAAAGTTTAGCGTTCAATTTTTTTTGGTTCAATTTATAGAGATACAGATTAGTTGCAGATTCGATTTCTTTCTTGTTGCGTTTTTTTTTCTTTAAGGTCGGAAAGTTTACCAATTTTTACTGAATTTTTTGGTTAAATTGCAATCAATATGGGATCGGTGATCGGGCGTAAGATTGGAGAGTGCGGATTGGCTTTTAATCTCATCCGGACTAGACCATCGGCCTTTTATATCTCTCTTCTAATGCCGGATTATTCCGCGAAGATAGCGCGTCGCAAATGTGCGACTCGCTCGTACTTACGTTACGACGATAATTACCGTTTGTTCGGTGGACGAGCCCAGTGTCGACAAAGTTTTGAAGCGCCTCGCCGGAACGATCCGGAACCTCTTGACAAAGCATCGAGCAGGTGCACCAGCCGCCGCCATTGATCCAGTTAGCGGCCGCGCTCTCGGCGGACGTAACGAGGCTCAGAGACGCTTGAGTTTTTCGTTGCCACGAGTCCGAGCGAGGGTTTAGTAAACCTCCTGGCGATCTTGCGTCAGAAAGAGAGCAATTGGATATCGTTCGCTCCGAGCGACTTTCATCATACGAGACAATTGAGAGAAGTCACGTCTGATGTAACATCGCCCCAGTCGGAACTAAGCGAAGAGCCGGAGAGAAATCCCCCGAGCCGCCTTTTCCACAGTCACTGGCACAGAGATATCTCGCTTGCACAGGGTTATCGCTCGAATCGTCTTCGGTAGAATTATTTCTTTTATTTTTTTTTTGTTTATTTTTTCCCAACGTCAATGTCAAAAACTCGGCGATCTTAGGGATTATTTGACGCGTCGTTAACATGAGATAAACATAATCGATCGCTTCTTTGAGAAAAGTCTTTTTTTATTATCTTTTTAATGCGTATTTAATTTTTTTTTTTTTTTTTTTTCATCTCAGTGTTAGACGAGTTTTTAACAGAGATAAATATAATCGACGATCTTCTTTGATAAACGAAAAAGAAACTTTTTATTACAATTTTTTTTTTTTTTAACAAGTATTTACCATTTTTTTTAAACCTCGATGGTAATGGTCGAGACTTCGCCGACAATAAACACAATAGACGATACTCGCTTGCTTCTTTGAAAAAAAAAGAAACGAAGAAGAAAGTTTCTTCAATTTTTGTTGTTGTTTTTTTTTTTTTTTTAATGCGTATTTACCATTTTTTATTTTTTATTTTTTATCTCGATGGTAACGGACGAGTCTTCAACGGGAATAAACATAGTCGATGATAATCGCTTGCTCCTTCAGAACGCGAGACGCTATTATCTTTTTTAAATTATTTCTTTAGTGCGTATTTACATTTTTTTTTTTTTTAATCTCCGTGGGCGTTGAACGGACGGGATTCCGACACGTGTTCACACAGAATAAAAATATTTGCTCTTGAACTTGTTTCAATGGTAATCGGTCGACGTATCGATTGTGAATTGCGTCGACAACTCTCCGTCCGGTCGGCGATCGGTTATCGCGCAGGTACGATGCGAGCGCTTCTTGCGACACTCTTTTGTTTGATTTTTTTTTTCTTTTTTTTTTTTTTGTACACTCGAAAGGCGTCGTGTGTGTACGGCGCGCGACGAGTTGGCTCGGCGACGATCAATGAGAGTAGGGCCAAGAGGTTTCGCCACACACGCACACACACACACACATACACGCACGCACACACACACACCCACACACAGAGAACGAGTCCGTGTGTGTGTCGAAACCGTTCGTGTGTGAAAGAGAAAAAAAAATGGTAGAAGAGAGAGGCGCCAGAGGCGCTCCCGGCGAGCTACTAGGTCAATGGCAAGCGTTCCGCAGTGGCGTGTGCCGTTAGCGCACGTGAACGGCATTGAGTTACTGGCCGGCGTGTTCTATGTACATAAGCCGGAAAGGCTGCGCTGCCGCCGCCACGATGCAGCCGCGAGCGCCAAGGATCGAGGGAGGAAGATACGCGGTGAATTTTAAAACGATCGATCTCTTATTTGATATGTAATATATTATCGCTTATGCATACATATATACATATATATTACTTAAATAATGGTTTTGTTTGTTTCTTGTTTTCTTTTTTTTTTTTTTTTTTTTTTGCTTCTAGCGCTTCGATTACGAGTCCGCGAGGGACCGAATCGCCTGCGCGATGCTCTTTGTCGTCGGCAAAAATCTATGGAAGAGCGAGACGTACAAGTTTTTTATTTATTTTTATTTTTATTTTTATTTTTTTTTTTTAATGAATTCTGGCTTTTATTTTGTTTCTTTATTTATTGCGAACGGAAGTTAATGGAACAACCTATGTTTGTTTTTTGTACGATTACGACGTGTGTGTATATATAGTTTTCTTTCCGTTTTTTTTTTTTTTTTTTTTTTTTTTCTTTTAGTGTAAACAATTATTCTCGTAAAAGTTAAGTTTCGATAGACGGCAGGAGCGAGAGAACTCTTGTGGAACGAAATAAAAACGGTCGAATCTCTTGGGCGAAACCAAGTTTTATCAAGTGTTTTGAGGTGACGCGAACGTCATCGATCCGAGCAATTTACACGCACGTTTTAATGAATAATACGTTTACTTTTGTTTTTCATATTCTTTTTATAGATCCGCGTGATGACATTAGATATTACTGTATTGTCAGAAGAATTCTTTGTAGAACACACACTTTACTTGATAAGTCGTTAACAAATACTTTTTATTCTTTTTTAATTTATGTTTTTTTGTTTTGTTTTTTTTTTCATCTCGCGTTCGAAAGGCAGACTTAAGTAGAATTGGCCAATATATTTCTCTCTAGTTTTCAATCTAAACGATTCGTAACTATAAATCTAAGTGTCTTTTTTTTTTTTTTATTTATTTTTTATATATAGTGTAAGGTACTATATTGGAATGTGTGAAAATGACGTATGACGAACGCGCTAATGAAAATTCAATAACGATTAATTTCGCACTCTGGGATTTTTCCAGCCAAAGACAAAACGTACGGCTCGATTGTAAACTATCACAATTTCCATCAACGATTTTTTTTTTTTTTTTTTTTAAGAATATGCAATATTCTAAATTTCAGTCTGCGGAACACAACCGATATAACGACATTCTCCTTCGCCCCTCGTACTTTCGATGTCGACGGCCCTCGGCCATTCGTCGCTCGTTATTTACTTTCTAGCGTACAATTTTTTTTTTTTTTTTTTTTTTTTCAACGCACAAATTCTTTCAAACTTCTTTTTTTTTAACGCCTAACTATATACAATTCATAAATATCAACGCACCAACTCTCGCCGCACGAGTCATCCCAGAGATTGCTGCGTACACAAAGATCGAAGACGCGATATTTTTTATTATTATTATTATTATTATTATTATTATTATTATTATTATTATTATTTGTTTCATGAAATTTTGATCGATCGCAAAACTAATCGTATTGCGCAGTTTCTTTTCTCTTTTTATCTATCATACAATACATATAAAGTATGCGCCAGAGCTTATCTGCGCTTCAATTAAATATCTAACTGGAATATAAATGCAAAAGATTTTTTTTTTTTTCTCTTTCTCTTTCTTTGTTCCGATCTGCAATAAGTTAATCTAAGGGTAAAGTTTATTACGATAATGTCTAGACTGCGGAAAAAAAAAAAAAAAAAAAAAAAATTGGACACAACGTTATGACAAGGAAATCGCGATCGCGAGTCGCGGATACGAAGACGTGTGATCGCTCGATGAATTACTAAAGCGACAGACGGTAAACTATTATCTCTCTAGCTGCAACGATAGTGTCATTTGTTTATTTGTTTTTTTTCTCTCTTTCTTTAGTATAATCTCTAAGTTTACATAGCTTTTCGTATGGAATTATTCTGAACAGTGATTAATAGAGATGAAAAAAGTTGGATATTAGTGAGGGCTAGACAGTGTTGGTATATTGACGAGAATCGATAATTCGTATATAATCTTTGTCGTTGGTCGTGACAGTAGAAATTTTTCATTTCTCATTTTATTTATATTTATTTATTTTTTTTTTTTTTGTGAAAATTGAGTCACGCTCGAGTTTCGCTCGATTTTGGTTTTGATTTTCTTTCTTGTGATGTAGAGAGTTTGTGCGCAAGAATCGATAAGAGGGGGAAGATCACACGTAGTACAGAGAAGGTTTGGGTTCGATCGTTTTTTTTTTTTTTTTTTTTTTTTTTTTTTTTTTTTTTTTTTTTTTTTACTATCTTTCTCTCTCTCTCTCTTTTTGTCTCTCTCCTTCACTCGGATAAAGTCGGTTTATCGGTCACGACAAATCACCGGACTATTCGATATATATCTCTCTACGAATACCGATACGCTCCATAAAAACTATAAAAAAATATTTTCTCACGCATCTATCACAACAGTTGTCGACCCGAAGTATGTTTTTTTTTTATGTTTAGTTTTTTTCTTTCTTTTCTAACAAGTTTCTAAGAGTCCAAGATCGACGTCCCAGATGGACGAATGATTTTTTTTTCGTTAACTCACAATCGTTTTACGCGACATGTATAATCGACCTAAGGTCTTCTTTTTTTTTTCTTCTTCTTTAACATCAAAAAATGAGCAAATGCTTGACGCGCGCGCAGAGCTGTATAGAGCCAACATCACAGAGCGTCTCTCATCGTTCGACGACTTTCGACGAGGGAGTAATTTCATAGCTTTATATATTGTATATATATATATATCAGTGACTCGATACATTGTTAAGCGAAGCGTCGTTCGAACTTGGAACATCCCGATGGGAACACTATAAGTTATCTTCTGTTATTTTTGTAATCGAACAATCGTCGAGTCTCTGACCGTCGGTGCGCATGCGCAGTCGCAACAAGTGACGAAGAAAAATACCCAGGAGCTTACCGATTAACATTTGCATGTTTTTGCGCTTGGACGATACGAAACTGACAAGAATATTGGCTTCGCGAAAAATCGACTTTTCTCACAATTTCCTGTTTTTTTTTTTTTTCAGGTAACAAATTTATTCCTCTCCCTCGGATATTTTGCGCTTAGGCTCGCGACTGATGCACATCGACTTCTCGAATATCGCGGGATTCCGTAAATCCGCGAATTTATTTGAGAGAAAAAAAATAATGAAAAACCGTCATAGGCCGTCGGCGTCTCGAAAGTGTCTCACCGTGAATTTCCACAAGTCAGAGCAGCATCGAACAGAGAAATTAAGATAAACGTGACTTTTCATTTATTTTTATTTTTGTCGCTTTTACTTTTTTTTTTTGTTTCTTTCCTCGTTTTTTTTTGTTTGTTTTTTTTTTTTTTTTTTCATTGAAAAAATATTCATCCTAACTACTTTACGGTAATAAATAAAAATTATGTACAAATATGTGATATTCGCTTTTCACGTTGCGTGTCCGGCGGCGCAATAAGGGACGCTAAGTCGCAGACGAAATACTGCTTTTGTGCTCCGATACTTTTAACGACGACGAGCGACCCCGGTCGAGTCGCCCGTTTGCACATCCATTGACTTGTGATGCTTTACGATTTGCGTTTTGTTTCCTCTCCCTTAATTCCGCGAGTACGGTATTTAAGTACATACATTATTATCTTTATCATTATTTTTGTTGTTGCTTTTTTTCGTGTTTCTCTCACAACCGCTTTGAGAACGTTAGTTAATACTTTGAATCGTGTCTTCGGAGCCCGACACGGAGGCTTGTATCGTCCGTACGTATCTGACACGAGTACGCCGCTTCGATATTCGAGTCAAAGAGGGTCGACCCGATCTAACGAACGAATGTCAAGAGGTTCATTATGCTATTGGTGCGTTTAGTCGTTCGGGCCTGAGAGAATATCGGGACGGTCTCGACGCAACAAACGTAGTTGTGCCCGAGCTCGAGGGCTTCTCGTGGAAAATTCCTCGACGGGCCGGCGACGACGATGCTCCGAGGGACGTCGCGCGCGCTCAGGAGCGAAGAAACGGCGACGAGCCAATTTCGTCGACGACGATTCGCTCACATTATCGTGCAGCAGCTCTTCTCCGTCTGGCTGTCCCCGAGGATGTCGCTCGTGTTCCCGGTGAAGCGGTGGAAGTCGTCGGCGCTGAGCTCCCCGCTGGATATCGACGAGACCGGCATCGGCACGCCGTTCCCGTTCGCGTCCACCATGTTCGGCGTCGTGTGCCGATTCTGGGACCGCTGCTTCTTCAAATCGGACAACGATTTGACGAAAACTACAGACACGTGTATGTTGATCTTGCCGTTAGCATCGCTCTCTGCTGTGTAAACGGGCTGCTGGCTGCCGATAGGCGGGTCAGGCCCTGTCACTGCCGAGGCAAATACGTAAATCTAATGCTACCCTTTTTTTCTCGTAATCCATTAATTTACTTCAATGTTTTTTTTTTTTTTTTTTTTTTTTTTTTTTTTTTTTTTTTTTTTTTTGGGTTTTTTTTCGTGTTTTAGTACGGTTATTCGCTACGATCTCCGCGCACCGTTCATCCCTCTAACGCCCCACTCGAAAACAAAAAAACATGCGTATCGACCTCTACAATATCCCAATTACTGACCAACTGTACTTTTTTTTTCAGATTTCCTCTTCAAAAAATTTGAAAATCGAAATTTTCACATCGCTTTATCATAACGTTTTTTTTTTTTACTCGCGAAACTTTCTCTGAATCTCCTCCAAGCTTTATCATAGACGAAGATTCACTAATTAATTAACGTTATGAGAAATTTCGATTTTCATTTTTTTTTTTTTTTTTTTTGCTTCTGCCTTGCAACATGCTCAATCTCTAAGTTTCTTTTCTCTCCGCTTAACGCTCTATGTCGTGTAAACATTATGTGAACAGCCGCTCTCGATTATACGTAAAAGTGCTAGTTTCGAGTGTAAGATGAATAATTTCGAATGCTGTTTGCGATAGATATATATAGGAGTGTCCGTGTTTCGAATATAAACGATGGATTATCTAGATTAGACAATAGAGGTGACGAGTGTGCGACTGGCGACAAGTGCGGACGAGTAATAATGAAATCATGCACTATGGACAGTCGTTCACGATCAATTGCCGAGCAAGCGATGCACGATTGACGAAAAAAGAAAAACAAAAAATTCTAAGACTCTTCCCATTATCATTGCATTCCTTTCGTTTCGAGAGATATCTAATTGATATATTTGGTTTTCTATTATTTTACTTAGAGGAATAAGAAAGTTACGTAGAAAACTAACCTCATGTATATTATATCGAGGGGAAGGGCGTGTCACGCATCGATGGAAAAGAAAGAATATTGCAGGTAAATGACGGTGGCCTAACGATTATCCATTTAGAGATATATTTAAGAAAAAAAAAAAGAAAAACACCTGCTCGCTACAAAATCGTGATTTTTTTTTTCTCACTAATGTACATCTAACTAGTTTTGAAGAGGATTGAAATTTTTCATTTTTTCTTTTCTGTACAAATGGGGGCCTACGAAAAATATGAGATTCGGATCAATGTTTTTTTTTTTAGTTCGAATTTTGCGGAGGTGATTACTTGGTGTATATATATATATATATATATATATATATATATATATATATATATATATATATATATATACACATGACCCGATGAGACTATACGGCTTACCACAATATTCTACGGAACCAGAACCAATGAAAAAAAAAAAGATATTCGCGGTAAGTACCTGAGTCTTTGTCAACGTCCTCGTGAAGAAAAGAGTCGTTGTCTTTTCCCTCGGGACCCCGGCGCACGGCGGGCGTCAGAGCGCTGGAATCGCCGTCGTCGTTCGTACCGTCCTGCGTACTCGTGCTGTTCCCGATAGCCGCGATATTGTTCGTTACGGCGGGTGCGACGTAAGTCTGCGAAGATCGAACGACGATACGAAAACTCAGTGAAATTTGCATTGGGTCGGAAGAACATTTTTCTTTTTTTATTTGTTGTTTTAAAAAAATTACCAATTGTGTATTCGTACCTGTTGTGCTTGTATCCTCAGTCTCGCCTCCTCTTGAGCATCTTTCTTGGTCGTGAGTACCTTGTCCCTTATCGAAGTTCGCCTCACGCTTTGGGTACGCGTGTTTATGCTCTGGGATCGTCGAACGCGTCTGCCTTGGGCCTCGCGTAGCTTCTTGCTCTCCTGCTCCGTTTTGAGCTCGACGATTCTTTCTCGGATTTCTGGATCTTCGCAGATGTCTGGAAGTCAATAATTGAGTATAAAATTGAGTATAAAATTGAGTATAAAATTGAGTATAAAATTGAGTATAAAGTTGACTATAAAATTGACTACAAGATCGACTATAACATTGACTATAAAATTGACTACAAGGTCGACTAGAAAAATTGAGAACTACGACGGCTCTCCAGTATTTCATTACAGCAGTTACAAGTAGTCCGATCAAGATACATTACCAGCGGGCGTCTCGTCGTGTTTGTTCTTCGCGTTCAAGTCCGCACCGTTTTGCACCAGTAACTCGAGTACTTCCAGCTGCAATAAAAAAATTGCTATAAGTATCTCAGACAACTCAGTGACATAATTTGATTGAATTACTTTTTTTTTAATAAAACTTACGTGACCCCAACAAGCCGCGGCGTGAACCGGCTGCCACTTGTCATTGTCCTCGACGTCGGTCGCCACGTGTTGATCCAGAAGGTACTCGACTACCCTCAAGTAACCATTAGCCGCTGCTATGTGAAGCTGCCAAAAGAGTGCTCTTTACTTTCGCCCCTTCCGCAGAACGCCCAATTCCGTTGTTTCCTCTTCCTTAAAAATTTCGATTTAACTCACAGGTGTAGCACCCTGATGATCTTTGTACTCCAAATCGCCCCCTCGGGAGGCGATCTTCTGCAGATCCAACAGCATCTGAACCTCCGTCGAGGCTCTCGTCTCGTCTATCAATTCCTGAGTGACGCCCCGACTCGCCATCTCTCCCTCGATGCAGTCCAGCGTCTTCTCGTCCTCGCAGATGTCGTACGGCATGTTGCCGTCGGCGTTCACGGCCAGAAGATTCGCACCTCGGGCTATGAGATAACGCACGAGATGCAGATGACCGCAGGTCGCTGCGGCGTGGAGCGGCGTCCACTTCTCGCTGTCCTCCGCGTTAACGTTAGCACCGAACTCGACGAGCAGCTTCATCATGTCCTCGTTGTCGTCTATGCAGCACTGATGGAGCGCCGTCAAGCCATCCTCGTTCGTCGAATCGGGATTCACGCCTTTCTTCAAGAGCCTCCGCACTGCAACGACAAAAATTCATTAGTTTCGGTTTATCTTTCGTGAAGCTAAATACAATCGACGGGGAATATTTCGGTGCCTTGCGGAATCGGACACGGGAGACAATAGGAAAGTGCGAATAGTCTGGACTAAGTAGAATTAAGTTTAAATAATTTAATTACAATTAAGTAGAATCTTATTCAAGTTATTTCACGGTTTTTTTTTATTGAAATTGGAAGATCTGCGTAGTTATAAGACACATTTTTATTATTCCGGAATCGTGCATGGGAATAATACTTGTTATATTCGTCATCAGCGGGAAAAAATAAGTCGAATATATGTAACTTTGAAACAAAAAACATCGAATGAACAACGATTTTTCAAAGTTTGCGCCACTTTTGGAAAACCATCGATTTTCGTGATTTTCAAACGTCGATATCTCGGCTCCCAATGGAGCTAGGGAAAATCCGAGGTGCCCGTTGTGTAATAAGGAGAAAACAAAAAAATACACAATATAGGGGTTTGGCCGAAGTTCTATAAGCGTTTATTGGGGAGTTTCAGAACGTTGAAAAACGCGAAAAATTCACTCGAAAGGAACCTTGGAAAGGCCTTAGAATTTTTTGACGAATTTTTTTTTCTTTTTTAAAAATGAACTGCCACGTACTTCGACATTTTTTTACGTTACAAAAGAGGTGGAAAGTAATTTACACATGGTTTCCTCATTTATTACAATTTTGAGCATAGCTTCCTCAAAGAGAAAGCTATGCTCAACATTATACAAGCACTTTGGTCTTCGTACTCAGTAATAGTACACAAAGTACCAAAAAGAACTTTGATATTTTAAGTACGTACTTTAAGTACCAAATAAAGTACCCATGTACTTTAAGCACTGCCTAGCTCTGCAAATAACTAATTAATAATTGTGGAACGAAGAAGTCGGTATCGAACGTATGTAGGAGATAAAATTTTAATGATGGATATGTTTTTTTTTTTTTTTTCCAGAGGAAATTGTCACCTTCGTCAATGTCGTTTCTGGCTGCTGCCTCCAACAGCATTACGCTGTCGTTGAAGAATATGTGCCTTTTGTTGCTCGAGGTTCTTGTCTGGTGGCGCAGCCATTCTTTTTCCCTCTGTCGCCAGACCTTGAGCTGCTGCAGTCGTCGATGACGGGCGAGGTGCAGCCTCTCCTGGGTCGTCAGCCTCTCAACGTGCACCATCTCGGTGACGAGGTCCGCGTGTTCCATCGCTATGTGTTTGTAGTTCTTGCAGCTGTATTTACCTGCTTGCAAAATGAAAAGAGGAGAATGTGATTATCTTCGATTTCGAGTGCGGACAAATCGATGGAAGACATTCGAGGGACGCGCTATTGAATATTGGAGGTATATTACATTTATTTACGAATTATTCTAAATTAATTAGATGATTACTGCAGACAATCAACGACGTTATCTCCTCCTCTGCAATTAAATTCTCTCGGCCGGATACGCTGAACAATTTTCGCCAGGCATAATATAATTCTTCTTGCAGCGAAAAAAAAAGAAAATGTTATTATTTTCGATTCGGAGTAAAGACAACTTGTCTATAGTAAAATATCTCCTAATAAATATTCCCTGAAATATCTTGCATCCATGACTGATGGAAAGTATTTCAGGGAATCGCGATTGAATATTGCAGGTATATTAAATTCATTTACTGATTATTCTAAATGTATTAACTGATTACTGTGGAGACCATCAATAACGTTATCTCCGCCTCCGCAATTAAATTCTTTCGGCTGGATACGCTCAACAATGTTCACAAGGCAAAATATCATTGTTGCACCAAGAAAAAAAAAAAAAAAACGGAAATCGTAAATTCCGCGACGCGTTTGATCAGAAGGCGAGCATGCAGTGATCGACTGCTACGAAAAAAAAAAAACTCCGATATAATTTTGACGTATGCATTATCTCGTCGGACAATATTTGGACAAATGCCGTCTCGTATTGATTAACAGCTCTCCACCCTACATAACTAATTCGTAACTCCAAATGCCTTGGTGAGATCAAAAAAAGAAGTTATCTTATAAATTTTTTTAATTGAAGAAATCGAAAAACATTTCGTGTGATTCACGCAAGTAGGATATACGAAAATAGCGACAACAAAAATATGATAATCGTAACGATATCTCGCGAGTAGGACGAATACGAGCCAAATCGCTCGACCAGTGATAACGAAATTTCATTGGAATCTCAAGATATATATATATATACATATATATATATATAGCATATACCTTTTTGCGTGCCTCCCTTTGCAGCTAATCTCGTTATTCGTATAGGATCAAGATGCAATCTGCTCTTCATTTTTTAATCTTTTATGTACTTATAAACTTTATATTTTTGTTATTTTTGTAGATGTGAAAAAAAAGTCACAAATCATAAGCCGAACCGGGTAATACAAGATACAGAAGATTCCAACTAGGACTGAATTCTTTGGCTACTGTGGGAGTTCACAGAGTTATGCGCGCAGCTTCTAATCTCTGTATAATGTGTGCCTCGACGGGGACCGGGTAACATATCCAAAGAGAACACACGCACACGCACACATTTATATCCACTAAGCCCTCTCTCTCCTCTTGTCGGCAAACATTTTATGACTCAGAGAGAGATAATTTCATGTGAAAACAAGCCAGCGTCCTTGCCAGTTAGCGCTCTCGGTTCGGAGCCTCTTTGCATAAAATTATTTTTTCCCAGCATGAGTGGAACGCTTCTCCGGAAAGATGTGAAAACATAAACTTTGACTATCGAAGCTGCGGATGAATTGGAACATTTTTGCGGTCGCATCGCTAAAGTTATCCGTCGGGATGGTAAAAGCCATTAGATATCTAGGCAATGCGCCGATAATGGCGCTACGCAACCTCCTCGGTATCTGAGAAGAAAACATTATCAGGGCTTAACGCATTCCACGATAAACAAAAACAATAATTTGCCGTATCGAAGCTACCAAGAAATTGTAAAATTGCTGATAAAAGCCATGAAATGTTTGGGCAAAGCGTCAGCAAAAATTATGCAATCTTCTCGGTGTCCGCGAAGAAACCATTGTAAGGGCTTAAGGCATTCTACGGTAGACAACAATTTTGACCACCGAAGCTATCAATGAAGTGCAAAATTGTTGTTGCACTTTCCTTCTTTTGAAATTGTGAAAAGAAACAATTTTTAATATCAAAGCTATCGACAAAGTGCGCAATTTTTGCAGCCGCATCTACTAAATGGGTATTACGCAATAAAAGGTCCCTAAGTTTTCAGCGCATCAAGAAATTTCCGCCAGGCGAAGTTGCGGAGCAGTTTCGAAGAAATCCATGGAGAGACATTGTTAACGAAGCTATCGACGAGTCACAACATTTTCGCGGTATCATCTCTAAAGTTATCCCTGTTCAAATGGTAAAAGCCATTAAATATCTGTGCAAGGCACGAGCCGTACAGTTACGCAATCTCCTCGGTATCTAGGAAGAAACCATTATCAGGGCTTATCACACCTCCGAAGATACAATTCGTGGAGGATAAATACTGCACTCTGCGAGATACATTATTTATAATCTCCGATGTCACGTCCCACGTCCTGTTGCGCGCTGTACATGAAAATTCCATGTACCATGTGTCAATTGACATACGCAAAGGCTACAGCTCATAAAATTGAAAGAAGCATCTCTGAACGGATACGCGCTATTTGTTTGATAATTATGATAAATTACATAAATGAAGTTTGCGACTTGTCGTGCAAATGAATGATCCAATCGATGAAATCCACCGAGAATACCTCCGCCGCCTGTTTCTCGCGTCCAAAGTTCATAACAAAAACAAACGAATGAAAAAAGACAAAAACATTAAAATCTCATACGTACAAAAGCACACACAATTTTTCATTGAAACTCAATCATTGTCTCGACAACGAGCGAATCGGGGGGGGGGGGGGGGGAAAGGGTGTCGCCGAGAGAAAGCAGGAAGTCGCGAGGACATCTGGAATGAGAAGGATTAGCACGGTGTTGGAGATCGCTGTTTGTCCTCCGTTGCGGATGTTTAATACTCACGTCAAATTCGCGCGAGCCAATATCGCCGAGACGCATAATCTCGGCTCGTCCGTTGTATAATTTACAGGATCGAAAAACTTGAACGACGGAGTTCGTGCGACAACATGCCGTGTGCGTGTGCGTACGATTAAAATTCGACGAGGACGATCGACGGGGCCGGTTTGCCCGTAGCGTAACAACTCGACAGGGACGACGGGCGAGACACGTTGTTGCATCGGTCGATCCGCTGCTCTCTGCCTCGGACAGTTCTCGGACCGTTCGGATCCCGGTAGACAATTTTTATTTTACTTTTTTTCTCCCTTCTTGTTTTATTTATTTTTTTATTTATTTTTTTTTGCTATTCGTTTCCGCTTTGCTTAAATTTTTTTTTTATTCCTCACTTCACCGTTCTGTCGGGTCGAGAGTTTAGCGAATGCTCGGGCATCGTTGCCGGGCCTCGGTCCGCACGCTCGTTTAAGAGACATTTGTCGCGTTACGGATACGCGAACGAGTCGCCCCGATCCGTCGAGGTAACATGTCGGGGAAGGCTTCGAAATGCCAACGCACACCGGGGGACAAGGTTTACCTGTCGGCGGCCATTTTTCAACTACCTGTAGGCAACACACGGTCACACCGCGGCAACAGACGGAACGATATCACTCGCTCGCGCGCGCGCGCGCCGCCCTTCACCGCACACTTTTCACAACTGGTAAGAATGTAAAAAAAAAAAAAAAAAAAAAAGCGGACGAAATACCTCACCGTTCCTTCGGTTCGATTTTTTTTTTTTATTTTTTTTTTTTTTTATGCGCGACATGAAAGGATTATTATTTTATTTTTGTCATTAGGCGTAACGGCAAGTCTCGCTCTATTCCGCGCCTAAACTTCGGTGACGCTATCCGATAAACTTCGATGTCTATCCGTCGGCTGATCCTTTTGTGCGTTTACCGTTCATAAACGCATCCCACCCAACGGCACGCCGGTATTCCGCGGAATCGTTCGAATTCCTTCGTGTGACCCGACGATATAATAACGCGAGCCGATCACCTCTCATTGATAGCATTTTACACCGCACCGATGTATCGCCGTTCTCCTTACGTGTGTCTATATACACGTATATAATCGAATGATTTACGATAATGAAAAGCGTGTATATCGCACGTATATTGATCGACGCTAAGAGCGCTGCCAGTGTGCCGCATTGTCGGACGGCTCGGTCACGAAAACAATGTTCTGTTTTTTTTCTTCTATATATATATATATATATATATATTTTATAAAGCACCTTTGGCAATGTATCGACAGCTCTGGAATCCAAAATATCCAAGGCAAATATGCGAGCGAGTTTCTTCGGGATAGCGATAGTTTCTTTTTTTTTTTTTTTTGTTGTTCTTCTTTGCAAGCTACAATTATCCGTTCTCGTAATAATTACGTACGCAGGCCAGATCTGCGAGTTACGATAGAGCGCCGATGAGACTTGTGTGTGCGATAGACCGGAGACAAAGTCGGTTTTACGCTCGCGTTTCCGTAGCGTAAACCGTAACCAGCTTATTTCTCGAATTATCTCTCTCTCACTCTCTCTCTCTCTCTCTCTCTCTCTCTCATAAAACGCGCTCTCGGGAATCAGATAACAAAAGTACCGCTGCCGAGCGAGCGGCAAGCAGAGTTCCCTGCCGCTATTGGCGATCGTAGCGGGGAAACATTTTTGCGAGCCCGGGGCGATACTAGCGGCTGTGAGGCGAGTTCACGTTTGACGCATCTCGTTGCTCGTCGCCGCACGGCGAGAGATTTCGGTCGACGAGAAATCGACCTACGCAGACAACCGATTGGGAATTCATTTTTGTGTCACGCGCCGAGTGCGCGGATGATATACTTCTCACGACGACGAGCGGATAATTGAGACGGAGGAGCAAAAAAGAAACAATGAACGACGTTCCGGAGAGCGGCAATGCATCCGGCGTTCAGCTGTCGGTAGTCGCTGGAATATTCGCCACTGTCGGGAGCTTGTTCGGCAAGCTGGCGGGGGGCGTGGAGTTTTCCTCGGTGGTGAGTGGCGCGAAAGCGAGCTCAATTCAAATCGCTTCAAATATAATCTACGTTATTGACGAATCGAAGACAATATTTTATGGCTTTTTTTTTTCTTTTCTTTTCTTTGCATCGCTCGAAAGGCTTCGTCGATGATAAAGCTCCTCCTTCTCGTCGCAATGGTTGCCTTCAATACCGTGGGCTGCACACTGTTCGTCAAAGGTCTTCAGGGCAGCGATTCTTCCTTGCCGGCAACGGTACTCAGTGCTGCGACTAATTATTTCTTCTCCGTAAGTAACCCGAGCTTCGATCATTATTATTTTTAATAACAATCTTTTTTTCTTTTTCATTTTAATAATAATAATGATTCAATAATAAAATGGCTTATAATAATAATAATTATATAATATTATATAATAATAAAATAACAATAATAATAATTTAATAAAAAATCCTTTATGAGGAAGCTACGTTTTTATTTAGAATTTAAAATGTTGAGATTTTAATGTCAGACTACATAATATAGTCTAAAACGACGATATGCGATTTTTTTTTTCTTCTCTGCTTTTCAATATTTTTTTTTTTTTGTTGGTTCGTCGAACCCACGCGGGTTCGAGTTATTCGTTGATTTATCCACGGCGCTAGTATTGCCTGATAATTGGCATAAGCCGAATACTCAACGCTACCCGATGTTCGAGAAAATTTAGCGTATCGATTACCCAACGATATTTTCTGAAATTATGCCGTGGCAATCGATATCAATGATACAGCAGTTGCGTGATGGAAAAAAAAAAGTAATAAATTATTTCGCTCGTTGCCTGCGGAACGTGCCGGCGGTGTCGCCTCGACACATTTCGCCGATATTATACAGGAAATATTTCCAAGAACACGGTTCGCAACAAGCGGCTCTCTCAGCACGCAGACGGCACACTAGCACGCGCGCAATGCGCAGCTAACAAAGCGGAGAGAAAGGTGTTTCGCGCAACTAAACTCGCCGGTTTCCACAAAACCCGACGACGGCCGATAAGTCGAATATGGAACGGACGCGCGCATGTTTATGCTCGTTGTACGGACTGCCACACGCGTTATACATTCGACACGCTCTTATTTATTAGCCGTTCAATGACAGAATCGATCCCTCTTTCTTCGTTAGTGGTATTTTTGTCTGAGAGAAAAAAAAAAAACAAAACAAAACAAACAAAAAAAACTCGCTTTTCCTGTTTTAGGCTCTCGTGGGTTTTATCATTTTCGGCGAGTCAACGTCGCTGATGTGGTGGTGCGGCACGTCTCTGGTGCTTCTTGGTCTCATCATCATCTGCTGCACACCGGCTCGGAAGACAATGAAAACCTCGAAGGAGAAGAAACAATAATTTAAACGATTTTGTACTACACTTTTGTATTTCAAAAACAATTCAAATTGCAATAAACGATCGACGAATAAACATCGCGATACGAGTATTTTTTTTCTGAATTTATCTGAAACCCTTAATGGTGGTTTGCATTTGTTTTTCTCGACCGGAAATGAGGCCATCTAGGGAAATCGGCACTTCCGGTTTTAGAATCTCATTTTTCGCACCGGAAGTGACGTCATTTAGGAGAATCGTCACTTCCAATTTGAAAATATAATTTTTCTACCGGATGTGACGTCATTTAGGAGAACCGTCACTTCCGGTTTGAAAATTTAATTTTTCAACAGGAAGTGACGTCATTTAGGAAAAACGTCACTTCCAATTTGAAAATATCATTTTTCTACCGGATGTGACGTCATTTAGGAGAACCGTCGCTTCCGGTTTGAAAATTTAATTTTTCAACAGGAAGTGACGTCATTTAGGAAAAACGTCACTTCCAATTTGAAAATATCATTTTTCTACCGGATGTGACGTCATTTAGGAGAACCGTCGCTTCCGGTTTGAAAATTTAATTTTTCAACAGGAAGTGACGTCATTTAGGAAAAACGTCACTTCCAATTTGAAAATATAATTTTTCTACCGGATGTGACGTCATTTAGGAGAACCGTCACTTCCGGTTTGAAAATTTAATTTTTCAACAGGAAGTGACGTCATTTAGGAAAAACGTCACTTCCAATTTGAAAATATAATTTTTCTACCGGATGTGACGTCATTTAGGAGAACCGTCACTTCCGGTTTGAAAATTTAATTTTTCAACAGGAAGTGACGTCATCTAGGAAAAACATCACTTTCGGTTTCAAAATCTAGGGGAATCCTTTTTTTCCGATTGTACAATGAGAATTTCATACCAGAAGGTGACGATCACCATCGATAACGTCACTTCCGGTTTCAAAATCCAACTAATTATATTTACTTCCGTAAAAGCAGATTCTTCCATCGGATGAGAAACATTGAGGAAAAAAAACAACTAATTTTGCAACTCTGGCGTGAGAACAGGCCAAGTGCCTGTTCTTTTTACTCCGTCATTGAAACTAAAGTAAGGAATAATAGAAGATTAACTACATTCTCAACTATCGAGTGCATATCAAAGGCATATTAAAGTCCCAGGGCACGCTCGTTCGTGCCGTGCGAATTGTCACGGGCGTGCGTCTCTCATGTTGACGACGAGCCAACGTTGACTCTCGACGACAGAGAGGTTAGAACCATCCTTCCCACAAACTTTCGTTCGCGCCACGTGGCTAATCGCAACCGCCGCCTCTAATCGTTACAAATTCCCACGAAGATAAAGTAAACATTGACCGACAGTATTTTGTTTACATTTTCTTCGACAGCGCCCGTTCGGATCTACGTCGTTAATCTAGTGAAAGCATCGCGAGGCCCACCGGCGAGGCGCTTCGAGCCTCGATCGCACGCTTTTACTGACACCGGCCTATTCGGCCTCGGAACTTCCACCTTTATTCCTGCGATGTTTTTTTTTTTTTTTGTCTGTTTTTTTGTTTCTGGGACGAGGCACGCCGCGCGCGTGCACAAGGCACACCGCCGCTGCGCGAGAAATCGCACGCGGAAGGAAAGCAGGAAAGCAGGAAAGCCACAAGGCGGGAGAGGACGACGAAGGGGGGAGGGGGAGAGACGGAAGGGGCTGGTTTATCGAGCGGCGCCTGCGCCCCCCGTACCCCTCCCCCCCGCCCCGCGAGAAAACTACGTTTATCCTGGACCTCGGAACTTCCTCCTCCCTACACCGCCGCAGCGCTTTCACGGAGCTCTCGCTCGTTCCCTGTCTCGTCCCTAGCCTCGACTATCAGTCCGTCCGAGCGCACGGTCCTACGCTCTCCGGCTCTCGACTCATCCCCGGCACGTTTCAGTTAGCTCCGCGCCGATCATAACGGGAGACAGTGTTCTCGCACTGGGCGGTCCTACGACACGCGCTGAAACCCGCGAGCTCTCCCCCACACACACCACCCCCCCCCCTCTCTGTCTCTCTATCGGTGTGTTGCTGCTGCACGACTCTGCATATCACTTGTCCCGGTTCGTTAACGCGCGATATATCCTCGCCCTCCTCAGCCTTCCTCGAACGTCGGGAAGAAGAAAAAAAAAAACACCTGCCGGGCTTCTCGATTTGTCGTTTGTTTTTCAATCCTTTTTGTGGCTTTTTTTTTCTCGCTTTTCCGTTGCTCTTTTGTCTTTTCGTGTTTTTTTTTTTTTTTTTTTTTTTTTTTTTCACAGTGCGACCGACTTTGTGCGAAGGGGAGACGGACCCTGTTGAGGTAGGCAATGGTACGGTTACGGATGGAGGGGATTACGATGCCTCCTCCCCCCCTCTTCGAGTGTTATTCGCTCTCCGTGCGAACGGCGTTTTTACTTTTCTTTCGTTGGCTAAGATGAACGGTGCGCGTTAGTTTCTTTTTGTTTGTTTTTATTTTTTTTTTGTTTTCGACCCCGCTGTTTGACACCGACTGACTGATGCTTGTGTGAAACTTCGTGCCTCGAACACAATCCGAACGATCGAGCCACCGGAGGGCGAGAGGTAAGAGTTTAATTGGACGAGGGACCGGTGGGACTCTCGTGTTACGTACGCGCTTCACGGCGAAGTTGAAAATCAGATATATTTATAGCCCCGAGAGAGAGAGAGAGAGAGAGAGAGACACGGCGGGGCGAGCCTCGCTCGCTCGTCGAATCTCTTTCTCTCCACCTGCTCGCCACACCCTTCGTGGCTTCAGCGAAGCGTCGTTTGAAAAATTTACGATTATAATTAATACACAAATCTCCGAGGCTCTTCGCTCTTCGTTTGACCGTCGCATCGCGCAATGGACCAATCGCGATCGAGATCGAGACCAGTGGGCCGATTCGTTGTACGAGACGAAGCAATCACGGTCAAAACACTCGGCATCCTGTACGACTGTGCCGTGACGATCTACGATCGGATCTATCACTTCGTTACCGTCGCGTTGGAAATTTATTTTACGGACCGTCTAAAAAATTATCGGTAACATCACGACGATTTGATGCCTCGAATTTCAACGACTATAATTGAGGTTAAGTTTGCCGTTTGGTGTATCAAACACACGTCCAAATGAGCCGAAACGCGCGAAGAGGCGTGTCGTTTTTTTTGTTTTTTTTTTCACGTTAAAAATTGTACGGACCGCTGAAAGTTGGCCGAAACATCTTGTACACAAAATTACGAAAGATCTTGAGCGTTAAACGGTGACGTTAAATTTAACCGCCTAAATGAAGGTTAAGTTAACGGTTCGATGCATTAAACACGCCCAAATGAGTGCCGATGTGTTCAGACACGTGCAAAAAACGTGTCGTTACACTCGCGTCAGAAATTGGACGTACCGTTAAAAAAAAAAAAAAAAAAAAAAAAAGTTGAAAACACTAGCACACAAAATTCATGGTGTCTAAGAATCCTGGAAATCCTGGAAACCTGGAAATTTCATGGAACTTCATTGAGCCTTGAAAAATCCTGAAAATTTCATGGTGTTCCATCGATCATCTGGAATTTAAAAAATATATATATCTTTATTTTAAAATGTTAGTTTTTTTTTTTTTTTTTTTTTTTTTTTTTTTTAAGATGCGTGTTAAGGAGGTCAATTAAAATTACGATACACGGTCCAGACGTTAATTTTAAATTCAATAAACTTTCCCAAGGCAATCTTCACAATAACGTAGGCGTCAGAGGAAGCAGTTGCTCGATTTGTGTTCATGTGGTCTGCACACCGTTCACGATCTATTCAATGATGATATTAAGGTCATTGTACAGTTTGTCCAATTTTACACGACACGGATATAACCGAAATTGCTTCCTAAGAACTTTTGCGCCATTCGCCGGCTGGGAATAGTCGTTAATTGACAAAAGTAGGCATTTTGAAAAAAAAAAAAAAAAGCAATAATTTGTCAACTGCAAAAAGCATAGGCTTTTGACTTTGAGCAATTTGCCAATTTGAAAGAGAACGATTAACGAATTGTCAAAATATGTATGTGAAAAAAAAAAAAAAAAAACAAAATCTATTGGAAGTTTCATTACATTGTCTGTTTGTTTTTGTTACTGTTTGCTGCTTATACCAGATAATAACGATGAAAAAAAAAGATCCTGGAATTTTTCATATTTTCACCTGAAAAATCTGGAAATATCATGGAATTTCATGGCCTTGATCTTTTAGGCAGCATGTCAAAGTTACGAAAGATTTTACGCGTTAAACGTTGCCTCAAAGCTAACCGCCCAAATTGAGGTCAAGTCAATGTTTTCATGCACTAAACACGTTAAGGAGGGAGTCTCGCTGAGGATGACTTCGCATAAGTTCGACAAAAATAATAGAAAAATTGCAAGTACTTCTTGATGGTATAAAAATCTGCAAAAAATTCATGCATACTAAAGGTACTGAGAAGATTAATTTTGCATAATAATAATTACAAAATGTTATTGACAAATTGATGAAAAAAATAATTGCTTAACAAATTTGCCCGCAACCCAACTTTTTTTTTTTTCGTGAAAATGATTCGTTTATTTTTCTGAATACGTATGAATTTTTTCAGATTTTTCAGTAATCGTTAATTTTTTTTTTTTTTTTTTTTTTTTTTTTTTTTTTTTTTTTTTTTTTTTTTTTCATGGAAAAATCAACGATTACTGAAAAATCTGAAAAAATTCATACGTATTCAGAAAAATAAACGAATCATTATCACGAATAAAAAAAGTTGGGTTGCCGACAAATTTGTTAAGCAATTATTTTTTTCATCAATTTGTTAACAACATTTTGTAATTATTATTATGCAAAATAAATCTTCTCAGTACCTTTAGTATGCATGAATTTTTTCAGATTTTTATACCATCAAGAAGTACTTGCAATTTTTCTATTATTTATGTCAAACTTATGCGAAGTCATCCTCAGCGAGACTCCCTCCTTAAGACGAGTCCCAGTGTGTTCAAACTCATAAAAACCTTTTCAAATTCGGTGCACAAAAATTATTTACTCTGGGGCGAAAAACATGATCATGGTGTCAAACGATCCTGGAAATCCTGGATACCTGGAAATTACATGGAATGTTCATTGAGCCCTGAAATATCCTGGAAATTTCATGGAATTCCATCGAACACCTGGAATTTAAAAAAATATATATATTTTATATATATATAAAGTGTTGGTTTTTTTTTTTTTTTTTTTTTTTTTTTTTTTAAAGATGCGTGTAGGAGGGTAATTAAAATTTGGATACATGGCCCAAATGTTAATTTTAAATTCATTAAACTTTCCCAAGCCGATCTTAACAATAACGTCAGCGTCAGAGTGAGCAGTCACGAAATTTTTGTTCCTGTAGTCTGCAATACCGTTCTCGATGCATTTAAGGGTGATTATTCGAGCTGCTCGGCAGGATATTGTCGAGTTATTGAGAGCATTGTATAATTTTTTTTTTTTTTTTTTTATAATAGTCCTGCGCGAAGGGGACACGACACGGATATAATCGGGTCGAAATTGTTTCCTAAACACTTTTGCGCCATTCGCTGGTCAGGAATAGGCATAAATTGACAAAAGTAGATTTTCATAAAACACCAATAATTCGTTAAATGCAAAAAGCATAGGCTTTTGACTTTGAATAATTTGCCAATGTGAAAAAAAAAGAACGATTGACAAATTGTTCAAATATATATGTAAAAAAAATCTATTGGAAGTTTCATTACATTTTGTTTGTTTGTTTTTGTCACTGTTTGTTGCTTATACCAGATAATATCGATGAAAAAAAGGTCCTGGAATTTTTAAGATTTTCACCTGGAAAACCTGGAAATATCATGGAATTTCATGTCCCTAATCTGTTAGACACCGTGACATGTTTTTTTTTTTTTTTTTTTTTTTTTTTTTTTGTCGCTTGACCGTGGCATGCACAGTGGATATATCTAGCGAAGACGAATCTCTATGTGTCCTATATATACGCGTAGCTGGAAGGTGCAGACGGCCGACCTTTGGCAAACATGTGACCCAAGTTGAACCGTGCGCGATGCCAGTCCACGAGTTTAGGTCTGTGTACTATAAGGCGGTGTACACAAAACAATATGCAACTGTGCCGCGCGGACAGGATTTGGCACGTGGCCTCCCCGAAGCGTCTCATATTTCTCCGTTCGAGTTCCGAGAAAACAAACCCGCTTAAACACACTGACGCGATCTTGTCTCGCTGCGGCGTCGAGAAAGTTGCTAGATTTTTTTGTTTTTACTCGCTCGTTTTTTATTAGCGTAGTTTTTTTCTTTTGGCCTCGCGAAGAAAGAAAATAACACAAGTCGACCCTCGACACTTGCCAACTTCTTTTCTAAAGCGTATTACACTCGCGTTACAGAAAAAAAAAAAATAAATAAATAAAAATTACCATAAAACAACGTAAGAGCGGACGATTAGGCGCACGATAAATAACGCACCAGTTGGTAATATTATTATTATTATTATTATCACGATGAAAACGTCGCTATAGTGAAGTTTATATATATATATATATATATATATATATATTCGATAAGTTACATGAAAATCGATGCGAGCCCATAAAACCCGTCGATTTCGTCTCATGTTTTCGTGCAAACTTTGATAATGTAAAAAAAAAGTTATAGCCAAGTTTACGAAAAAAAAAAGAAAAAACTTTATGGTCATCCTCTGATGAATATAAAGTTTTTTTTTTTTTCTTTTCGACCCGAGATAGCCCAGCGGTAAGAACAATATTTCTCATTCCGTTCTTGAACTTTGTTAATTTCGCCGTTATTCAATGAAATCCATAATTTTCGTCAACTTTTCGTTGAAAAAAAAAAAAAAAAAAAAAACTGATCATTCGGTCGAGAAACGGCCTCAACGTCCGGGAATATAAATGTTTGACCCACGAGAGGCCTCGGCGAAAAGCAGGTCTCTTACGTACTATATATATATATATATATATATAGATATAGATATATATACATATATATATATCTATATACAGCAAACAATACTTCAATCCCATTCTTCCTTTTATTTTCGTGGCCTAAAAAACCTAGAATATTTATACGCGGTGCCGAAGATAAAGGAAGAAAAGAAGAAAGAGGTTAGAGAGAGGTGGGGGGGGGGGGGGGGAGAATGCATTCAATCCTATGCTCGAAGCCCGGTAGCGGTTTTCAAGAGTCAAACGCTATATACGCACACCCCCGCGCGTCTTTTTAATCCTTTCGCTGGCAATTTATTCCTGCCTTAAGTTCTTAAACGTCCCGCGAGATATATTCGAGCGTCGAAAGTTTCGGCTAGGCACTGCCAGCTATCGAGAACCGGCGCAATACGCGAACGATGACTGTATATATATGTATATATATATGGGGCATTCCATGCCGTATTCGACCTACGTCGGATCCTCGACCTCTTCAATTCGTTTGGCAATTTTTTTATAATATTGTTCTAACTCTAAAAATCACTCAAAATATTTTTTTTAATTTTTTTTTTTTTTTAATTTGCATTTATTACAATTTTTCAAAGTGAACATACTTTTAGCCAGAATTAAAAATTCTGAAAAATCCTGTATTTGATACGAAAATTTTTAAGCCTAAATCCATAATGTCCAAACATTTGCTTCCAGATGTTTTTGAGCTTTTTCTTTCTTTTTTTAAGTGAGCATATCGTTAGGCCAAATGAAAAAATCTGAAAAAATTCTCAATAAATCCTCTATCAGATATGAAAATTTTTAAGCCTAAACCCAGAATGGTAAGACGTTTGCTTCTAAATGTTTTTTGTGCTTTGCTCGCTTTTTTTAAGTGAGCATATCGTTAGCCCAAATGAAAAAATCTGAAAAAATTCTCAATAAATCCTGTATCAGATATGAACATTTTCAAGCCTAGAGCGAAAGTGGCATCGCATTAGCTTCTGTTTATTTTATTTTATTTTTTTATATAATTTTAAATCATTTAAAATAATTTAACAAAATGAAAAAAAAAGTTGAAGCTAATGCGATGCTATTTTCGCTCTAGGCTTGAAAATTTTCATATCTGATACATGGTTTTTGAGAATTTTATCAGATTTTTTCATTCGGGCTAATAGTATGCTCACTTAAAAAAGAATGCAAAGCTCAGAAAAACATGTAGAAACAAACGTTTTACCATTCTGGGTTTAGGCTTAAAAATTTTCATATCTGATACAGGATTTTTTGGATTTTTTTTTAAGATTTTTTAATTTCGGCTAACAATATGTGCACTCAAAAAAAAAAGAAAGAAAAAGCTCAAAAACATCTAAAAGCAAACGTTTGGACATTCTGGATTTAGGCTTAAAAATTTTCATATCAGATACAGGATTTTTCAGAATTTTTTCAGAATTTTTAATTCCGGCTAAAAATATGTTCACTTTGAAAAATTGTAATTAATGCAAATTTGAAGAAAAATAAAAAAAAAAATAAAAAAATTTGAGTGATTTTTAAAGTTAGGACAATATTATAAAAAAATTGCCAACCGAATTGAAGAGGTCGAGGGTCCGACGTAGGTCCAATCGGTATGGAATGCCCCATATATATATATATATGGAACGGTGCGATGTTGACCAGCAGTAGCCGATGCTACTTTATGAGCGTCCCGTTTGACCTCGACCCTCGCCGTTCCCCAACTGTTCGTCAGTTGTTACTGTAGTCGATCAGGCTTTTCCGGTTGTTGTTAACTCCCATTATAAAACGACACAAAAAAAGTATCTGTGCGACTTATGTTGCGCAAGTTTGTCGCGGTCGGTGTGTCACGTCGTCATTTTTCTTTTTCTTATATATTATTTAGCTTCGAGCGGAACGTAAGCAGAAAAAAACAATCAAAGCAATTTTATAAATTCCTACTGCTAAAGCATGTTGAATCTATTTTTTTTTTTTATGTACAACCAAGAAATAGCAAGGAAATTACTTAATTGTCCAAAATAATATCCTACAGTTTTCTTCTTTGTGTCAAACCGGAAATAGCGCGGTGAGTTTTTCTTGCCTGTAAGTTTTTCTTGTCTGTATAGGCGAGATAAAAAAAAATGAATCGCGTCCTGAACGATCTTTTAGTGTCTAATCGCAAGTAGCCAGAAAATAAACATCAATTCCCTGTGCTGTCGCATTTTTTTTTTTTCATCAATTTTCAAACCGATTTCAACGTCCAACCGGAAGTGGCAAAGAAATTAATTGTCTCTAAAATAGTATCTGAAATGTTTTTTTTAGCGTCAAATAGGAAGTGGCGCGATAGACAAGTGCAATTTACGTTGCGCCAGTTTATCGCGGTCGATGGATATCGAGTCTTTATTTTTTTCTTATCTATTTCTGGGCCTCCGACCGGAAGAAGCCACAAAAAAAAAAAAAAAAAAGAATTAATAGCGTCTTGGACCGATCTTTTAGCGTCTAACCGGAAGTAGTCGGAAAATAAATAACAATTCTCTCTGCTATGGCACTTTGAGGCGATTTTCAACGTCCAACCGAAAGTCCCAATGAAATAAATCGATTGTCTCTAAAACGTATCTTTAATCTATGTTTTAAACGTCAAACCGGAAGTAGCGTGATAAGCTAGTGTAAATTGTGTCGCGCTAGTTCGCCATTTTTTCTTATCATTTTTTTTTCTTTAGACTCCAACCGGAAGTAGCAAGAATAAAAAAAAAAAAATTAATCGCCCCTCGGACCGATCATTTAGCGTCCAACCGGAAGTAGCAAGCGAAGAGTTATCAATTTCCTCCGCCATCGGGTCTTGAGCTTGTTTTTAACACCCAACCGGAAGTATCGCCGAAATATAATTAATTGTCTCTAAAGCATTGTCTTGAATCTTTATGTTTTTTTGTTTTCAGCCTCAAACCGGAAGTAGCCGATAAGAAGAAAAAAGAATTGTCAACCGGCTCTGAAAGGGCATTTCGGGGTCGGGTCTCGTCGTCTATACGGGCTCGAGTGACTGTGGAGGACTCTGTTGAAGACTTGAAAAACGATCGGGATGGGTCAGCATCATCGTCATCGTCAACAGCAGCCTCGATGGATGGGACAGCTCGACAAAGAACAAAAGGGCGAGGATCCCGAAGAAACGAGAATGTGAAGGGTGCTTTGAATAAAGAGGGAAGTCGAAAGAGTGTGAGAATCGTGCTTGTGAAAAGTAAGAAACGACGGTGGAGTGATTCGGAGACGCTACGTTGCGATTGATAGCTCGTCGAGAGCGTCGTTAGCCCTCGCCGTTGTGTACTTGCATAGACACACACACACACACACGTACACACTTACGTACACACGTTCCGGACCGCCTTCCGTAAAATAGATCACGGAGTAAAATCAGCGCCGCCAGCAAAATGGGGAATGGTATGAACAAGGTAAGAGAGGCAATTACGTTTCGGTTTATCTGTCGATCGATTAACTCGCACTGCCGGCTCGCCCTCGTCTCCCCCTCGCGCCTATACCTTAAGCGCTGCCTCCGCGGCGTGTCGCACGGTAATAGGCTTTTCGCCCCGGGGCACACCGGACGACGGTATACACTGAATAGTTAATTCCGCGATTCGTAACATTTTACACGGAAAATCGTGGTGCCTTTCGTTTATTCAGATTAATTATTCAATGAAAAAAATAAATAAATAAATGAAGAATAAACAAAATAGCCCCGACAGTGCTTCAGAGATTCGAGCTTCGCGTGCGCTATCGCGAAAGGCGATTTGGCGCGCTAAAGCCCGATCTTTCGTCCGATCGTAACCTTCGCCTCGTACATCATCGAACCGTACAATTTCTCAGCGAAAAATAATTCACGACGGGATTTGCGTGTCTCCGCGTTTCGACGAAAGCCAGGGTGAACAAAGGAAACAACAAAAAAAAAAAAAAAAAAAGAAAGTTTTCTTTCGACCTCGAAGCTCCGCTGTCGCCGTATAAACGGCGACAGCAGCGGCACGGCGCCGTTTCGATTGGCGACGCGCCAGCGAAACGTTAAGTCGGCCGGGATTGATGCCACGGTACGTAATGCAACTGGCAATCTGCACATTCCATTCCGGAATTTCATAAAATTTTCGACGTTATTCGAAATATCGTTAGTATCCAATTCTAATTGCGCGCGCTATTGCTGTTTCGTAACCCGCTCCGGGTGACTTTGGGAGTTGGCGCGATGTTTTGAACGATAAAAAAAGAAACCCGCTGTGGAGGGAGAAAAAAAAAACAAAGCTTATAATCCGCATCGGTGAAACAGGGTCGAGCAAAAACTGTACCACTGCTCGGAGTGTCGGTGACCCTCTGCCGTGCGAAACTGGCTTTATCTATATCCATCCTATATACACATATATATTTGAAATGTTATTCACGGTGGCGACCGATATTTTCCCTTCTCTCTATCGATTCTCATTCCCTTCGTTTCTCTCGTTTCATCGATTTAACAATCACCAAAATTGCCTGTTGGCTCTCCCGCCGCTTTTGATGTGTTCCACGGTTCGTTCTTTCCTCTGTTTCTATGTCACGCGTTTTTAAATGCACATATACCGTGTGTTCCTTAATTCGCATGATTACGTCACTTGACTGCATTCGAGATACATTCCAGAGGAACATAAAAAGAATTTCTACCTAACACCACTCCCGGTTTGGAAATTTCACTTCGAAACCGGAAGTGACGTCACAGCCGGAAATACGTATGACGTGTTTGACATATTTCCGCTTCACGGAATTCGTTTCACGTTTGAGAATCGCATTTCTCGATCGGAAATATTTCCGTCATTTCCGATTGAAAAATGAGATTTTTCAAACCGGAAGTTACGTATTTCTGCTATAACGCCACTTTCGGTTTAAAATCGAGATGATCAAACCGGACATGACGTATTTCCTGTGTACAACATCACTTACGCTAAAAGATTTTCAAGCCGGAAGTGACGTTTTCCCGTAGGACTTCACTTCCGGTCAAAAAGATTTTCAAACCGGAAGTGACGTTTTCTCACAAGGACGTCACTTCCGGTCAAAAGATTTTCAAACCGGAAGTGACGTTTTTCCCTGGGGCGTCACTTCAGCTAAAAAGATTTTCAAACCGGAAGTGACGTTTCCCCGTGGGACGTCACTTCCGGTCAAAAGATTTTCAAACCGGAAGTGACGTTTCCCCGTAGGACGTCACTTCCGGTCAAAAGATTTTCAAACCGGAAGTGACGTTTTCCCGTGGGACGTCACTTCCGGTCAAAAGATTTTCAAACCGGAAGTGACGTTTTCCCGTGGGACGTCACTTCCGGTCAAAAAGATTTTCAAACCGGAAGTGACGTTTTCCCGTGGGACGTCACTTCCGGTCAAAAAGATGTTCAAACCGGAAGAGACGTTTTCCCGTGGGACGTCACTTCCGGTCAAAAAGATTTTCAAACCGGAAGTGACGTTTTCCCGTGGGACGTCACTTCCGGTCAAAAAGATTTTCAAACGGCAAGCGACGTTTTCCCGTATGAGGTAATTTCCGGTCAGATTTTTCAAACCGGAAGTGACAATCCTTGCAGTGTTCGGACGTTAACAATGATTTGATCTCACTTCTCGAACTGTCGGCTGTCGTGTCGCGACCCAACATTCGCGAGCCGTTGTGCTCCGCAATGGCATTACGTTACAGCGATATAACATTTAGTTCTTATGTATTTTGTTTTTGTTTTCCCCGATTTTTTACGCACGAAGCGAATCGACGGAAAATTAAAACGCAAATCGTTGTCCGTGCAGTCGTTACGGGGAGAGGGAACCGTACGAAATCTAATTGAATCGCGGGACCCGTAACAAATATGTTACGAGTGTACCGTCGCGACTCGGACCACGGGCGATATATCTCGAACACTATCGTCTCGCCTCGGCTGACTAATTGAACGCACTGATTAGCATTGATGAATTTTTTTTTTTATCGTCGCACGGTCGAATCGCCCTCTCCGCACCGACGGCCGGTGCTCGATGCGGAAACGAAATTAGACCGGTGATTTTTTTTTTGCCATAATTTTATTTCCCCTTTCACATCGATTCCTCACAATGATCGATCGAAGATTATCTCTAGTCGAACAATAAACGCTTCTCGAGGTTAATTATTTCGTTTATTTTTTTTCATTTACTTTTTGTTCCTTTTAAAGTTTTCCGTAAGGTTTTTTTTTTTTTTTTTAGATAGATCAAATAGTTAATAATCGAAGGATCGATTTTCCGACGAGTGCTCTCGCGACTCCTCCGTAACGTCCGGCTCGGTCACAGCGCCACCGAACTCGTTGTCCGACGTCTCGACGATCGTCCCCTCGAGATCGTCGAAGTTTCCTCGGTAATATGGTCGCGCCAGCTGCTCGTCGATCGCAATCTCGTCCTCATCCTCGGGATACGTCGACTCTTTTCTCATCTTCTCTCTGAGACGATCGCACTTCTTCGCCACCCGATTCACGGCAATATGGCGACGATGAACATTCGGACGTTTCCGACGACGCTTCTTCGTAGCGGACACTGCGATCTCGCCACTAGTCACGAGAGTCGCCGTCGTCGTGGCCGCTTCCGTTGTCGTTGTCGGCGCTTCCGTCGTCGTTGTCGGCGCTTCCGTCGTCATTGTTGGCGCTTCCGTCGTCGTCAGCTCGAGGCTCGCCGTTGGCCGCATCGTCGTCGTGCTCGTCCATTCAGAACGCGTGATTTCACGCCTCGGAACGACAGCCCTAGTCTCCGAGCTGTCCGGCATTATGGTGCGTCGTACATTCTTCGCCATCGGAATATCGAAGTATCCGTCCTCGATTTTAATCGGTCGGACTATCTTCGAAACTCTTTTTCTCGAAAGTCTCTTGCGACAGCCGCACGTGCAACATCGGCTACACCGGCACTCGTCGTCCTCGCCGCCATTTGTTTCACCGCTGAGCGTCGTCGACTTCGCGAGCAAACGATTGAATTCTCGGGTCAGAAACTCGCGGCGCTCGGCGGACAAATTTTTCAACTTGTCGATCAACGTTTCGGGCCCCAATTCATTCTCGTTACCGTCCTCGTTCTCTCCCATTATACGCAAAGCCGCTCCCGGCTCGTTATCTGTCGTCTTAACCTCGTTATATCCGAGAGACGGTCGATCTGTCGAATTGGTCTCCACGAGCGAAGAAATATCCGTCGCGTTCTCAACGAGTTCTTCCCTCGTCGTCATCTCGTCTATGACGTTGGTTTTTTCATTTTTTATATTTTTCTCACTGTCATGATTATCGACTGTTTTGCCGTTCGGTGGCGTTTCAATAGCGGACAGTGACCGACGGTTGGTATCTTCCGCGCTACTTCCGGTTTCTTTCTCATTTTCTTCGCTGGAGACTGATTCGTTTTTTGCCGTCGAATAATTTGCACTCTTTTCGTCGGGTTCGTCGACAATATCGAGCGTCGAATTTGTCTCGGTTTCGTGGTCGAATAAACCGCTTGATTTCGCCGAATCGTCTCTCGTCCCATTGTCGATAATGATCGTCGATTCCTCGACAGTGGTTGCGTTCGCGTCGGCTGTTTTATCGACGAACAGTCGCCACTCCACGGCGATCGTGTCGTTTTTTTCACTGTGCGATGCTTCATCGCCGCCTGCGTCTGTTTTATCGTCGAAAGGTCCTATGCGAAGTAGCTGCTCGGTGGTTTCGTTGTCGTGATGCACGATAGTCGAAGAATTCGTCGGTACCGAATGTCCGTTTTCCGTTTCTTCGGCGACCGTTCGATCGGACGAAAATTTAATAATGCAGAGCAGAAAGATCCACGGGAGCCGCATGTCGATCAGAGGCGTCGATAGTTGCACGCGGGAACGGCAGCGTTCGACTCACGGTGTTCGAGCGAGCTTCGAACGGCTCGATTCTGTGTTTGTTCTTTCGGTGGACGAGGCGAGAAGGGATCGCGGAGAGCGCGTCGACGACGCCATATGTTTACGATAAGACGAACGAATCGAATTATTTCACTCGCGGCATCCCTCGGCGTTGTTCTCTTATGCGAACGGACGCGCACGTTTCTCGGTCTCATTTTATTTACCAAAGAAGAGATCGCGAGACGAACCTGGGTCGTTATCGAATAATCGCGACCTATCTGTTTCCGACGGCGCGACGGAAATAAAGATATAAAGATTGTACGAGTGGCTAGAGAGGCGATGGGGTGCGGGCGTGCTGGCATAAAAATCTAAGCACACACAGAGAGGTAGTCAAACGTGCGATGGGTTTCTGGTGAGGCGAGACAAATTCGCGGCAGTGAAACGACACGGGTATTATATATATATATATATATATATATATATATATATATATATATATATATATATATTCGGTCGTTTCGTATGAGACGTCTCGCCTTACACGTGCTATCGTACTATCAGGCGTATACATGTATATATATATACATTCACCTAGCACGATGTTGTGGCTCCGGGCGCCTCGCACCCTAGCTATGGACTAAGGAGTTTAGAAATCGGAAATTTAGCGAAACTTCGTCTCTTCCGGTTTGAAAATCTCATTTTTTAAACCGGTAGTCACGTCACATCGGAAATCCGTCACTTCCGTTATGACAATATCTTTTTGACCGGCATTGACGTCATACCGGAAGCCGACGTATTTTCGGTACGACGTCACTTCCACTTCATAAATGAGATCTTTCGAACCGGAAGTGACGTATTCCGGTGAGAAAAAATTACATTTTCAAACCGGAAGTGACGTATTTCCGGTAAAAAAATGAGATTTTCAAACCGGAAGTGACGTATTTCCGGTTGAAAAATGTGATTTTCAAACCGGAAGTGACGTATTTCCGGTAAAAAAATGAGATTTTCAAACCGGAAGTGACGTATTTCCGGTTGAAAAATGTGATTTTCAAACCGGATGTGAAATATTTCCGGTCGGAAATGAGATTTTCAAACCGGAAGTGAAATATTTCCGGTCGGAAATGAAATTTTCAAACCGGAAGTGACGTATTTCAGTCCGGAAAGTGAAATTTGAAGAACGCAAGTGGCGTCACAAAAAAAAAAGTTTTAAATTGTACTGTGACGTCACTTCCGGTACGTTCAGAATCTCAGAGCGTCGCAAGGCCTGTATAGAAAAATAGGATTCAATAGAGCACTCGAGTTATCGATGATGCTAAAAAGTGTGAGTGTTTCGCAGGTTCTACCGGGTCTTTACGTGGGAAATTATCGAGACAGCAAAGACTCGGCGCAACTCGAACGCTTCGAGATCACTCATATCCTCGCTATTCACGATGCCGCTCGACAACTCCATCCCGTGAGTACTCGGAGCAATTATTTTTTAATCTCTTCTCTTACCTTTTTTTCCCCACTTCGATTTTTTTTTCCCCTCATCGATGAATTAATTGATCGTTTCGTTCAGGACAAACACTACTTGTGCATCTTAGCCGCCGACACACCGGATCAAAATTTATCCCAGTACTTCTCGCTGTGCAACGACTTCATTCATGCGGCTCGACTGCGCGGCGGCAACGTTCTGATTCACTGGTGAGCGACTCTTCTGCGGCCTCGATGCTCGAGCAGCTTTTATTTGTATCACGAACTTCCCCACTATTTTTTTTCTTCTCAAGCGGTAATCGGTGAAGAGAAGTTTTCTTTTGTTTTTTTTTTTTTTTTTTTTTTTTTTTATATTCGCTTCGCAAAACTGATTCTTCACCATTTGCGGTCCGACCGAAGTCCCGAGCGGATAGCTTCCAGCTCTACTATCGCATAATCCTCCCACTCTCGAGTGGGAGGAAAAAAAATATCGTATACCACAAGGGTGGAAGTGCTTTTTCATCACAACGTGCGAAAATGACCACTTTTCCGCCCGCTTCGCGTGCGTGAAACCGCCATTTTTCGCACCTTGTGATGAAAAATTTCATACATCCATCGTTGCGAAAAACACAAAAACGTTTTTCACCCTCGTGGAGCAATGTACTATTTCATCTCGTGCGAATTTCTCGAACTTCACACTCGGTGAAAAAACGCACTTTCCTCCCCTGTGGCGTAATGCACTATTTTTAGTTACAGAATTAAATTATCAACTCTCGAGGAAAGCCCTAAATATTGAATTATGAAAATTTCAGCTTGGCGGGTATGTCGCGAAGCGTCACGGTGGCGGTGGCGTACATCATGAGCATCACGAATCTCTCGTGGAAGGAAGCCCTCAAGGTCGTGAGAGTGGGACGCGCCGTGGCGAATCCGAACGTCGGATTTCAGCGTCAGCTCGAGGACTTCGAGTCGAGTCGCTTGCAGGAGGTAGGAATGGCGCGGGGACGGAAGGAGAGACAGCTGGACGGAAGAATCGTCGGGATGCTCGATAATGCTGGAGTGGACTTGATTTTGCGAAAGCCCCCGCATCTCCGGGTGAATTCGACGATAATTTTTCTACGCCAGCTCGACCATCAGTTCAAACTTACGATACGCTCGATTATTCGATAAATTGATTGATTGTCGCTGTTTTTTTTTTTTTTTTTTTTTTACAGGAGAGACGAAGATTGAAGGAACGGTTTCCCAGTCTCGCTCTAACGGTGACCGATGCGGAGTCCTGCAGAGCCAACCTCACGAACTACGAGACCCTCGCGCTGGCTCGCGAGGTTTGCGAGGGAAAGTGCGCTATGGGAAGGCCCTGTCCAACCGGTCTCTGTCGTCAGCGATCCAAGAGGTTCGATGGACTTCTTTTATTGAACCAGAAAGCAATAAAAAATATATTAATTACATGGCATGAAAATAGTTTGCCAATCAAAAGCTATGAAAAGCAGCAGAACCTCGATTATCCGAACCAATCGGGACCGGAACTCGTTCGGATTAACGAAAATTCGGACAACAGAACAGTGAAGCTGTGTTAAACGATATATCGAACAAAAATTAGAACAGCCTCATATTTCAAATAATTATGATATGTATCTGAGAAATAACGTGATATGTGTGTTTTTATGATATTCAACGGTAACTTCAAGCCTTCATCACGAAATCCACAATGTTCGTTTGACGCAAGAGAGTTGCACGTTTTTTCGCGGACAAATTTTTTTTAATGTCGGAGATCGTTGACTTGCAAAGATCATACGAGCGCGCTAACAATGTCTGGTCTCTCCCTTAACGAGCCTCAAAAGGGTTTCTAAGTTTTTTTTTCCACCGTAGAAGTACATTATGCTCAGAGGTCGAAGGACTGGACCTTGAATCCATATCGCACTAAAATACGAGTCTAGTTGATTAACGAAAATAAATTTTGAATAGCTAGACAGATAGATAGATAGCATTTATTGTACAATTGTATCTGTGGTCCTTTGGGCACATAGAAAGAATACAAAGATAACAAAAATAACATGTGAATGATTAAAAATTAACGAAACTTAATAAACTTAAACATGGCAAAAAGGCAACGAAATTTAATACACTCAAAAATAGCAAAAAGGTAACGAACCTTAAATTTAAATTTAAACTTAAACTACCGAATACACGTATGTACGTGTGTATTTGCTCGATTGAGAAACTAATAAAAACTGCGCATACAAATCACGTGCATTTACGGTCCACCACACTCGAGATCTTGAATTGGCTTGTTGTTTGTAGCACGGAACAATGTATTGGCGCGCAACAACGTATGGACACGAGAATTTCGCACAATAGTTCGGATAGTTTAAACTTTATCCGAGCCCGTGGCGGTTCGGCTAAGAGAGGTTTCGATTAATGGGTGTTCGGATAATCGAGGTTCTACTGTATTTTACTTTTGTGTAGACGCGCAAAGACCTTTTTAAAGAAACTCTACAGTAGTGAGTGTACAGTATAGGATATGTTAACTTAAACAGACATTTTTTTTTTTTTTTTTTTCTCGAAAAGTTCGATTCGAACTTTTTAGATGGCAATGAAGATACACAAAAAATTTAATACACGACGGACGGTCCGACAAAAATTTGTATCATTAGTTCCTCTCCGTATGATTTGCAGAACTCTGCGCAGAAAATCGTCGACCAGCAGCACCGGAAGTTTGAATTCCGGCCGAACGCCCCCCCAGACACCGAGGCTCCTGCCGTCCGCTCCGCCGTCACCGGCCTTGCCGAGGTCAGCCAGCGTCATGTCGGCCACTGCGAGGCCACGCAGCGGTCCCGCGGGTCTTCTCTCCTACACAGGCTCCGCTCCGCCGTCTCGGTAATTAAAAGGCCGCCTCATCGATTCCCATTCGACCTAATTGAATTTCACCACGAAAATTGTGAAGTGTTCAATCCTTTTTTGCTTCCTCGTAGACGAAGCTATGTTTTGCTGAAAAAACATGATTTTGTGACGAAATACTTAAAATAATAGTCTAAAACGTTGAGAAATGTGATTCTTAATTGGCGTCCGAATGTATGACAGATTTGTATCGGTTTAATCTACTATAACTTGGAAATTGTTTGCGTGCCAGTTGACAATTGGTACACTATCGATACTAGTGGAAGGGTTACGCCTCTTCATTCAGTGCAATTTTTACATAAACTGCGGTCGAATTCGAGATTTTACGCGATTTTCAATTTTTTGACATTTTTTTTTTTTTATGGTATCTCTCACTTGCATGAATTTTGAACGATCGTCCTAAAACTGCACACGAATATAATTTTGATGAAGGACCTTTGGTACTGCGCGATCGGTCGAAATCTATCCAAGCGGTCAGATTTTCTGCATTTTGTTTTTTTTTTTTTTTTTTTTTTTTTTTTTTTTTTTTTTTTTTTTTTAAACATCACTAAAAGCGGTCTAATTTGAGTAAACATGGAGGTAACGAGCTTAAATCTGCCACAGGAATGAACTAAGACTGTACAATATTTCGTATTAAATTCATCAAAAATTGATCCGAACGTGTTTAAATTTTATAGAATTTTCAAAATGTTGAATTTTTATGAAAAATTTATTTCTACGCATGACACGAGTTTCCGAAGTAAATATCACGCAAAGAGTAAAATGAATTATAGTTTTGTTATCGGCCCTTCTTCAAGAATTATATCGCAAGTTGCCTTAAATCGACGAAATCCGCAAATTTCAGTTTGTTATTTCCTGTAACAATTTTGATGCTTTTTTTTTTTCAACAGGGCCGTCTCAAGGGTCGACCTGTCCGCAGCGGTGGCCTGCAGCAGCAGCAGCACGAACCTCTTCACCGCCGGAAGGACGACGCTGACCACGGGCAGCGGTGGCTGGCGGATGAGCACGGCCGGCTCGGCGCCGGAGACTCCTAACAAAACACCGCCGATCTCGCCCATGCACCTGGCGCGACGCAGCTCGGCGCGGCGAGTCGTCGAGTCGCCGCCGGTAACGCCGGTCGACACGCCGCCCGATTCGCCGAAATTCCTGACGAGACGCGGCGGCGTAAACAGAAGAACGACCTGATCGCCACCGGCGACTCCCGTCGAGTCGCCCTCGGAGTCGCCACGGGCCGCGGGCCCATCGAGCTGGCAATACCCAAAATCAACCGTCGCCGCCGGAGGACTGAGACGCTCGGCGGGCTTCGCCTCGATTACCCTCCTCGAGTCCTCGTCCTTGGACTCGACGACCAATTGCCTGCCGCGCTCGTCCACCTCGATTATCGGCAACAACAGACTCACCGCCGTCGAACCGCCGTATAGGAACGCGTGCCGACAAAACTCACAACCCCCGTGGTACCACGCCGATCGCTTCGAAACCGAGGGCAATCAGACACCCAGAAGCTCGTCGCCGAATCTCAATAACCGATGAAATTAGCTTCTTGGAAGTTTCTATTTGATTTTTTTTTTTTATTTTTTTTTTTTTCTTACCACCGTGCACCTCTTTTGGTTTACATTTTGCGACGTTCACGAATGTTACTCGTCGTTTAGAGTGCATCGAGCAGTTTTCATTGTTTTTCGTCGCTCGAAGAAAGAGGCGAGAAGAAAAATTCGCGCCACGATCATTTCGATCGATCAGTCGTTGCAATTGTCGCGATATATTTTTTTTCTCCTCGCTGAGTGGTTTGATATTTACATAGATCACGGTCACGAGTGCTGAGGATTATCAATTAGACTCGTGAGAGAAAAAAAAAAAAAAAACACACGGATTGTTGCCGAAGATTTTTTGAAGTTTGTACGTCTGTTTGGCGGGACACGACTATATTAGAGAAAAAAAAGTTTGATGGGTTAAATCGTAAGTGTACATAAATATTGTTGTTGTTGATATGCACACATTGCACGAGAGTGGGGAACGAGAGTTGTTTGAGTGAGAGCTGCGTTGATCGCCTCGAGGCTAGACCTCGAAATTATCGCGCCTCGGTCGCGTGACTCGGTCGGTAAAGTCGCGCGCGAAACGGATCGACCGGTTTGATGATTCGCACGGAAAGATGAAAATAAAAAAAAAAGAAATGACGTTAAAACTTCGAGAGAGTCACGCGGCTGGGCTGGGGATAACGAAACGGATATTGCACTCGTTATCGTCCAGAAAAATTAATGAACAAAAAAAAAAAAAACAAATCTTCGATCGCGTCCTAATCGACTTCCGGCATCCGACATCACAACGACACGGTCCATCCGACGCTAAACTAACTTATTGTTTATTCGCCAAAAGCACGATACTCGTGATAAACTTGTGACAATCTTGAAAACGAATAATTGATCAAATCGCTATCGAAAAATAGCCAATCGTCATTGAAAATGAAAAAAAAATATTTAAAAAAATTGTCGCTCGCTCGCGTCAAAATCTTTTTTCTCGCTGCTCGATATTAGGACGCGATCTACGACAAGCATCTGCGAACGAGATATATATATATATATATATATATATATAAAAATATAAATATAAATTTAAATAATAGCTAAAGCATTGTTTTGACGAGAATAAGTCATAGTTAATCGTAAGAATGACCTATCTGTCAATGCTCTAATTTTATACAAAGACGTATCGATGCGAGTCTCCAGCGAGTAGAAAGAAAGCGATGAGGTTTAATTTATATAAAGAAGAGACAAGGTTGTTAGCGCGTTTGCCGATTCGAGCGGCGTCGAATCGATATTAAAGCGAGTCGTGTGCGTTGAAATTGCGATTATCCGATGCTCTTCACAGTATTAAAAACAAAACAAAAAACAAGTTTCGGAGAAACGAATTGCGTGATAATTGATTCGACGTTGTCTCGGCAAGGGGAGCGTGATTGTTTAACGATACGCGTACCCGTAGCGTATGTAGATTATGACAGTTTTATTGCCGACGGAGATAAGGCGGGAACGAGGCGGAACCTGCGCCCATTACGTAAGCGCATAACACTAGCTAGAAGATTTTATATTCATCGGAGAAATTAATACCGAGAAAATAATGATAACCGAGAGTGGTGTGTGTGTGTGTGTGTGTATGTGTGACGTAAGCTTGCTCCGAATTCTCGCGAAAAAAAAAGCTATCGCCAGCCGCAGCGTGTGTATTAGGTATAGCATCTATTTCTGACCTAGAAAATCGATTCGGGCCGCTCGACAAATTGATTATAAAAAAGAGGGACTCGCCTGTAAGCTGCGCCGGCGATAAGATGTCATGTTCAAAGAACACGCGAGGATTGTATTAAAAAAAAAAAAAAGACGCACAGCCTGAACGGCGATGAGAACGAGGAAAGGCGATAAAGAGAATGTTGATTAATCGCGCGTAGGAATCATTAGGTAACGAAGTTTACTGTCCATTCTCTCGATATCCAGTGTTCGCAACTGTAACGATATAGCAGCCGTGGGTGGCCTCGTAGAGCTCTGCAACCGTTATAAAGTAAATCTACTGTCAGTTTTTACACGCTAAACGGCAACCAGTCCCAGAGTTCACGCTTCGGAGGAAAAAAAAAAAAAAAAAAAACAAAGCAAAATGTTGACGAAACGAATTGCGTGTCGTTTGATTTTTTGCGCACGGGAATTCGTTTCACAAACGGATGGCAAGGTTTGAGACGAAAAAAGAAACAACTAACGAGCCTAAACGAGAGTTTGCACGATTATAGATAATAATTGTGGCTGTGCATTGTGATTGTTAGGACGACCCGAAGATATCTGCCGCGACGTAAAATTTCATCATTGGCGAGTCTTCGGTGCGCTGCTCTGGGGGTGAAAAATAAATCGTTCGCCTGCAGAATTTTATTCACCAAGTGAACTTCACCGAGAGAAGTTCGCGCTATTCTGCAGATAGATTCACGGTGATTTATTGGGGGATCTTTGGGTCTCGGACGTTTGTTTCTTTTTTGTTTAAATAGTTAACGACGTTCTTTTAAATTGCGATCGAAAGCGTTGTTGCCTCTCTAAATTGTCCATCTCAGCGAAATTAAAAAAAAAAAAAATGCCATTCCGACGATTTGCTTATAGTATCGTACCTGAGGGAAGGAGGAAGAGTAGAAAAAAATCAATAACCGAAGATATGTCCGTGACCTCGTGAAAAAAAAGAGAAAAAAAAAAAAAGTAGTGATGAAAATATTGTTATCGTATTAAAAGTATGCGCATGGGTGAAGCCAGATGCACCAATTATTAGGTACATGTGTGCGATCGGCGTGCAGTATTTTTGATACATCTGAATTGATCTGTGATGTGTACGCGCGAATCACTGCGAGCCATATCATTAACCATTTGCCGCTAAAAAAAAAAAAAAAACCGACTTTAATTTTTCATCAGCGAAAAAAAAAACGCAATTCATCTTTTCCCACTACATATCAGAGATTCTATTCTCAATGTCCAATTGAGCCCGGTTGGTGCAATGCGAGATATGTATTAGCTGTTTAAAGAGAAACAAAGATAATTGAATCATCGTCAAGAAAGAGTCTCGTGCGGTCGTTGAATATTTGTGTAAAAAATACGTAGATACACTATGATAAAAAAAAAAACGCACAAGCACAGGTTTGCTCTTATAAAAATGAAAAGAATTAAAAAAAAAAAAAATCATAGTAAAAAATTTAAATAAAAATAAACGGCAATGTCGCACGAGAATTTTAGATTAATAATATAGCCTGAAATTGTGCTGCCTCGCTTTATACCCTCGGAAACGCTCGCTGGCTCGCGAGTTATTTATTTTTGACGAACGATAAAGCAATAAAAAGTTATGTGGATAAAAACACGCAAGATTGGAAATCGTTGACTGATACAAAACGATTGGATGATCAATAAAGAAATCCGTTCCTCTAAACGTCGTCGAATGTACGCGCTTTTCTTCCCTCCGCACCCATTTATTTATCCCGCTATTCCCATATAGTGATCGAGATTAATTAACTGATTTAAAAAAAAAAAAATGATGAGTTTGATGAAAAATTTATTTAATTTAAAAATGATGAGTTTGATGAAAAATTTTAATTGATCGGTTTCTAAAAAGGGACGATTTTGATTAAAAATTTATCTTGGCATTCCCGTCTATCGATTAGGATTAATCAAATGATATTTTTTACATGCCGGTGTTAATGAGAAATTTATCCCGCTATTTCCATCTATCCATCAGAATTAATTAAATGATTTTTAATAAATGACGATTTCGGATGAGAAATCGTTGACTAATACAAAACGATTGGACGATAAATAAAGAATTCCGTTTCTCCAAACTTCGTCGAATGTCCGCGTTTTTGTTCCCTTCGCGGTCATTTATCCCGCTACTACCAATCTATCGATCAGGATTAATCGATCGAATTGAAAGAAATATGAAGATTCGGATGAGAAACTCTGACATATCTATTTAAAAACTCTATAATCATATTTACATTTGATTTCATCGACATATTCAATGATAAGCAAACTATGCGTCTCGCGTGTGTACGTATAAATAGAATAATGATCTTTTTTTAGTTTTATTTTATCTCTCTCTCTCCAGTGTTTTTTTGAAGTTCATTCGTGTTTCCGGCACGTTTCACGGGATTACTGCTGATTCGCCATAACTTTGTTGATGGTCTTGTTTAGCTCGATGTTCTTCCAGTTTAGCTCAATTTTGTCGAGATGATTGTCGAAATCTATCAGATTACGGTATTCCTCCTCCCTCAGGAGTGTGTAGATGGTTTCTGTCAGGGCCTCTTCATTGTCCAAAATAACGCTGCAACCAAAAAATACAAATTATATTATCCATTTTTATTTATTTGTTTTAACGGGGACAAGTCCCTTTGTACAAAAAGATTATATGATATATGATATATGATATATGATATATGATATATGATATATGATATATGATATATGATATATGATATATGATATATGATATATGATATATGATATATGATATATGATATATGATATATGATATATGATATATGATATATGATATATGATATATGATATATGGCAAGAAATGTGGCTCTTCACAGAATTGAAGACAAAATGACTTACTCAGCCTTGTCCTTGACCTTCCATTTTCCATCGACGTGTTGCGAAACCCTCAGGGGATTCGTCGGCATACCGAGCGTTATTTCCCTGTTGTCTATCTACGGAACAACAAAAAAAAAAACCGTACGTTAAGCAAATACTCAAAGAAAAAAAAAATCGATCGTTTACCGTGAATCCCACTCACCACTGCGAGAAGGGCATTGCCGCAGTTCTCCGCTATTTTGTCGGCTATCCTGTGAGCCGGTTTGTCAGTGCTGTGTCGCAGAACAAACGAGAGAGCAACGTCACACACCACGTTTCAGCAGCGTCGATAAAAAAAAAAAAAAAACCACACGCACACCAATGAAATAATTACCTCATATCGTTGACGAGTTCGTTCGCCAAGTAGTATCCGGCGATAACGAGGCCTTGCTGTGCGGCGAACTGATCGACCTACACACACGATCAATTTAAATAAAATGCTGCCCACTACCGTTCGAAACAATTAAGTAAATGATGTCGTTCGAAGAACCCCGCTCGAGGACTGCCAATTGTAGGTTAGAATAACACTGCAGTGGCTCGAATCCATAAATCAACGTTTCTCCGTGTTTGCAACTATCGAAGCAATTTGAAAAACGAGGGTGCACAAAGTTGCAGCAAATTTGAAGAGAATTTTATTGTGGTTTATTGATGATCTTTAACTCAATCAAACGACGTTATTCGCCAATTATTTTATGTTATCTTTTCTTTTTCGTCTTGCGAAAGTGCAAAAAAAATTCCTATTTTCATATTTCAATTCGATGCACTGGCAGAGGAAGTTTTTATCCACGAATCGATATATCAAATTTTATGCCCGATTCTCATGAAAAAAATTAACGTAAGGTACATTAAAAACTTTAGAAAATACTTTGCTCTAATTTCAACTACGAGCATCCGTCAATTTTTCATGACAATTGCACGTTGAATTTAATGTTACCAGTTTTTGGCACAAAACTTTCAGTCCGATGCATTAAAATTACATTTTTTTTTTTTTTTTTTTTTTTTTTTTTTTTTTTTTTTTTTTAAAGCACCCTTTCAAATTGCTCGATGGTCTTTACCATCAACTTATAATTGGCCTCGACGCGTTTTCATGTCAGTGATAAATAAATAAAATAATTCATCCGTACAAAACTCCCCGAGGTGAGAGAGAGAGCGAACTGATCGACCTTGATACACAGGATTCAATTTAAAAAAATGCGCGTCACTTCCGCTCGCATTAATTAAATAAACAAAATCGTTCGAAGAGGCCCGCTCGAACTGGCAATTGTAGGTTAGAATTACGCTTCCAGCCTCGAATCGATTTATCAGAGTACCGCTGAGTTTACAACGATCGCAAGTACACAAAGTTACAGTTAATTCGGGTAGAACTTTGTCGTGAGTTTTTCTCTTTCAACGATCGCACGATAAGTGTCATCCGTGGGGAAACTTACCAAGGTGAGAGCTACTTCGGCCATGGGCGAAACGTGCAGGCAGAGGTGAAAGAGCGGTATCGCGTCCTCGACGTAGAGTTCGCCGGATTTACCCTCGCTCTTGTTCTTCGATTTCGCGAGCAACAATCCATTGATCGCACAGTGAGGATACTTTGCGGCGTGTAATACGATCTTGCAGTAAGCCCGGGGTGAGAACGTTACTTCGGACATCTTTACTCATCGACGCACACGAAGCGACTGGACACACTTCCAGTCAATAATATAAGTACTCGATCGTACCGCGACAACCGAGAGACCGCTCGAGGAGGCAAAATATACACGTCATCCTCCTCCGCGTCGCCATGACTACCGTACAGCTGATTAATGTATACAAGCGACACGCTCGACAGTCGGCGTCCTCGATGACGGCCCGGCGTACCGAAAAAGGTAATTAAAAAATATATATATACTTATCAAACATTTTCTCTAAAATTGTTCCCTAAAAATTTTCCGTCGATAAGATACTTTAATTATAGTTGAATTATCTTACTTTTTCCTAAGGCGCGTACGTAAAATCCTTTCTCGTTTCTGTTAAGTGAGCGGAGAAAGGCACTTTCTCGCATCGCGTGCGAGAAAAATACTGCGCATGCGTAAATACATGTAACATTGTATTTTTTTTTCTCGCACTAGTGCGAGAATAGTACATTACGATACTAGTGCGATAAAACTTTCTCTGACGAATCTGAGTTTGTGCAGCACGAGCAGAGATCGAATATTGCAATCGCACGAATTTAGAAAAAGTTTATCGAACGATTGCCGTACAAAAATTTTGTTTCACAAGGTGTGAAAATGTTGCATTGAGTGACACCAATAACTATTTTGTAATGCTTTTTTTTATGGCAGATGGACGACTTTTCCGACGATTCGGACGTAAATCCCGAGGAGATGGCTCGAATGGTCGAGGATTTCGACGATCTCGATAATGATTTGCTGGGTGGATCGTTGAAGAAACAGGATTTATTTTCGGTCGCCGATAACAGAGATACTGCCGAAGCGAAGAAAAAAGTGTCTTTCAAGAGTGGCTTCGATACAAGTAATTTTTTGCAATTGCCACTCTAAAATTACTTTGTTCGTCCAGACGAGCGTGTCTTTGCAAATAAGCTTCATCCACGAACTCTCATCCGGATCTAAACTGCACATAGGATTTTAATTACAGAGTTCGCCGACGACGATCTTCTCGCCGATCCATTGAGCGAGGTCGACGATTTACGAGAAACGAGAAAATCCAATCTCGCTAGTGCCAAGAGCAACCTCGTCGCCGATCTCTTTGGCCTGAAGAACCAAAAAACCTCGGAGAAGAGCGTCGACCCTCCGAAAATCGATCAGCCCAGAGATCGTGTAAAATCCGAAGACAATAATTTGCCATTAAAAAACGACCCACTAAAAAAGCCCGCGAGTTCGGGAACTCCCAGCGCGACGCCGATCTTCGAAAGTTCGAGAAATCAGCCCCGAGAAAATTCAGTGCAAGCTGCGAAAGTCAATCCGCCGAAACTAGCGAGCGACAGGGCTCGAAAGTTATCCCTGATGGAGGATCTGCTTGGCGCCGGAGCGCGTCCCGCCGCTATGTCGACGGAGATCGAGGCGCGGCCGGTTTTTCCGAAGAGCGGCCTGGATGATCCGATATCGGAGCCGCAGAAACCCGATCAGCCGGCGAAGAGCTCGACCGGTTACGGCTTCGATCTCTCGAAGCCTCGGGAGCCTCGCAGAGGACGAAGAAATTCGGCGATCGTTAGCGATCCTCTCGGACTATTCGCAGCGCCGACGAAGGAACTCGAGCCACCCGCCACGGTCGCCGATGTACGTTGCTTCGAGCTGGAAAGCGAAATGAAGTCATGAGCACTTCAATTATTACAATTATTATTATTCTTGTACAGTATTATTTTTAATATTTTTTTTTTAGCTCGGAGCAATGTCCGATGGGCGTTCGGAGGATAAAAAAATGCCTCAAGAAGACTTGCCGGAGTGGCTCGGCGGTTCGGCCAAATCGAAGCCGGCAAGGTCCGAGGTTGAGAAACAGAGCGGAGCTTTCGGTGGAGCGGCGACTCCGACTGTAATTAGCTCGGCGACGAGTTTGTTGAATCCTCAAGAGACTCCGACGAACTTCGTAGCGGCAGGTTTGTTTTCGCAGAATCAGCAAGGTTCCCTTCCCCAACCCGATATGTCGGCGCTGATCGGCACACAGTTCGACCAACAAGCCGCGATAATTTCCATGCAGCAGCAGGAGAACGAGCTCAGAACGGCGGCGAGTCTGTCTCGCCAGAACGACCAGGTATCCAGAATCGTCGAGAGCCAGAAAGCCAGGCTCGGCGAGCAGGAGAGGATGTTCGATTCGCTGATTAAACGGCAAATCGAGAGGCAGTCGATGCTCGAGACACAGATGAAGATACAGCAGGCCCGTATCGATCATTACATCCAGGTTCGTCCTGCAAAGTATCGTTAATTAATAATTAATATTTACTAATATTTATAATTAAAAATTTATAATCGCATATATTTTGAAAGACTGAGGACTTGTTGGATTGCTGAATTGCATATTTGCTGCCCCCTTCTCCTTATAATTTGGGAATTTCAGTTTTTATAGCATATAGAATGGAGTTCGAAATTCCGTAATTCCATTCAGCGCTGGGCAAAGTACCGAAAAGTACTTAAAGTACTAAGTACTAAGTAATTTCCGGACTTGAAGTATTTTTATAAAATACAAAGTATTTTTTCTTCTTAATCGGAAGGTGCGGAGTCCCACGAGTACGAAATTTGGGAAAGAATTTTCAAATCAAACGGCCCTGTTCAGTGCCAACATTTTTTCAAAAGTCCAGACTCTTCGTTTCCAATCGTTGGTAACAAACTAATCGACTGGACTACGACGACTGGACCGTGCGGTAGTGAGTAGAGGTCGACTGGATGTATAACAACTAAATCTGGGACGTATGGATCTAGTACAGTTGCCGAAAGTGAGAAAGGTCTCGATGTTATGCATCAAAAATCGTATTTTTGAGATTTAAATTGAAAATATTGGGTTGGGAGTAAAATAATTGTTATATTCTTGTTCAGCGGGAAAAAATACGTGGAATATAGCGCTGAAACAAAAAAAATCGAGTGAACAACGATTTTTCAATTTTTGAGCCACTTTTGAAAAAACGTCGATTTTCGTGATTTTCGAAGGTCGATATCTTGGCTCCCAATGCACCTAGGGAAAATCCGAGGTGCTGGTCGTGTTCTACGGGAAAAAATACACAAGATAAGGTCTTGTCCGAAGTTTTAGAAGCATTTTATCGGGCAGTTTCAGAACGTTGAAAAACGCGAAAAATTGACTCGAAAGGGGTAGCCTTGCAATTTTTTGACGAATTTTTTTTTTCTTTTTTAAAAATGAACTGTCAAGTACTTCAACGTATTTTTTCCCGCTGAACACGAATCCGCTGGCATTTTTGGGACTAAAGTAAAGTGGGACATTGAAAGTCTCGATTTTATGCACGAAAAATTGTATTTTTGGGATTTAAATGGAAAATATTGGGTTGGGAATAAAATCTTTTTATGACACAGACATTTTTTTACGTTACGAAAGAGGTTCATAGTAATTCCCATATGGTTTCCTCATTTATTACAATTTTGAGCAAAGCTTCCTCAAAGAGGAAGCTACGCTTAAAATTGTACAAGTACTTTGGTCTTAGTACACAGTAATAGTACTTAAAGTACCGAAAAGTACTTTGATGCTGCAAGTACGTACTATAAGTACTGCCCAGCTCTGATTCTGAAATAACTGCTAGTATAATAATAAATTAGTAAATTAGTAAATTAGTAAATCTTCCATTTCTTCTCTTCTTTTATGAAAATCAAGACGCTGATGTCGCAGCCGACTTCGGTGCCGACCGTGCCCTTTCCTGAGAGCAAAACATCAAGCGAAGTTAAGGAGGACGGAAAGATTGAAAGCCCGGAGTGTCTGGTAAAGCAACTTCAGTTGGAAAATGTTTGTCTCGAAAACACACTAGCGATACTGAAGGAGAAGCAGGAGAAGGAAATAGCGATCATAGAAGCTTCATACGAGTAAATAAGATTCGATCGACGCTCTCGCGATCTAGCCTGTACGGCAAGACAATACAGTTGATTTTTTTTCTTTGCTGGTTTCAGAAAACAGATATCTTTGATGCGCGAATCGATGGAAAAATTGGAGCAAAAGATGCAGCGGGACAGCGAGGCGCTGGAGCTGGACTGCGAGAAGAGGCTGGAGAAGCTGAGGGGCGAAAAGTGCGAATCGGAGCAGATTTATCTGGAAGAGATAGAAAGACTGAAGAAGAGCGAGAAGAAACTGATGGAGGAAATTCACTCGCGACAATCGCACAACGTCGAACTCCTGGAGAAGGAGCACGCGGAAACTATCGAGGCGATATCTCGTGCCAAAGAACTGGAGCGCAAAGCCATCGACTCGATAACGACGAACAAGACCGATCTGGGAGATTTGCTGGAGAGATCGCGGCTCGTGATCGAAAGTTTTCAAAGTTTGCAGAAAAAAATTGAGGACAGGGACGAGGCGTTCGGCGAGACACGGGGAGGCTATCTGAGAAAGCAAGAGGAGATTCTGCAGCGTAAGCGTTAATTTCTGGCGTCCGCGCGGGACGAGATCCGGTCAGAACGGACTATTTTTTGACCGATCATCCTAAATGGAAAACACCGGTCCATTTTGCCCCGCTCTCATCTGTGGTTGGCAATCAATAAACTATCCTTGTGTAGCTATGAACTAGTTGAGATCCTGCATCTGTGCAATTTTTCTCTCGTAAAGTCGTTCTTTCCGGCACTGTAGATGCGCTTCCAGAGGCTGAAAAACAAAAAAAACTGTGAGTTCAATGCACCGGACTCGAAGTTTTTATGCAAAATTTGGTATATTAAATTGAATGTAGAATTATGATGAAAAATTAATATAATTTTTCATTGAAATTAAAGTAAAGTAAAAGTGATTAAATTATTAGTATTAGTGAGCAAATAATATTAGTAAATTATTAAAATTGAAATTATTAAAATTGAAATTATTAAAAAGAAAGTATTGCCAATGTTTTTAATACACTGAACATTAATTTTTCATTACAATTGTACATTAAACTTAATATATCAGTTTCCATATAAAAACTTGCACTCCGTTATACTAAATTTTGAACGAGTTTTTTTTACAATTCATCTCCCGTACCTGTTTCTATACTCAATTGCTGCTGCAACTTGTTTAATTTTTAGTCGTTACGTTTTCTATTTTTTTGTTCTTATCCTTTCTTTTCGGCCCCAGAACACGCAACAAAATGAATCTATCTGAATCCAATGATTTCGATCGTCTCGCAGTTCTCAGGGACCAGTTGAATCTGCAGCAGGAGGCTCTGACCGAGGAGCGAAAACGGCTGACCGAAGTGTCTTTGAGATTGGACAAGTCCACGAGCGAATTGACCTTGGAATTCAAGAAGAGGAGCTCGACGATCGACGAGTCCGAGGGGAGACTGGCGAGTCGCGAGAGGGCATTGATGCGGGAAAAACAGTTGGCCGACGAGCAGATCGATTGGGAGCGGAAAAATCTGCGACTGATGAAAGAGGCCTGGACCAAGGAGCAGGAGCGTCAGGCAAAATTATTGTCCGAAGAGCGAGAGGCAGCTGCGATCGAGAGATCGAAGCTGGAAGTTCTGAACAGGCTCAAGAGCGGCACGGACGATGTAGCGAAAGCGGAGGTTCGTAGAACTATTTTTATAGGTCATTTTTTTTTTTTGTCAATTGACTGTCACGTGTCAATCGACCGGTCCGGAAATTTTGTATTAATTTTATAATATTAATTTGGTTGATGAATTAGTCGATAAAAAAAATTAAAATAGGAATGATTACGAAGTCAAGGGATAAAAATTCGATTGAAATCGGCCTGGTTTGCTAAAAAAAAAAATTACAATTAGTGAACTCGAACAAAAATGGTACAACAATTGTTTGGAAAAAAAGGATGGTGAATCGGCTGGCATTTTTTTGATCAATTGACGCTTAAAAAATTACCGTCGCGGCAGATCTCAAGGCGAATCGTTCGACACTGATTTTTAAATATATACATTTTTTTTTACATCGACTAGTTGGAAGCTGCTCTGAAAACAGCCCAGGAAGCGGCGAACGACACGATGCAGGAGAGACGCAAGTGGCAGGAGAGATGCAGAGCTCTGGAGGAACAGAGGCGTTCTCTCAAAGATAAAGAGAAGCATCTGACGCAGCGCGCCAAGGAACTGGAGGATCTCACGCAGTCGGCTCTGATAAAGCGCGAGGAAGGCTTCCTGGCGTTGAAGGAGGCTCAACGCATCGAGCTGCAGCACAAGGAGCGCCTCGGTCAGTTGCAGGTGCAGCTGGAGAGCTTGGCGGACAGGGAGAACAGGATAGCGACGGAAAAGCTCGCACTCGCAAGGTAATGTCCATCACTGCTTTCTTTACGCGGAACAAATAAAAATCGCGGAAAATTAAAAAAAAAATTGATTTCGACGCTTAAAGGGAGAGACTTGCTACGAGGTTCGAGCAGGCCGAGAAGCCGGAAAAGGACACCGGGAAAACGGAGCCGTCGATGCATTACGATAGATCGTTCGTATCGAATTCTCACGTCTCGACACACTTCAGGGTAAACGACATTCATATATATATATATCTATATACGAATTGCCGATTAAATTCGTATTTGGGTATTTCTGTACACGACGGCTATTGCGAACTTTCAGGACATCGTCGATCCGCACCTGTTGCTTCTGAAATTAAATCTGGACAATAAGTTGGAGGAATCCAACGAGCTCATCTCTGCCATGCAAGTGATCAGTCAGTAGATAGTTTTTTTTTAAACATGTAAATATCGCTGCGCCGCCGCGGATATCGCCATACTTTGTAATTTAATGTATTCGTTTATTATCTGTTATTAAAAAAAGGACCTACTAAACGATACTTGCAACGAAAAGGTGGATTATTCGTCAAATATAGACGTCTCCAAACGTTGTTCCTCATCTGAAAAAAAAAAAAAAGATTGAAGTTGAGATACCAAAGAAAAAATTTGTCATTCTTTGACCCAAACAAAACGAAATTACGTACCGCGTTGCGGGCTGATGATGTGGACGTTGTCCATGAGAGTTTTTACTCTTTCGAGGGAGGAGTTTATTCCTTTGTAGGTGTCCGCCGAGGATTGGGCGCAGCATTGCTGAAATTGAATCGAGCCGGTTAACGGATCTTTAATTCGTGGGTAGGAGCTGCGAATATGCGCGTACCACTTGTCGGCTCAGATCTTCGGGATCCACGCTGTTCTCCAGATTCGGGTTCCTGAGCAGACTGTCCTGGTCGCTCAGTAGCTTAACTGCTTCCGCAACAAACTCCTGAGCTTTCCTGTGAAAGAGAGCTACAATGTTGATAGATAGATTCGTTTATTTCATGTTCTGAGGCCTGGCTCGCTAAGAACACCGTGCATCAAGATACAAACGCAAAAAATACAAGAAAAAATATAATATAATTATAAGAAAAATAGAATATAAGAAGAAAAAATAATACGCAAAAAAAAAGAACATAATAAAAAAATATATAAGAAGATACATTAAGGAGATATAAGATATAAATTAACGAAAGTTGAGAACCCGGAATTGAAATCGGCAATACCTGTGATACGCGTTCGATATCGGAAGGCCGATTAATTTGTCGGATTGGTGCACGACTTTGCTTATAGTGTGTCTGTGACCAGTTATGCTGTTGAGATTGTTGACGATCGTTTCCATGCACTTCAGTCTTTCCTCTGCAAATACCAATATTTTGTCATTTAAAAGAATTTTTAATGTGAACCTTTATTTATTTGCGTGCGTTCTTTAATTCAAGCGTTTCTGTCGCTGGCTGCATTGGATACGTTCGAGAAAATTTTTGACAAAATTCATTTCAACGCCATTTCCGATTCAAAATTCCCGCCCCTTTGAAATTCAAAATCTTACTAAATTTCGAAATTTTAAAATTAAAGAATGCACGGTTTGTGTCTATGAAAGGGAAAAATTCTATGAAGAATGTCGAGAACTTCATAACCGATGACAATCAATACATAACAGTGTTAATAGACAAACAAAACATCGAACATAACCTTTCAGCTCATTGAGTTCGCGATTTCGCGACTCGTTCTCAAAAACTTGCGCATCCTCCAGCCTCGAACGTTCGGCGTCTCGAATCGTTCTTTTCTCTCGTAACTGCGATATCAGCGAATCCATTCTTATTAATTTCACAGTACATTCGCGAAGCTTTGTTTATTTTATCTTTCAACGGTGATTCTTTTCAACCGAACCAAACTGACGCAGTTCCTGTCGCGGACCACCGTCGACTGATTAAAAAATGGCGGCAGTTAAACGAACGAGTTGACCCCCTCCCCCCCACCCCTAAGTGTCGAATGCGCATGCGCAAGTTCCCCCACCACCTCGTCGCTTACTAGACGAGTAAAATAAATGTTTCACTATAAATTGTTAACAATTCGTCATGCGATTAATAAAGGAAATTGCACATCTACGACTATAAAATTATACGGTGACGTCACTCTTAAACATTTAAAAAATCACTACAATTCTACTTTTGTATCCATTTATCTGTAGGAAAAAAATTGTAAATGTAATGTACCGGAACTCGAAATTTGCTTATGTTACATTATTGAGTACTAATTTACTTTTGCCTGAAACTTACGAAAATGTTCACTGAAAATAACAATTTTACTGCGAAAATTTTGCAACGCACATGTGTTTGAAATTTCGGAAACGGTTTACGTAAAAAAAAGCTTCAAATACCTTTCATTAATTTTAAAACAACATTTTTTTTACAGTGTACAAATAGTGAAAGTAATTTTACACGTTAGGTAGTTATAAATGAGCATTGTGCTATGCTTGATAAAAGTAATTTATTTGTTTTTTTGTCATTTTTTTTTTTTTTTTTTTTTTTTCATTAAAAACCTAAATGTTGGAATGCGAGTAATCTACATGTGTGACGGGTATAATATGTAAAACTACATACTTACAATACCTCTATTCATAGCTATGCCCTATGTTTTTTTTTATTTTAATTTTTATTTTATTTTTCATTTGATCAACGCCATATGTTTTTTTTATGTGTTCCTTTTTTTTTTCTTCATTTTTAATAATATATTTATATGTAGGTAATAGAATACTAATATTTAGTGACAGTAACGATACTCCGATACTGAGTACTGCACCGGTGCGTGTACGTTTATAATCTTCACTTTTTTGCGTTGTTCACACACAAACACACGCGCGCGCGCGCGCACACACACACACACACTTCTCTGTAAAACTCCTCCACAATTACTTAGCCGCCTTGATCCGCCGTATTTAACATTCATATTTACTTCGATAATTTTAATTTTGTTTTTTTTTTCTTTCTATTTACAAATATACAAAGCGATTCAATTCCGATATTCGACTCTCATGCTCTACATCTTTTTCCAGTCCCGCTCTCGAATGGTGCTCTCGTGCTTTTATGTATATTATCTACATAGGACATAGATTTTTCATTTTGTTCATTGAGAACCGAAGAAACTCACTCGCGTTTCACGATTGTTCAGCGGTCGACGATTGTTCTCAAAGTTTTTTTTTTTTTTTTTTTTTTTTTTTTTTAGACCACGACGCGTGCGAACTCATAAATACTGATCTCGTCTTCACGATTCAACGAACAATTGAGATGGCGCTGAACGATTATACCGAAGAAAAGTAAACACTATCGGTGATTAAGAGAAGAAAAAAAAAACAAACAAAAATGAGTAATATAAAGTTAAAACGATATATTAAGGTCGAAACCACACCGCGGCAACACCTTTTAAACAATATATATATATATATATATATATATATATATATATATATATATAAATGGGGTGCACTTAACTCGGCAAGTTGATATGAAAAGAAAAAAAAAAAGGGGGCATTAATTAGTCGCCACGGCATCGGAAAACTTACACATCCACGAAACAAGCACCGTCGAACGAAAGGATAATAAGCACAATCTTAGTATCTCGATTTGTTTTCTTAGGCTGTAGTTGTCACTCGGATAAATAATATCATTTGTCTTCTCGTTTACGTCTGTACAAAGGTATGTTCTTTTTTTTTTTTGCTTTCTCGTCGATTGTAATAAACGGCAATATAAGATCGATTATTCTTCATTTCATTTCATTTCATTTCATTTCACTTTCACTCTCTCTCTCTCGGTATATGCAAAAATTCATTGTTCGATCGAATCGCCGACGCGATCCGTCATAAGGGAAGAAGAATAACGCGCTTTTGTCAAACATTAACTTAAGAACAAAAAGGAAGATATCAACGCGTTGACTCGTAATCACTGGAAGGCTAAATAACTCATCGGGACTCTCGTCTCGATCGGTCGGCTCGATCGATCGATCTTCGCCGATTATTCTCGAGTGATCAATAATAATAATTAAAAAAAATCAGCTCGTATACGCAAGATCCATAAATAACTTAAACACCTAAGCGTAATGTATCATAAATAATTTAAAAACCAAAAAAAAAAAGAAAAAAAAATTCGCAGCCTTCATTCGCCACTCGCGTCTCTCGCTCTCGCTTAAACTCAAATATATCACTGCTTATCATTATTTACAATGTGTATCGACGACAAGGGAAAGATCGTCGTCAGCGTCTCTTCCTCGAGGCTCCTCGACACAGCGCACTGTCGCCTCAATCGAAATCGCCAGTTCCAAGGTTATTACCGTTCGTCTCGAAAAAAATCATCGACACGACAGATTCATCCGCAGTTTCTTAAATAAAATTTTTGTTCCGATTTTGTTTCTTCGTTTTTTTTTTGTTTTTTTTTTTCACTCCGACAGCTCGAAGATTCACGTAACGTTCGATACCTCGTTGTTGTTAGCACCATCCTCGGTATTTCTCGAGGTCGCAGCCTCGAGCGTCGTGTTCTCCTGCGTCCTCAGCCTCTTCGATTCCTTGTGGGATTGGCCGGAGCCCGAGCTCGATTTCTGCTTGTTGCTCGAGCTCGAGGAGCGCGATCTCGAGGACGTCGAGTCGTCCCTGTGCTGTCGAGCTTCCTGCGAATTTTTGTGACTCTTCTCGTGACTCCTGTGAGACTCGTGTTTTCTCTTGCCGGACTTTCTGTCGCCGGACTCCTTGGCGGAGCCGCGCCGGTCGGAGGAGCCCTTGCCGGTCGACGAGGAGCCCCGATCGCGACTCAGCTCGGCCTTCGACTCGCCGGATTTCGGATGGGGACTGTGATGTCTGCGTCTCTTGTGCTCCCGGTCTCTCCTCTCCCTGTCGCGGTCCCTCCTGTCCTTGTGTCGACGCTCCCTCTCCTTATCGTCCCTGCTGCCTCCGCCGCGTTTCCGCTCGCCCTCGTTCGCGCCCGTCTCCACTCTGCGCTCCGAGCTCTTCGGCGATTTGTCCTCGGCGCTGCTCCGGCTTCCCGGCTCGATCATCGGCGAAGCGAATTTGGACGTCTCGGCACTGGACGACGTTCCCGACGACTCGATCGGCGTCTCCGGAGTTTTCTCCGCCTCGATCTCGGCACTCGGAGTTTTGCGATCGCTCTGCTCCTGCTTCGCCCGCTCTCTCGCCTCCTCCTCGGCCATCTCGACGAGGGCCTTCACGGCGTTCTCCGTAGCGCACTCGATCTTCGAGGTGAAGGCCGTGACCGTCTCGACCTCGAGAAGCTTCAGATACTTCTCCATCGCGACTCGGTCCTCCTCGAACTTGAAGCCCGCGATCTCCCGACACTCCCTCTCGATTCTCTCGAGGATCTCCTTGGAGGCGTCGGCGACGCCGCAGCGGAGCGACTGGCAGACCTCGTCGACGTCGGTCTTGGACTTGTAGATCGCGATCTCGAGGGCCTTGTCGACGACCTCCGTCGCGTATAGCTTACCGGCCTCCTGTCTCGAGAGCATCGTCTCGTCGTCGAGGGTCACTTCGCAGATTTCGATTTCCTCGTCGCCGTGCAGCGGCGAGCTTGTCGCCTCGCGAGGGACTTCCGGTTCGGGTTTCGCGGGCGCAGCGTCGACGAGAGTGGCGCCCTCTCGAAGCGAATCTCCCTCGTTCGGAGTCTCGAGCGGCTCGTCGTTCCTCGGCGTCGGGCTTGAGTCGTTCCCGCTCTGTTGCCTCTGAGACTCGCTCTTGTGAGCGCTCCGGTTGCCGCTGCTGCTCCTGCTCTCGTCCTTCTTCTTCTCCGAGTGACTCGCGCCGCCCGAGGTCGACATCGTTCGGTGACCGCCCGAGGACTTTCCGCTCGATCGGTGACGATCCTCGTGCTTCTTCCTTCCGGCTCTTCTCTCCTGATCTTCGCGCCTCTTGCGGTCGACCGAGGCGGAGCCCGTGCGCTTCTTGCCGTCGGTCAGCGAGCCGGAGCGCGCGTTTCCGCCGCCGTGACGATCTTTTCTCTTCGCCACCTCTGATCTCCTGCCGCGGTCGCGACTCTTGTCCTCCTCCTTTCGCTTCCTTCCGTGATGGTCGGACTTCTTCAGATTACCCTGGTACTCGGCAGCCCGCTCCTTCGCCTTCTTCTCCTCCATGTGCTGACGATCGGTGTTCTCCTTCTGCTCGTCGGCGGCGAGCGCCACCTCGCCCTCCTTCTTCTCCTTGAAGTGGTGCGAGGTCTCGTTCACCGTTCGGCTGTGACGAACGTTCGCGTTGCCCGGCGTGTCCGGATAGTATTGCTTGAGGCGGACGTGCCACGCGATGCTCGACACCGCCGAGACCGTGCGAAACTGGTGGATTATGTTCCGCGGGAGAAAGTATATGTCATTGTCGTAGAGATTTATGCGGGCGTAGCGGACGCCCTGGCGACGGAGCTGGTTCAGCTTCGCATCCTCGATCCACTGGACGCACTGCGATATTGGCGGCTCGTGTAGGTCGAGCTGAAGCTTCTCGACGAGCTCAGGGAAGTCGCCGGCGTAGAAGGCCACGACGTCTTTCGTTATTCTGTTGTAGTCCGAGGTCTGGCCACCCTGGATCGCCTTCAGCACCCCCACGGCCGCCGTCGTCATGCGGTCGAGACCGTGACCAACATGGTCGGCGTGCGCTCTCGTTCGATCCTCGAACATGTACTCACGGGCCTCGGAGAGGCGCGGCAGGTACTGCAGATTTCGCAGCTCGTTTATACCGGTTCGACGACGCTTGCAGGGACTCTTGTTCATGTCCGCCGTCGGGACCAACTGCTCGCCCGGCCTTATCCACAGGATCGGACCGTCGTTAGACTCCTCGGGCGTGTCCATCTTCACTACCGAGAGCGGTCCCCAGGGCATCGTCTAGAAACGAGAAAGACAGATCGAAAATAGAGCAATTCGTAGAGCAAAGTTTAATAATCAAAATGCGCCGTGGTACATTAAAATGGGCTAAAAACATATGGATCTTGTTTTGAAAAGACCAGACGAAAACGTACTACCATGGAAATTTTAATTTATTGGTTGTTCTTCAAAGACCATCGTGAACCTATGTCTGCCGTTATAGTTCAAATGAAAAGAAAATCTTAATGTTAAAATTGATATACCTCGCTGGTAGGTATATTCTGCCGGTATATTCTGACTGTATATTTTGCTTGTATATTACGCTTACTCGAATCGAATTAATACTATCTAGTCTATATAAACCTGATTGCGTAAAAATGTAGCACTCAATTGACTAGTGTGCTACGCAGTACCTTAAATAAACACCGAAAATAATACATTTTTGTCGGATGCGCACATCGATCATTTTTTTTTGTTTCCTAGTTTTTACTGTCAATTTAACTCACCATTTTCAGGAAAGGATCCTCCTCGAGTCTCTGAAGAAGATCAGGAAAGTATCCGCCAACTTCCTCGTGCACGGTGCCGACGAGACTGATTTGATGCAGCGGTCCGTACCTCACGGTGCCGTTGTTGTAGGTCTTGCAAACTTGCTCCTTGTACTGCAGCATCGTCGTCGTTTCGATGTCGCTGTTGCGACCGAGAACGCCGTTCTTCACCGTCAGATTCGGGTAATTGTGAGCCATGTGGTCGAGTAGATCGGGCAGATACGCGGCGGCGTTGTGCACGATGCCCATCACGTGATAGGCATTGCCGTTCTCATCCTCACCGAAGACAACCTGCAATTAACGGATCAACGACTTTGTTTTTTCAACGAGCAACTTATTAAAAGATTTCATTTTCCTACGACCAATTTATCAAAAGATTTTTTTTAACAACCAATTTATCAAAAGATTTTTTTTAACAACCAATTTATCAAAAGATTTTTTTTAGCGACCAACTTATTATTTTCTCTTGTTTCAATTTGTTTTCAATGAGAAAAAAAAAGTGTTCCGTACCTTGAAGTACTCTTGCGCCAACTCTTCCACCTGCTCCTTCGAGAGCACAGCGATCTCGTCCTGGTACATGTGCACGACGGTCGCGCCGCCGTTCGGATAAGTCTCTATGTGAATGAACTTTTTGTACTTGAGATTCTCGAGCGGATCGTGCTTGGGCTTCTCGTGAAGAACCTTGAAGTTCTTAGTGCCGAGATTGAGCCGAAGATTCTCGCTGTTTGATTTTTGAAACGCCCCGGTGATTTGTTTCTGCTGCAGCTGTAGGGGATGCGATGTGCGATCCCTCTTGCACTGCACGCCGATGCTGGCGCGCTTTATCTTGCTGCGCTTATAGCATCGCGAACATTGGCGTCTCTCGCCGTGCTCCTTGCCGCTCCGTTTCTCCGTCGAGGTGGCTATCGGCTTTTCCGCCCGTTCGCCCGTCGACGTCGTCGTTATTATTGTGTTCTCACCGGCGATCGCGCTCAACGTCGTCGAATCAATCTCGACGGGAATCTCCGTCTTCACGAGACTCGGCGACCACATCGGCTCGCCGCACGAGCCCTTATCGTCGATCGTCTCGTGCTTCTCCTGCTTCGGACGAAGCCGCTGAATGTTCTCAGCGAAAACTTCGAGCTCTCCCTTCGCGCCGGTCGCGCGGGAACTCTTCTCGTTGTTCGTCAGGGCGCCGAAAGGCTCGTCCATCACCGGAGTTCCCGGAGTCACCGCCTCGGCGCCGCTGCTGTACTTCGCCGTGTCCATCGATATTTGAGGATTCGTCGAAAGTGTCGAGACGAACGTCGTGTCCGGACTGTTCGGACTGGCAGAGACCCGCGGCGGATAGTCCGGGCTTCTCGGACTTGCCAGCATTTCACCGCTGCTCTGAGGACTCTCACCCAGCTGGGGCGTTTTGCTCGACACGTTGCCGCACTTCTCGAGCTTCATCGCGAAGACCTGCACACCGGGAGACTCTCCCGACGTCTCGTTGCCGCAAGTCGTGTCCGCCTGAAACATTTTTTTGTCCGTTAACTTCGCGACCCTTTTATTTTTATAATAATAATAATAATAATAATAATAATGATCATTATTATTATTATAGGGTGGTGAGTGCGTGGAACGCAGTCCCAGCTGCGATAATTGGATCCGAGTCAATTAAACAATTTAAAAACAGACGTGATAAACACTTGTCTACTTGATGTAAGATACAAGATGCAGATATTATGAGTTGTAAACTTCCTTTCTGTAAATACTCATCATCATTATTATTATTATTATTATTATTATTATTATTATTATACAAATTTGTAGGAAGTGTAAGACTTATAAAACCTGCATTGTAATGACTGAATTAAATTTCATGTGAGCATGTACAGGTCCAGCCTGTTCTTGAATTGGTCGACTGGTTTTGTCTATTTTTTTTCAAAGTAAATGAATTTATGCAATAGTTGTTTGTATGGCAAGGGCGTAGAAAGGGAATTCTCGAAGAGCGTGAAAATGCCGCGCGAGCCAAAGGCGAGTGGAGCATTAACACGTACCAGAACATAATTTTTCCTAACAGACACACAAAAAATTCTCGCGCTAGCGCGAGCAAAACTACCATATCGCATTTCTAAGCTTGCAACTGAAAAAAAAAAAAAAGTGCTTTTCTGCGTCTCGCTTCACAAAAACGGTAATCAGGATTTTACGTGTATGCGCTACAGAAAAAGAATTTCGTAGTTTTTGTTTTGTTTCTTTTTTTTTTTCACCAAAAACAGAAAACAATATCCGAGTAACTTCGAAAGCTCGACGTACGTGAACGGATGTGTTCTGAGATTCCTTGGTACAGTTTGCGCTCTCCCTGCTGCGAATTCCAAGATCGTCCGCTGCAAGAAAACGAAATATGTTAGAAGCACTATCTATATATACATATACACATATACATATATATGTATATATATGTATATATACACATACATATATATTTTTCGCTCCGAAAGGAAAAACATTCGCGAGTCTTTATCGCAAGCCACAATCGTTAGTAATTATTCTTTGTTTGTTTTTTTTTTTTTTTTAATCCTCATACGACTTACCTTCCTGATTGCGCGAGATGCAGGCTGACTTATTCGCGTCTCTGCCGCGACCGTGGCCCGCTGGCATGTTGCGTTCGGCAGTCGAATCGGTTCTCCTCCCGTGCGGGTCTCTCGTGACATTCGCGGCACTCGTCTCGCTCTCCTCGCTATCGTCGAAGATCTTCGCGCCGTCGTTGGCGCCCGCGGTCTCCCTCCGTTCACCAGGAGGTTCGCTGGTGCGCGATGACGCTGTTACGAAAATCGTGGGCGTCCCGCTGCTGGGCGTCTTGGCTACGCCGCGAGCGTAATCGTCCGCAGGCTCGCTTGTTATCGCCGTACCAACGTCCCATTTCGAGTCCCTCACTTCGACACTCATTGCGCGATGTACGCGTTCACACCGATACTTACGATATTCTCACTATTGACATCGTTTCGATCGTTTGACACGTTCCTCGCACTACTACCGGATGCCATCTTGATTTCCTCCGTCGACATTAAAGCCCCCCCCCACGCCGCTACGGCGCCCCCCGCGCCGCTCTCCCCTCCACGGGTCGCTGATTGCCGAACGATGCTACGGCGAGCACGGTTGGCCCGAGAACGACGCTCTTTTTCCACGAAGCCTCTCCCATTGGCAGCTCGACGAATACGTGGTGGGGATGCACCCAGTAATCGTCCATGTAATATCGAAAACTATTTTCTAACAATTTATATACACGGGATAGCGCCTAGACTGCGGAATTCACTCGAAATGGCAACCCGAGGCTCGGAGGCGCGTAGCGAGAGGGACATAGACGCGATCTATGATATTTATGTTTCGCGATGATCTTTTTTTTTTTTTTTTATCGACGACTCGTAGGATTCCCATCGATGATAGATCGATCGGGCGAAAAAAAAAAATATTCGGTCTAGATTTTACCAGTTGACAACTAGCGTTCACTGTAATTCACTCGAAATTGGAACACAGGCGCTGAATCGCGTAGTCCAGCGAGAGAAATAGTCGCGATCTATATTTTTATTTCGATGATTTTTTTTTTTTTTTTTTGTCGCCATCTCGTCAGATCACCATCAACAATCGACAGATCGGGCGAGAAAAATGTCCAGCTAGAGTCGACTAATTATAGAATCGCAGGTGCGAGCGAGCTTGCGGAATGGATCGGACGAAAGTAATTGGCCGGGAGGCTTCTCATATTAGGGGATAAGCAGCGCCGAATAAATCGTCACGATTCATCGTTTCTTCACCGGTAATGAAGCTACTTCCGGTATCGTTATGCTCGTCGATCAATTACGCCAATTCGGAGTTTTCGCAAATACTTAATTTACTAAAATACATACAGAAGTAAAGAGACGATTCCCTAGTTTCCACTTGTTTATTTTTTTATTTTTTTTTATTTTTTTTTTTTTAATTTCCTTTTCTCGTTAATAAATTAATAATTACGAAGCTGCAATCGCTAATTTTAATCCGGCTATTACTAAAGTCGCTACGATATTGAAACTATTTACAATGATTTTAATTAACAGTAACTAAAACATATGACGAAGATCATGCGCGCTTCGTGTACTTGTTGTTGGTTTTTTTTTCCTTTTCTTCATCTGATATCTTTGTATGCCTTATTTTTTTCGTTACGTATGATTCGGAAGATCCTAACGTCTTGGTTGTATCGAACACGTGATCGGCGTGATTCGATTCGGAGAAACAATGCGAATCGCTTGGAAATTAAAATTTAAAAAATAACGAAAACAGAAGAAAAAAAAATTGCATTCCATAATTCTCGTGATGTGTTGCAATCGCGTAGTAAGTGAAAATTCGTTGCGTTCCGCTTTCGACGAGGGATCGCAACGTTTCGAGGAACGTTCGAGGGACTCTCGTGATTATCACGGGCAAAGAGGCACGCCATTATTAAATATTTATGTGCATCAAAGATAATACCATTTAAACGTTAAATCTAGATTTTTTTTTTTTTATCACACGCCGAATTCGACCAAATCATAAAATATCATTGAAAACAACGTTGTTCCGCGATTAACGGGAGGGCCGGATGTAGAAGAGAGAAGAGATATAGTAATAGCAAGGCGGAACCAGGCGGTCCGGTCACCCTGGGCCAAATAATGCCAAAAAGAGATCGTTAAAACACATCAGTTATCGAATATTCAGTCGAATAAATATTTGCCATGTTACGCTACGCAAAGTATCGCTACTTGTGATGTGAAGTTTTTTTGTTTCTTCGCTTTCTTAATTTTTTTTTCTTTCTTTCAATTTCATCGTTAGAATAGCCTACAATTCAGTCTAATATCATTATTTTCGTTTAGCTTTCAGTTCCTTTTTTTTTTCTCCTCAAAAAATGCACTTGGTACGATGGGGTTCGATACGCTGACCGAGCCGTCGCACTGTCTGACGGAATGGGTCCAAGTCTGCGGTGGAGCAGATAATATATATACTAAGTTTATAGCGAAGTTGTATCTTTTTTTTTCGTTACGAAACACTCATCGTCCAATTGAAAGAAAACCGCGCAGACACGTAATCGGCAGGAGATCGATGTCGCGTGAGTTTTCGCAAAAAAAAAGGTAGGAAAGCTCTGTCATAATTTAGGTCCCGTAGTCGCGTAAACCGGTCACTCGATAAAAAAAAAGAAAAAAAAAAAACATGCAGTCAGTGCGACAATTCTTTTCTCTTTTCCATTGAATACCGGTGTCGTTTTGCAAATCGCGAGATCGTACATGTACCGCGCTTTTTTTTTTTCTTTCTTTCTATTTAATTATTCTTTTTTTTTTCTTTTCATTCGTTAAATCCGAGTCCGATATTATTTAAACGTCAATATCACAATGAAGCACACTTCGAAGAGCTCGTGTGAGTCGGGCCGGTAAATCGTGCGCTCCGCCTTCCTCCCCCGTCCGCGCTTCTTCCCTCCACAACTTCCGAGTCGTGAACTCGACGAACCTCGGACATGACCTGCGCCAACACTTTTTCTGTTTTCCATCAATCGTCTCCCTCGGTGTTCCTACGATCTAGAAATCTTTCAAGCCCGGAACGGCGCTTCGAGTCTTCGGACAGAAGGGAGGAAAGCGGGCGAGTTGCGGAGTTATTTAAACGCGCGGTATTCTAAAAGATATTCGTACGTTACGTTATAAACCGTAGTGCAACGTTGACGAGGCGCGGGTTGGCCTGAGAGCTATATCAACGTTAGCGAGACATCTCAGATCATCGATATCGTAACGTTTATCGATAGATTGCCGTTATCGGCGAAACGCCGGGCTATTGATGTGTCGAAGACGAGACAGTCCGATGCGAATATCGCGCCGCACACGCCTTCGTGGATCGAGCGTGGCATCGCTTCCCACGTAAGCCGTCGTCGGTTTCCATTTAACTCCAATCTGTCGATAAAACAATTTGTTCAACGTTATGTAATGTTAGGTAAACACAGTCGGTTGGAGAGATATTTTGAATTTTTTTGTTTGTTGTTAATTATACTTGTAAGAGAAATTTTCCGCTTGTTTCCTCGAGCCGATGAGCTGAGCGATCGCGAAAAATTGCTGGTGTCCGTCGTATTTTTCCTGCTTCTCGAGTACGAGCATGAAGTGATGCCCGTAACACGATTGCATCATTACCCAGTCCACCGCTCCCGGTAGATTGATATCCGTCGCCAGGAATACAATGTCCTCGCCTGAAATAATCGATAAAGCCATTTCAACGATAATTCCGCGGCCGTTCGCGTGTATCGAGTACATTAGAGAAAAAAAACTTTGAGAAAAAAAGAGAACAAACAAAGAAGGAAAAAATCAATTGACACAAACACGTCACAGTTGCACGGTAAGCTAAACTATGACGGTGCGGTCTTGAATGCGGTTCTGCTGTGTTCGGTTAATTACGGAAATATTTTGCTCTCAGTTCGGGATTTATTTTTTACCCGAATTTTCTGTGATAAACGTTGTTTTGTTATCAAAACGAACGAACCGCGGAAAGAATCGCATGTACCGTTGGCAATTTAAAAAACCCGACTTGCAGTGGACAGACACAAATAAAAGAACGCATAGCTGAGCAGATCTGCATTAAAGAACGCACACGAATGTTTACAGATTTAGCCGAACAGAGCGGAACTGCATTCGAGAACGCATCCGAATATTTACGGATTTAGCCGAACAAATCGGAACTGCATTCAAGAATGCACCCGAATATTTACCGATTTGGACAAATAAAGCAGAGCTACATTAAAAAACACACCCGTGACGTGAAAACCGTTCTTCGTAAAGATAAATCAAGAACGGATAACGACAAAATTTATTGCAACTTTTGTTTTGATCGTTGCTCTCGCAGCATTATTTTCGCCCGAAGTTCGACGCTCCATTCGTCGCGCTCTTCTCAACAAAATCGTATCCGCGCAGAAGCTACAGTCCGCGCTTCCCGAACAGATAATTTACCTTGAAGCGTGGTGATGCTTTTGTGGCTCATCACGAGATGAGGCATGACTTCCTCGAGTGAGCCCTGCCACTTGCACGAAACTCCCGGACAGGGACAACTGTAAGGACGAAATTCACAGGCGTCCTCGTGATCGGGTTTCTCTATGTGAACCATCGTCACCGTGCAGCCGCTCGTGGAATACTTGCAGGGAAACATGACGTTGCTCGCCACCTTTTCCATCGCCAGGTTGCGAATATTGCCTGGTTAAAAAACAAAGAAAAAATCAAAACATGCAACAAACAAAGACAAATATGACCACAAAGATACCCGCACGAGAATAAATTTCATCAGGTTCTAACGGCGGTGTTTTACATCGCACAGACTTCGCTCGGGGACATTCACGTGGAGAATAAAATTCTACAAGTGAACAATTTTTTTTTTCTTTCCGAAAGCAGAGCCAAAATCTTTCGATTGACTTGCCAAAGATAGAAATTGATGTGCAGATATCTCCCGGATCATACTCAAATATCAAAACAAGAAAAAAAATAATAACTAAAGAATACCTGAGCTAAGTCAAATGCAGATTGTAGCAAAGTAAAATCTTTTAGTCATTATTTGTTAATTTGTTCCCATTTTCTTTTTCTTTTAAGATAAATATGATTATATATTAGCTATGAGACACATTTATACATTGAGACTGTGATAATTGGTCACAGTGAGAAGGAGAAGTCCATCAACAAATAAACAAATAAACAAATAAATAAAAAAACAACAATCTAATAATCTCTAATACAACGCCTTTGTGACGATAGCTAAGAAAACTATGCATAAGTACGAGTAGTCAATCGACTGAAGGAGAAGCTTCAATGAACCGACATTCTTCTATATATCTGTATACAATTTTTACCTACTCCGTAACTAATTTCATCAAAGATAATTTACCTAATTTGTGCACTTGTAGCTAACATTGTTATTTAATTTTGTATTTGTTTTAAAACTCGAAGGGAACACATGCAATAACAAACTAAGTCGTATATTTATTGAAATGCTCTATTTTGATAAAACTGTAAAAGGAATATTCCGTCAATAAATAAGATAAAAATAAAGATGACATAAAAAAAAAAATATCGAATATCAAAATAATAATAATTGTACCTAGAGGACCGCGGCAAGTGGGACAGCAACTCAGCTTGGGCCTGCAATTGCTGCACACAAGGTGACCGCTCTGGCATTGCAGAATGGGAGGCAGCACGTATTCGAAGCACACCGGACACTCGAAGAGGCTGGCGAGGTCGGTGGAGCTGCTCGAGGCCGACACGGCTGTGGCGGACGTGCTCGCTACAGCCCTCCCTCGTTTTCCCAAGCTAATGTTCAGCTGCGACATCTTTTCTTTCGTCGTCCTTTGTAAATCACGATCCAAAGTCAGGATTATCGGATGGCAAGATCTTCCGCATAAACGAGCAAAGACACGGGCAGTTCAGACTACTCCGCTGTGCCCGCAGCTGTGATCCATGTTGTCGAGAATCTCCCCGCTTCTGCCTGCGACACGGAGAGAAATTTTAATTTTCACACATTATTCCGGCCATCGAGCGAAGTCGCCGAACAATCGCAGACACGCGATCGCGTTGCACGCGCTCGGCGAGGGGTGCGGAACGCGCGATATGTAAACAAAGCGCGTCGAGGCCCGCGAGGGTCGGAAAAGAACCGCACGTAGTCGTTGAGAGGCGAGACGAGTCGAAATACGGGCGTCTCCGCGTGGCAGCGAAACTCGACGAAAGATATACGATAAAAAAAAAAAAAAAACAACGACTCACCGCCGAAAGGATGTTGGTTAGACGATCGGTGGAATTTCCGTGAAAAAACGTAGTTCGATCGCTTCGTGTGAAGTACCGAATGATTAGTTCTCTCCGCGGCCTTACGAGAACTCGTGACTTCGCGAGTATCGATGACGATGGAAACTGGGAAGGCTCGAGCGGTCGTCCGATATCGTCATTTGAGGCACGAAATTTGTGAGCGAGAACGACGTAGAGGCCCGAACGATTTTCATTAGTACGGATGTAATAATTATCCGGGATTATCGTCGAGATCGAAACTGCGAGCTGCCCCCTTTTCTTATCTCCTTCTCGGAAGCAGGCTCTTCCCGTCGTCGACTCTCCTGCTGGCGTTTTCGGACTCGGTGATGCGAACTTTGTTTTGCTCACACGGGACAATGCTCTCTATCACCGCGGGACGAAACTACATGATGAATTCTCGATCGCTCGTTGCCAGTGCGTTACACAAGTCTAACCGTGACAGAACTCGACGAGACATCTTTATCTCACAGTTTCGTACGAATCACAATCTCGTAACCACGCTATTTCACGCGATTACATAGGCTCTCCATGACGCCTACGCACCGAAACAACAGCGTTATCCTACTTTGTTGTTTTATTCTTTGCTTTCTTTTTTTTTTTTCGCTGAAATCCGCTCGATTGTCCTCGATTGGGCTACGGCACTGCAGCGGCCATCGTTGGAATTCTCGTGGGATTGGTCGGGGGCTCGCTAAATAACTCATACATACGTACCTTCGCTCACGTATGTGTGTGTGCGGCAAGATTTGATTCCAGCGCCCTCAAACGCCTACTATCTGCGCGTCTAATCTCCCACCGATTAGCACGTACGCGAAGTTTTTCATCGTTAAACTGGCGAACCGAAATTTCTTTGCATCGTTCGAGTCGATTTGTAAAATCTTCCCGCTCGAGATACTTTTATTTCATTGCGAGTTTCGAATTGAAAGCGTTCACCGTTATCAACGTTAGTTAGTTTTTTCTTTTCTCTTTCTCAACGCTTACACGAAATTGCGATAAACCGGCGGGACAACCTTTTCGATTCTAAGACTTAAACCCGAACTCCCTGATGACAAAAGATTTTTTCTTTAAATTTTCATCACGAAAAGTTTCAAATGAAGAGTATTTTATTCTTTATTATAATTAAAATATACACTGTGTCATGGGTGAAACAAGCGAACAGTAATTGAATAGTAACAAAATATTCGTATAATTTTCTTCTTTTCTTTCTTTTTTTTTTTTTTCGTTTTCATTTCACACATATAATCCATAACTTCGACTATATATCCTTTCGGGTTTATTTGTTTGTTATTTTCTTTCTTTTCTTTTTCGTACATTCTCCTATGTAGTACGGTATGTACATGTACAACGTGTCTATGTTACATCCAGATGATTTAAGAGACATTTTAACTATATATGTTTACTGCGCTGTTTGCTAGATCGCGAACGCTGATTCCTCGTATACATAGTATACACGTGATATGACAGAAAAAAAAAAGGAACGGTCAGCGTACGAGAGAGCAAACATCCGATTGTTATTTATTTTTGTTTTTTTTTGTTTTGTTTTTTTCATGATCGATCCAGTCCCATGTGATGACTAACACAATTCGCGATTCGATAGGTCAAAGCTTTGGTCCATCCGTACTACACAATTAACGTGTACGGAATTATCGGAAGTTTAGAGCTGCTTCAGCCTTGGAAAAAATATAATTTAGATATATCTATATATATGATAATATATATATATATAATTTTATGTTTCTTTTCTTCATATTTCTTTCACTTTTTCTTTCTTTTTTTTTTCTCTTCGTGTGGTGTTTTATCTGGCACTAACAGTTGTGTCTGTGTCTGTGTGTCTAACGGTGTAGTTTCGCGTTTCCGAAGCTCGAGCGAATCGGAATCTCTCATTGATTTTTTTTTTATTATTATTGTTTTTTTTTTTTTTTTTTTTTTAGATAGTTGGGAAGTATTGGTCCGCCGTGGCCAAAATGCACGTTTTCCACCAATAAAATTAAGCTACTTCTAAGCAGTCTTTTTTTCGGGGACATTACAAAAGAGCGGGTGAGTGACGAATTTTCAAACTCCCTGTATTTCGTTACATGCTGCCACGAGCGAGTTCCCGATCGATTAAGCTACTTGTCGCTCTCGAATTATATATATATTCTATATATATAAACTTTTTTTTTTTTTTTTTTCGTCGAATTATCTGTTGATCTCTCAAGAAGCGCTGTTTCGAAGCTGTTATCAGTTATTATCACCGTTTTTCTTCTTTTTTGTTTTTCTTTTTTTTTTCTTTTTGTTCTCTTTCATATAATCTTCGGCTCGTACGTTGCTCGTACACACCCTGGTACGCTTATATTTTAATTATAAATATCTCTTCTTCAAATATTCCTCTTTATATCCTATATAGTATCTATACGTTATGTTTTAAACGCACGGGCGCGCATGCATGGATAATTTTTTTTTCTTCTTCCTCCGCGATCGTTCGATTCACTATTATTCACCGAATAAAAAAAAAAACAAAAAAAAAACTTGTGCACACGCAAATTGTACGCGATTTTACACGTACGGACATTCGTACTTACTGTATAAATATATACACGTGCAGAATAATTCGTATACGCGCAAAAACTCGTAGACGCGTAACTCACAAGATCTCTCGCTCTCTTTCTCTCTCACGTAACTCTCTCGCTCTCTCTCTCTCTCTCTCTCTCTCTCGAACGTTTTGTAATGTTAAGAATCAACTATATTGACTGTGGATTAGCAGAGTTTATACTTGCGATTACAATGAAGAATAATAAACAATGATTCGCCGGAAGCCGTGACGGCACCGACGCGTTTCGATAATGTTGATTGAAAGGAAGAAAAAAAAATAATAATAAACGAACAAATACGTAATTGAATGACCCAAACCCAAATATACAGTGGGGTCGATTGATAATAATAAACAGTATCGAAACTTCACAACTGTACACAGTTTTGCTTACCGCGGCGTTAAAATTTTTCTCGTGGACTTTATTAAGTAGACAATGCTTGGTAGAGTTCAAATGTCGACGAGATACGATACTCTTTGACTAGAATGAGAAATATAATTGACGATAATGCCGAAAGCCACGGGCCGGGGATTTACTGTTCGAGCTGTTTTTTTTTTTGTTCGTTCGCTCGTAAAATTCGACCGTTCGATTACTTTTTTAACTCTTTTCCTTTCCCATCCCAACAACGCAAAATATACTCTCTCGTAGACTTTGAACATTCACCGTTTAATTGACATTATATATTCCACGAGAAGCGATAAGCCGCGGTCGGACCACGTATATATTTATATATCGGGCGAGAAAATTTCAACACGTTTCATCTTTCTTTTTTTTTTGTTTTTTTTTTTTTTTAATAATATAACATTATAGAAAAAAGCCCGGCGGTGAGAATAGAATTCTCGTGATTAATTTTATTCTTTACTTTTGTTTCGTTTTTTTTTAGCACAACCATCCAATGCGTCCTGCGACATAGATTGATCGGGTGACACCCGCTGTCAGGCTATCATTAAATTATTACGCGTATACTTTTTAGCATTACAAATTCTTAAATAAGGAGGAAACATAATTTAAAAAAAAAGAAAAAAAAACGCAGATAGAATTGAAATGAGCGAGAAAAGGACGACGACGGACGTATGGATCCGACGATCTTATTTTCTTTCTTTCTTTTTCCAAGACAATCAAAAGAAGGATGTTCTGAACTCCGATAGGCCGAGAAAAATTCCGAATTTCTTTTTTTTTATACGAAATATAGATTGTTCTCTATTCGTTTTTTTTTTAAATTTCTTATTTCATTATTCACCGCTCATTGATCGATCCTATCCCGTTCTTTGTCGTCTCAACCTCGATTTTTTTTCTTTTCTTTAATCGGAGCAGTTTTGTTTTCTTCGTCCCTTCTCTCGCGCTGAATCCATTTTTTTTTTACTGCTCCCTATCTCTCCTCATCTCTCCCTAATTGTCGAGTGATCCGCTAGACTTCACGTGTACATGTATGATTTTTGCGAAATCCGTCGAGCGTAGTTTCGTTTGTTTATTTTTATTTTTATTTTTTTTTTTAGTACGGCTGATGTCTCTGGAACGGACGCGGTCCCTGTCCGTTGCCGCGGGGCTTGTTCGCCCCCATGTAGACCTGGGCGTACGGCATGTAGCCATCGCCGAGTGGAAGACTGGCGTCCTCGTGGTATCGCAACGAGTTGTAGTCGAAATTCGACGTGGAGTCATTGTATCCGCCGTGATAATCGTTGGTCTCCGGTATGTAACCGTAACCACCCCCGTAACCGTAACTGTATCCGGCGCCCCAGTATCCTTGTCTGTTGGCCTCGGGATTTACCTTTACCTTCTTGACGTCGACCTCGCGGCCGTTTATAGTTTGCTTCGGCGTTTTGAGAAGTTTGTAGACGACGTCGCGCGACTCGAAGGTGATGAAGCAGAAGCCCTTCCTCTGGTTCTTTGATTTGTCGAACGGTGCCTGAAGCTCGACGATCGTGCCGTACTGGCCGAAGTAAGTCTTTATGTCGTCGTCCGATATGTCCGGGGTGAGACCGCCGACGAATATCTTTCCGTACTGGGCCTTTTTACTGACGCGCTTCGGATCGACCTGCGAAATGTTTTTTTTTTCCAAACAAACAAAAAAAAGAACCAACATTATCGACAGAGCATAAGAAAAATTGCCGGTAAATTATTGATATTATAACTTATAAATTGTTACGAAAAAAAAAAAAAAAAAAAAAAGCTAAGACGATTAATTTAATCGCCTTAGATTTTTACAATATAAATTCAACTATAATGTTAATGACAAACGAAAATTAAATAAGAAGAATATAATAATCATCGTATAGCGTGCTTGAGCGTAAAATTAATAACTCGTTTACGCCGGTATACGAGATAGGTCCGGCAACGCGAGCGAAGCGCGACACACAGAGATGCGCGCTCCACGCGCGCGTACCGCGTACATGTGTGTATGGGTGTGCGGCTCTTATAATTCGGCATTTCTCCTCGAGCCACAGAGTTATATAGCTGGCGTGCACGTTCCGTCGCGTACACGCGCGTCGTGGCCGCACACACAGGCACACATACACGCAAAGAGAGAGAGAGAGTGAGCGGGGAGGGCAGGATAATATATATACATATATACATCTCGGATGAATGTGCGAGTGCGAAGATCGGCGGTGTGGTGACCGTAAAAGCTCAGCGTAAATCGTCTGGCATCGGGCGAGTATTGGTCGAGCGAGAGAGGCGCGCACGCACGCACACACGCACACATATATATATATATATATATAGAGGGAAGAAATGCCCGATAGAAAGGTACCAAAAAAAAATCCCCCCCCCCCCCCCCGAAAAAAAAGAAAGAAAAAAAAAGAATCAGTCGACTGACCTTGCGTTTGTTGATGTAATGATCGCCGGAAGCTAGGAGTTTGTCGATGGTTTTTGGATTGGTGAAAACCATGAACGCGAAGCCCCTCGAGAGTCCGGTGTACTGATCCATCTTGACCGATATGCTCTCGATCTCGCCGAACTTTCCAAAGTGCTCACGCAACTCTTTGTCGGTTGTATTGCGGGATAGCCCGCCGACGAAGAGTTTCCTCTCATCGTCCTTACCGGGAATTCCTGCGGTAGCTTGCCTCTGTCCTCCCTGCTCGTCCTGTTGCTGCTGCTGCTGAACGTTCATGTCCTCGCTCTCGCCCTCCTGATTCTGATAATACTCGACCGCCGCCATCGTTTCGTTCTTACTTCTCGTCGTTGGCTACGGAGCAGCAGCACACTCCTCGCACAGCGCCTCTATTCGTCCCTCTCTCTCTCTCTCTCCCTCTCCTTCGCGTCCGAAAAGCCACGCCAACCGCAACGAAAGAAAGAAAAAAAAAAAAAAGCTCCCCGACGGATGTTACTCGGTGAAATACGGCAATAATATCCCGATCGATTAAACTTCCGTTACGAATTTAGAACAAAAATCTTTTCGTGTATATATATATATATATATATATGTATATAATATATATGTGTGTGTATACTCGTGCGTGTGTGTGGCAAACGGTAAAACACTAGAATGAAAAATTTACTCGTTGCCGGAGTCGACTCCTAAGAACTACTATGATCTCTCTCCGGGGGCTACGACGACGAACTCGCCTCTCTCGCTCTCCTATCACGGGTTAACCGGTACCGGCTTGTGTGAGCTCACGCCGCGAGCGAGACGAACGAGGTACCGGAGAGAGTGGGAGGGCGCGAGACAATCGCATTGGTCGCGCGCGGCCCGACTCGGGAAGTGAGACGGGAAGTAAAACGCGCCGCGACGACGGCAACGGCTACTACCAACACGCTCTCCAACCGCCGCGGAGAGTTGCGCGGCTTGTCCTCGGGTCTCGTCGGCTTCGGCCCGCCTCATTGGCTCTTTCCGATGGCCGGTTTTACGAACCTCACCAGCGAGCCGTGAACGACGCGGGATTCCTCTCTCCCTCCCCCGGCCGACGACGTCGGCGAATCGAACGAGAAACCAACCGTTGCAGCTTTAGGCCAACGGTGCAAAAAAAAAAAAAAGAAAAAAAATGTATATTTTCGTCTCGTCGTCGAGTCGGTGGGCGCTTCGATGGAAATATTATTTTTCGGGGTAATGCGCACGAGGCGCCCTCGCCGGCACAGTCCTCCGTGCCACGAGGCGCCGTCGCTCGAGTCGCTAGAGTCACTCAACGTCTCATTGATTTAACCTTGAAATCTTCCCGACGATCTTCGCGTATACCTTGTTTTCATGCGCGCCCGTCTATGAATGTGCTTGTGCACATTTTTGCATGCCCGACGCGTTCGAGACGTTGCGTGAAGAGACACCGATGAACATTTCGCTCGGCGATATAGTGAGGTAAATTCCCCTAGAGTCGTGCTTGGTTTATCGTCCAAGCTGCAGAAAGAATGTTCGATCGGCTTTCGGGACTCGACACCGGGACAAAGGAGACGCTCGGCGGTTATACCGGCGATCTTCACTCTCGACAGAGAGAATCTACCGCACCGACTGCCGGATGCGTAGGTAGTTGCATAGAGTGGTATACTTTTTTAATTTTATGCTACTGTTGTAATTTTTCTTATCATCGTTCGAAATCGAAGGATTTATCGATGTTAACATACAAGAGGGAATAGAGCAATTCTTAAGTCGACGGAGATTTTTCTTTCTCCTCTTAGCTTCGAAGGAATTTTAATGTTATTTTCCACAAGAGAGGTTTCGATGGTCGGTTTTTTTTTTTTTAACGATATACTTGTAATAGAAATACCGGAGATTTTTCTATCCACTCGCCTCCTCCGTCGCCGAACCGTCGTGTGCGGTTTTCGTCAACCCTTTCTCAACATCGCCGGCGAGAATGATTCTCTCGCGTCGGCGAGTATACATCGATCTCTGCGCATGTATATCGTGCGCACAGCAAGTATACATCGATCTCTGCGCATGTATATCGTGCGCACAGCAAGTATCCATGCGGCCACGAGAGCTTCGTCGACGATTTAACACGCGAAGCGTATATCCAAGGAATCGTAACGTGCAGCATGAAAAAAAAAAAAAAAAAAAAAAAAAACGTTGAGCGGGCAAGTATAACATGTTTGTGCATCCAGGTTTCATGTTACTCGGTCTCTCGTGGTTTCCGCCAATGTACCTACTGCACAACAAACGGCCATTTTGGTACCGCAGTTACAAGACAAGCAGGACTTTCCAAAACCAGATTATTATGAAAATCCGATACGTAACCCTTCGTTTTATTTTTTCTCTATTGTCATAAAAATAATCACCTTCATAAAAATAACGCCGTTCGAACGACACTCGCCTAGTTGCATCAATGGAATTGAATGGTTAAAAAAAAAAAAAAAAAAAAAAAAAAAAAAAAAAAAAAGTCATAAAGTATATACTTTTTTTTATACCCACCGTCGGATAAGAATTACTAACCGTTCGAATGTGCATTATTCAATGAAAATTATCTTACGGAAAATCTTCGAAATGCTTCGTATCGGTGACTTTTTTATGGCTCAGTTTTTAATGCCTCTCGGTGGAACGAACAATAAATTTTAGGATACCCGAAGACACTCGGAGTTATCCGACACGGATGTTAGAATAAGCCCTACGAGCTCACCAATCTCGATGGGCCTGTTCCCCCTCCAAGCGCGTCCCAACCACGCTCTCGCCAACACACTCTCGCCTCCCGGTTCTGCCTTTACACATCCGAACGCAAAGCGATCTCTCACGGGCGCACAATCTCGAGAACCCCACTGCGTTATAGTTGAAGGGGAGCTACGGGCGCAACCAACCGGGGGGGGGGGGGGCCCGGTAAGTGCGCTGCACACCGCCGAGAGGGACTCGTCGTCTGGTCCCTGGCACGTTTACACGATCGGAAACCCTCCACTTCGCCCGTTCGGGTTTCTCGGTCAGTCATTCTCTGGTCGTGCTCTCGTGCGGTTCTTGCGCTGAAACTTCCGTACCAACGACCGGTGACACCGTGTTCTTGTCTCCATGTAAACAAAACAAAACAAAAAAAAAAACAATCCATTAATCAAATAAAACTTAACAAACCTAACAAAAACAAAAATTGCACTTTTCGAGGCCCAAATCTCGCGATTAATTTGCGACTCAGAGTTTTAATCTCGTTTTTTTGTTGTTTTTTTTTTTTGTTCTCTTTTCTTCAAGTTAATTAATTTCGCATCGTGTTATTCGGATACGTGCAATCTTCGTGAATCTCTCAGCATCTCCGGCGCTTTATTTACTCTTCGTTTTTCTTCCCTCCTTTCTTCTTGCTCGAGCTCTGTTCGCGCTGTTCGCCGTTCTCCGCTAACCCTTCCCCTCCCCCGCTACTCGCCGCTCTCCCCCCCCCCTCCCTCCGCCCCCCTCTGCACGGTATCGCGAGAGGGAGCTCTCGCGTATATACACGTATACGCATATTATATCTATATATCTCTCGAGTGCATAAACGCCGCCGAGAGATCTCGTTGCAAAGATCTCTCCACCAACACTTATCTTCTTGTTATTGTAGTGGTGGCGTCGTTTTAGGGCGATGACACGACTCCCGCCACGTATGTCTATCTCGCTTCGGCTCTCGTTATTTAACTGACGAACTTGCTGTGCACACCGTTGCCTTTTATATATATATCCATATATATATATATATATATAAATATATGTACATATATATATGAATATATGAATATAATCTCTCTCCAAAACGTTTGTGACCACCCGCTGATGTAATCCCCTTCCACCATTCGCGAACAAGAAGAAGTCGAGACCGGCAGCATCGTGCCACTGAAAATCTCCGAGATTGCACTCTAGGTGTACCGGAGCTAAGCTCGGGGACGTCGGTTAGTCTCAAGCTCGCTCCAGCCTCGAGGATCAATTTTTTTTTCTTTTTTTTTTTGTTCTATAAAAATCAATTGACAAAAACAACGTTACGATTAACGGAAAGATAAATAACGATCTTGCCGATCCGATCGATAAAACAATAAGTGAAAATAATCGTCGATTAATGATTTTTTTGTTCTGTTAATTAATTGTTTTTTTTTTTTTTTTAATGGAAAGGTGACTCAGTGCTGCGGGTGGTGGTGAGGATAGAACGGAGAGCCCTTCCGCTGTAAAGCTTGTGGTGTATATCTCTATCGGCGCTGCAACATTCCTGAAGAAAGATCCGCCTAGTCGACTCCTCCGGCTCGTGCAGGAAACGGGCGAGCTCGAGAATAAGACGAGAGGGAGAGAGCGAACGAGAGAGGGAGAGAGAGATTGAAAAAAAGAACGAGTTAAAGAGGTTCTTGTGGCCGATGCAGGATCGCTCCGTGTCTCGAAAAATTTGCCTCCCAATAAAAATCAGCTCGGCCCCGCAAGCCCATCGGTCGCGACCCGACGAATGTGAAACGGTCGCTTATTCATGAAACGAAAGAAATAAAAAAAATAAAATAAATAAATAAGACTAATGTGGAACGGTCGCTTTGTTTATGAAACGAAAGAAACAAAAGAAAAAACAAAGTAGAATGCGTCGAGGACGGAACGCACGATTAATCGTTATCGCACGCATCGTTTGTGCGACGAGCTGCTGATTCTTGGTCGCCCCCCCCCCCCCCCCCGCGCCGCCCCTCGAACGTCTCTCGAATCAGCGACTGCCGTCTCAGTGCGGCGAAAATCGTTCGATAGGTCGGTACGAAATAAATAACTGTGAAAACACTCCGAACCGCCCCCCCCCCCCCCCCCGCCCCGCTGACGATGTAACCTTTAACGCGGGCGATAAACACAACGGCCGCAAGGAGAGAAATGTCCCGAGCCCGGAATGAACGGTACGAAGATTCGGAAAGGAAAGCTGCATCGGGGACGGACCGAGGCGACGAACGATCCGCACGGACGATCGTCGACGAGATTGAGTAACGAGAGACGTGAGTAAAAAAAAAAAAAAAAAAAAAACCAAACACAAAATTAATCGTAATGCCGTGAAAATTGAAAATTTGCTTGTAACAGCAACAAAAAAAAAAAAAACAATGCCGACGGTAGGAGAAATTCGTCGACGGAGTTACCGATCGTAAAAACTATCGAAAAGATTGTTCGCCGGATTTTTGGATTTTTTACTTTTCCGACGGCGGGCAGAGCGAGCGCACGTTGCCGGAGTTTTCCGCGCGCCGCTTCCCGACTAACGTTAGGTATATAAATATATACGTTGATATGTTGTACACCGGCAGGCAGAGAGAGAGAGAGAGAGGAGGGAGAGGAGGGAGAGCTCTCTCGAGCTCACCGTTAACCGCGTGCGCCGCGAGACTCTCGGCAGGCTTCTGATGCTCGCCCGCTGCTCGCCAAGCCGAACAGAGCGCTATGTAAATGGGTTCTGTGTGTACTGTATAGGACAGAATAGATATAGATATACATATACACGTATATTATATATATCGTTCGTCCAATGTTAGAGAGGCGTATGAGTGCAGCTTACACGCACTTCGTACGTCCATTTTACTTAAGGCCATCGATATATGTATATTACGTGTATATATATAATATATATATATATATATATTGTCGAAGCCATAGAGCGGCGTGCCGCGCTGGTCCCGAGCTATTTAGAAAATCCTCCGACGGCGACGACGAAGACGACGAGAGAAGCCGCTTAGCGACAGGGAGAAAGACGCGGTGAATTCTCGAACGGCCGCGACCAGGAGGATCTTCTTCGATAGCCGAGAGAAGCTTCTTCGTGAACGCGAGAGTTTCTCTCTTAAAGCGCGGTTCGGCTCTTTCGCGCGATCACGCATCGTCCTCAACGTCGTCGTTCGCCGCGCGTCTAGAGTCACTTCTCCGACTTCCATCACGTGACTGTATCAACTATCTCACGCACTGTTTCGAAACTGCACAACTGATTCGTTAACGGTTATTGTCTGTTTGTTTACTTATCGCGAGACCGTGACGACGACTGCGACAGAGACGGGACTTATTGACCGACGGAATTTCCGCGATGATATCGACTGCAACCCAGCTATTCGATAGGTATGAGGCTTATCTGTATTGTATCGTAAACAGAGCTGGGATACGCGTTCTCTTTGTTTCGGCTGTTGCGAATTCTTTGAGACGGATTTTGTAGGTTAATCGGCGCTGCGGCGATTTCGTGCGCAGCTTTGTTAATCGCCCATACTCGTACAACGATATTTATTTATTTGTTTCGCGATAAACGGGCGATGCCCAATTACGAGTGATCGATCAGTGATTCACCGGTGATCAGAGCTAGCAGTATGTGACATAAAATTACAATTAATATAATTGTGTTTCCGAATCGACCTTCGGACATAAAGAAATCAATATGGCATAATAGAATTTTCGGCAGTATCAGTTTTTATTTATTGTTATTAAAAAATATATATATTTATAGAATTAAACGATTGATTTGACGAAATATTTTCCTGCAATGCCCGACTCTGTCGCGTAATCGTGTCGAATAATTGACTGCGTGATAAATCGCCGTTCGTACTAAAAATACTCGTAATTACAGAGTTCCCCCCCCCGAAAACGTAAGTAGATCGTACCCGAATGAACCGTTAATCGCGAAAGTGCTGGTTGGCCTCAACAAATCCTCGCATCGGTGTGTATTGACGCATGCGCTATATAACCGGCGAAATTCCTGCGTGAGGCACGCAGCCGCGTTTATATATCGCTTATATATATATATTTTATTGTTTGCATTCGCGTTTTTCGTGAAGCCCCACAGTCGACGCTGGGCTTCGTGCCACTCGCACACGCGCCTCGGTATTCTCCCGAGGCCTCTCGGGAAGATACCAGCGGCAACAGAGGCGGCGGGCAGGCACAAGAGACCGGCAGTTCGACTACGGCGACGACGAGATACAGTCGATTCGCAAGTTCGGCCGACTCGTCCGCTTGAACGAACGGCCTTGAGGGAGACCTTGCTCTTCTTTATACGTATTATAGCTATGTGTGCTCTACCATACACGATACTGTAGGTGTAACACGCATCGGCGTTCACTATATAAACCTAATATACGTGTACGGGATGGGAGAGCGGTTGTTTTGCATCCAGTAAGCGGGACGCGCGGACCTACGGAGCTGTCTTTCTATTTAATGCGCATGCGCAAGGCGTCAATTATCATTTGTCAGGCTGCGAATATTACGAGACATTCTTCATTGCAGTTATAAGAGCTTCGGTGGGCTAGACGCTTGATTACAATTAGTGGCTGATAATAGAGAAAAAAAAAAACAAAAGTTAATTTTTGTTGTATTCTTAAAATTCTTGAAATTATGTTTTAAAAGTTATTTCGTTATTTTGCATCCAGTAAGAGGGACGCGCGGACTTGAGGTGTTTTTCTAATTTAATGCGCAGGCGCAAAGCGTCAATTATCACTTGTCAGGCAGCAAACATTACGAGACGTTATTTTTTTATGATAATAGCAGCTTCGATGGACTCGACAATTGATTATGGTTTGTGGTTGGGAATAGAGAAAAATATAAAATATATTTAAAAAAAAATTCTAACTTGCTTTTGCCTATGAAATGTCGAGGTATAACATGGCGATTTAGTCTCCCGAGGGAGCTAAGTAGTCGAGCTAAGCATACGAAAAAATCGAACTAACTTGGACTTTTTTTTTTTTTTTTCTTCTATATACATATGCAAAGATGACCGTGCATTTGGTATCGTGAAATCTTGACATTTTTATCTTTCGACTGATAAAATAAATTGCGATGTTATAGAACCGCTGTTATTGTCGGTATTCCGTTACTATAACGCTACAATTTTCGTTCGAACGGGTTGTATACGCGTTACGAATGTGCGAACAGGGAAAGAGACCGGAAATCGAACGGAAGTGGCGTACGAGCTGTACAGTTGTCTCTACGATCGAGAGTCGACGATCGATACGCACACTACGAAACATTCAACCTGCGATATAATTTTTTTTTTTTTTTTTTTTTTTTTTACTTTCGAACTCGATCCACCGTGTACGACACACATTTATAAAATTAATACGATACGAAATTCTTAATATTATACGATACGAAATTTATAATGTTGTTCGATACGAAATTTAATAATATTATTTTATATTTATAATATTATATAATATTATTTTATAATATTGTACGACACGAAATGTATAATATTATACGTGACGAATTTTATAATATTATTTATATTATAATTTATATTATAATATTATAAAATATTATAAGTTTCGTATCGAACAATATTATAAATTTCGTATAGTATAATATTGTGAATTTCGTATCGTATTAATTTCATAAATGTGTGTCGTACATAGTGGATCGAGTTCGAAAGTAAAAAAAGTATTATACGACACGAAATTTATAATATTAATACAAAACATATATTTTAACGTGAACACTTCGACTCGTCCTTTTAACGGAACACGAAAAAAAAAAAAAAAAAAAAAAAAAGAATTATATAAATCGCAACAAGGTTACCGTTAACTTCCTCCCGACGATTTCACACCAGTACTTAACACACCGATGTATTTTATTTTTTCATTGTCAAGAGTGAAGGAAGGATGAAGAATGCCCCGAGTCGACGGCGAGGGGTTCGGTGGCGGCGACGTCGACGACGGCAGCAACAACAACAACAACAACAACAACAACAGCAGCAGCGGCAATGCGAACGATCAGCAGAGATGCGCGCCAACGGTGCAGCATCCCCAGCAGCATCAGTCCGGGGGTTTCGGGAGTTGGCTCGGCGGTGCGGCCAGAGCCGTCTCCAGCACAGGAACCGGAGTAGGCGGTGGCTATGTCGTTTTGGGCGGAACTCGCTACGGCTTGCGTCTTTCCCAGGTAAATCGCTCGAGACAAGCAAAAAAAAAAAAAAAAAACCCCCCGAGTCAGTAAAAAAAAAAAAAAAAAAAGAGAAAAAAATTAATAATAATGCACTTGAACCGTATTCAGAACGAGGGAGATGCTTCAAGTTCCATCGCCGTGACCTTCCGACAAAAATGGCACAGGCTTAGAATAAATTCTGTTTCTCGTTCGCGTTGTACTAACCTACCCCCCCCCCTCCCCCGCCCTCTCACATTGCTCTCCTAACTCGAACGGTCCGACGGTTATTCCGCCTAAACTAAAACTAAAGTTAGAATCTATACGTTCAAATATAGAATAGGACCGATATGATGACTCCCGGTGAGCGTAACCGGTCGATGCAACTCCGAGCCAGAAGTCAGTCACAGCGTTTCTACAATGCTCCCGCGCACCTGAAACCATGTCGTTTAATTATTATTATTATTTTTTAAAAATCTTTTTCGTACACTGATAAAAAGGAATGCGATTGAAGCAAGTAAAGATTCGGGCGGGGAGGTTCATGTAAATGTTTCATTGGTCGGGGAAAATATTTTAATGTCTCGAAAATATTTTGGCGTGATCGTTGAAAAAATTTGTAACTAATGTTTCGAGTGTAAAGCGAAATATTTATTCGAACGTTTCTGCACGAATATTTTGTTGATTCAAGCGCATTTTTTTTATCCGTGTGACTCGAGAGAAGGAGAAGAGGATTACTTGGATTGTGCACTTTCAATTCTCCCTTCTACCTGAAACAATATCGTTTAATATTTTTTAAATAATTTTCGTAGCTCGACAGAAAGAGAAAATGATGACTCGCATTGTGCACTTAAAATTATGCCCAGTACCTGAAACCATGTTTTTTAATATTTGTTTGAAATATTTTTTCGCAGCTCGAGAGTCTCAGAGAAGGATGATCCGAACTGCGCACTTCTACGTCGTTTAATATTTTTTAAATCATTTTCGTAGCTCGAGAGAAAGATAAGTGGATGGCTCGGACTGTGCACTTCCAATCCTCCCGTATACCTGAAACCGTGTCGTTTAATTTTTATTATTTTTTTTTCGAAGCTTCAGATAGAGCTGGGATTGTGCTACGGTCTCGTTTCGCCTCGCTCCAGAGCCCTCGGCGTTCCTCACGGACATAATCGTCGTTTTGCGTCACAAGACAGCGAACTACGAATTACAACGGCGTTACGCTGCCGATAGAAGGTCCCAGCCTTTGAACCGATCTCATCGCTCGCCATTAGCCTTTCAGAAGAGGGAGGAGGGTGGGGGGGGGGGGGGGGGGGTAAACGCGCGGCTGCGCCGGCAACAGGTTTGCCCTACTTCGTACGTGGATATTTTCCTACCGGGCGAGCGGAACAAACACAACTGTTACTTTAATTATTCGCGACTGCAATCCCGACTCCGAGACTCCCGGGGCAGTCTTCGCTTCGACGCGATTTATCATTCGTCGGGCACCCGGCCGGATATATCTCTTTCGGAGAAGTTTATGTCCTGGCGCGATTCGCAGTACGGAGATTGAAGGATCGAGTTACCGGCTGCTCGCGATTGTCCCTTTATCCGAGCTAGATTCTCCGGGGACCGAATATACCGGGAATGAAAAAATGATGGTATTCACATTTGATGTTTAATACATATTACATGCGAATTATTTGTTAGAAATTATTTCAATAGTAGATTCGGAGAAGTTTATATCCTGGTGAAAGTGGATTGTCCGGAGATCGAAGATACTGGGAAAAAAATGATGATATTCATATTTGATCTTTACTATTGAATTTATTTATGGAACGCGAATTATTTGTTGGAAATTATTTCAATAGTAGATTCGGAGAAGTTTATATCCTGGTGAAAGTGGATTGTCCGGAGATCGAAGATACTGGGAAAAAAATGATGATATTCATATTTGATCTTTACTATTGAATTTATTTATGGAACGCGAATTATTTGTTGGAAATTATTTGAATAATCGATGAGGAGAAGTTTATGTCCTGGCGCGATTCGCGCGGTAGGACGATTGAAGGATCGAATCAGTTTCTTTCTCCGAAGTCGATTATCCGGGGGTCGAATATACTGGGAAAAAGATGATATTAATATTTGATGTTTTATATATAATGCGAATTATTTGTTAGAAATTATTTCAATAGTAGATTCGGAGAAGTTTATGTCGTGGCGCGATTCGCGGTACGGAGATTGAAGAATCGAGTTACAGGCTCGTCGTGATTCTTCTTTTATTCCAGATAGATTATTCGGAGCTGAATATATTGGAGAAAAAAAATAACATTAATATTCGATGTTATTTGGTAGACATTATGTAAATAATAGAGTCGGATAATGGAAATAGGTGATAGTTGGTTGGAACGACCAATTAAAAAAGAAAAAAAAACCAACATTGATCGCAGGAATTAACTATCGATTATCCCGACTTGTGTACTTTTTCTGTGCACAAAAGCTACACTTTGACCGCCTCTCGAACGAGGAATAAAAAAAGAAACGAAACTGGAGCATATTTCTCGATGACGAATCGTCGCCCGTGCGACATCTCGACCTACACCAACGGTAATATCGCGCGTACACAAACTCCGTGTAAAATGAATTATCGAGGCTCGAAGACAGAATGCAGAACGGATATTCGAACATACGAAAATATCCGAGTGTGCTATAGCCGAGGCGTCCTGTTAACTCCGCGGATACCTAGTTGGCCCTCGACGAGATATTATGAGTTTGCGCGCGATAGCCGTTACTCAACAGTAATGACGAGCGCCGCGGAAACCCATAGGACAATAAATCAACTCCTGTTTCATTCTAACGCGCGAACTTACATAACATTCGCCGAGACTGTTTTCGCACATTTTAGACAAAAAAACAATAACAGTTTTCACAATTTAAACAAATCTTTTATATCCTCCCAATGACCGATAAATTTTTATTTGTTCATTTTTTTTCGCCTACCTTACGCCGTCTCCTTATCGACTATTTGAACAAAATTTTATATCCTCTTAATTGCCGAAAGAATTTTTATTTTTTTTTTATATAATCGTAATTAATTTTTTTTCTTGTTTTTTTCAGCAGAAAATGCAGCTATCTCCCCAACGATAATTTGAACAAATCTTTTATATCCTCCTAATGACCAAAAGAATTTTTCTCGATAATATTGGAATGGCATTTTTTGTCCGTAGAGCATACAGCCGTTTCCCTGTGGACGATTTAAACAAATCTTTTAAATCCTAATGACCAAAAAGAATTTTGTTGACAAAATTGTAATGAAGTTTTATTTTTATTTTTATTTTTTCCAGGAGAGCATCCAGCCGTCTCCCCATCGACAATTTAAACAAATCATTAATATTTTCCCAATGACCAAAATAATTTCCGTTGATAAAATTGTAACGAAATTTCATTTGTTTTTCCAGGAGAGCATACAGCCGAGTTCCCGAGAGGATTCGCAGGAGCGTTCGGGCCGCGGCGTGGCGAGGGACGGGAGTGGTCTTCGTCGGGAGAACGACTCGAGCAGGGAGCGTCTGACGGAGAGGTCCGGCCAGGGTGCCCCGGAGAAGGCGTCGATAGACTTGGCGGCTAGCGTCGCCGATTGTTGCTGCATCGGATCCCGTTCGCGTCTGCCGTTGCCGCGTATACCTCTAACGCCGAACGTATCGTCGGCGAGCGTCGTAGGCGAGGTTGGAGGCTGCGGAGGTGGCAGAACGTTGCAGTCTCCACCTCTAGCAGCGAGAAACGAATCAGCGCGACTGCCGCCAAACTCAAATGCTAATAATAACCGCGGGGGGCTGCAAATGGGGAGCCAGCAGCAGCATCAGCAGCAGCAGCAGCAGCAAGCACAGCAGCATCAAGCACAGCATCATCAGCCGTACCACGGCTGTTCGCAGCCTCGATCCGCGCAAGCCAACAGCGGCGTCAATTGTGCTGCTGGTGCCGCTTCTAGTTTCTCTCCGGTTGCCCACACGGTCTCCTCTGTACCGCGACAGATCGCTCAGTGGACCAAACATCAGACTCTCAAGCTCCAGGTACGCGAATAACGACAACGATGACAAAACAAACAACAAAAAATCTTGCCGAGCGACCGAAAGACCGCGCGCGACCATCATTTTTATCTCGAAACATTCGGCTGTTTTGTTTATTCGTCTTACTTTTTGTTTTTCGTTCGTCGGTCGTCGAAGTGCAAACGGGTCCGTCCGAACTGAGGAATATCACGCGGCTCGAACGACGACGGGAACAACGAAACCGTGAAATTATCAATCGCTGGCTTGTTCGATATCATTGGCGTGTATAGGAGGGAAAGCCACGGCTGAGATGGCAGAAGAAGAGGAAGAGTCTCCGGATGAGACCGAGTAGAATTATTATTTTTGGCGTACTTCTTGTGGCTCGTTCCCTCGTTTACTTCGTCGACCAGTCTCTCGAACGTTGATACACTATATATACACACTCATATATATATATGTATATATACGCACACACGTGTATTATACATATAAATATATGGAAACGAAAATTTTCGTTGCCGTCTCTATCGGGGCGGGCAATTATAGAGTCCGGAGATAAATAGCCGTGTCACTACTACAGTTCCGATGACGAACTATATACGAAAAAAAAACTATACGTTTAAATATATACAAACGACTTTTATCCGTCGCACGAATAGATTTATACGTGTTCGAAGATCCGCGACGAAATCCTCGCTCCAGTTAGCTCCACGCTGGTGCTAGCGGCGGACGGTGGTAATATTTAAAAAAAAAAAAATAGAATAAAAAAACGTCTTATGGTGAAACACGACTTTAGCGAGGCGCCTCTTCGTTTTTTAAATATTTTTTATTTTATTTTTTGTTTTGCTTCTTTTTTTTTCCCGCGAGCAAAAGATGGAGATATACCGAAAAATCTTGAGGTCTCACCGTGCCTCCGGTATCCTCGTTCGCGACAGAGAGGAGAGACCTCCGTCGCGTCGGCGAGGCATTCGACTTAGCGAACGCGGAGCGCCGAGGCAAACGCGAGAGGGACTCTGAGCGCGATCGACTATTTTTGTCGTTGCTCCGCTCGGCTCCGAGCACGCTTTCTCGCGCTACCGAAGAGCGTAGCGTTGCTCACTCCGAGGCTTCGCTCCGCGGCGATCCTAGGACCGAGTAACGTCGAGTGGTCGCGCACGGAGTCGCTTTGACGTACTCGAAACCCTACTTTATTTTTTTCGACATTACTTTTTCTCGAAACATTTTTTGGAGTGTTTTATTTTTCTATGTGCAGATAATTTTTGTTTTGTTTTATTTCTTTTTTTTTGCTAATTTTTGTTTATTCCGTCGTGGATATTGTTTGCGCCAGGAGCCAGCAGTGACAGCGGTGGACCGACTGCACAGATTCCGATGGAGCGGGGGCGGAGGAGGAAGCGGAAAGAAATCCTCTTCCGGCCCCCGCAGCGAGAAGGCCGAGCGCCTACGCGAGCTCACCGAAAAACTCAAGGGTCCTGCTCCTGTGCCACCGCCTCGGCGACCTTCGAGGCTCCAGGCCTCCTCCCCACCGCCTCACGCTCATCATCAGGCTCACACGCACAATCAGCATTCACAGGTTGTAAACAATTCCGAACAAAAAATTACTCCTAACGCGGCAGTACGAAGAAAACAAAAGGGTTAATATTTTATTGTCATAACCTGGACGATTAAAATCCACTCGAAAATTTGTCATTAGTAGATTTTTGAATTCTACTTAATCTTCGGAAAATTGATAAAATTTAACAGAAAAATATTCGTGGCATCTTTGTGAACGTAAAAGACAAGTTTGATAATTACGCAAACCTTTTTGTTTTTACCGTGTCGGTTCTCATCGAATTGCGCGTATCGATCCGGAATTTATGAATTACTAAATGTCATCATCAGGCACGCGGGCACAATTATCTCAGGTTGCAATCAGTTCAGAAAGAAATTATTTCCAACATAACAATACGAAAGAAGGGTGAATTGTATTTCATACAATTATCAAAACGTGAGCGATTAAAATCCACTCAGATGGATCAATGAAACGAGATCGAGCATAACATTTGTTAATTTTTGTATTTCATATTTTTTGGAGCGGATTGTATAAGGTTATTCCTTTCCGTAAATATTAACATCAATAATAATAAAACGATCTCACGAAACTTGATAAAATTAACAGGAAAATATTCGTCGTATCTTTACGGTAAAAAAAAAAAACAAGTTTGATAATTACGCAAACCTTTTTCTTTTCACGATGTTATTTCTCACAGGAAATGACATAAAAACTTGGGCCATTAAAATCCACTCAGACGGATCAATTAAACGGGATCGAGCATAACATTTCTTAATGTTTTTATTAGATTTTTTGTTTTATTTTTCTTTGGTATTATATAACTTTATACTTCCTTTCACTAAATATTAATAACAATTTGATCGCACGAAAATTGACAAGATTAACAGAAAAGTGTTCGCGGTATCTGCGAAAAAAAAAAAACCCCAACAGTAAGGTCGACAATTACGCAAAACCTTTATCTTTTCACCGTCAAATTTCAAAAAAATGTTAAAGTTCTGTGGATCTCCGAATAATAGAGTGTGACTTTGAAAATGTTTGTCTCTATCCAGGATTACGTCCGTAACGAGGGTCGCCCGACGAATCGGAGTTACACGTACAGCGAGGGAAGCGGTTCGTCGTCCTCGGGCAACGGGAGTGCGCCGTGTGCGAGCGTCGATCGTGGCGGCAGCCCAACGGCCTCCGCGGCGCAGCCCGCAAATCCAAAGACTTTTGCCCGAAGTGAGAGTGTCGGTGAGGAGTGTCACATGCGCGAGCGAGTGCCGTTGGCGAACGATGAATTTGGTATCGTACCGAGTGGTAACGGTAGTGGCGACGATGTTTCCGGAAGTGCGTCACGTACCGACGTTGCCTCGACGACTGGAAGGAGCGTCGTCGGCGAGGTTGCGAGCGTCGTTGCGTGCGTCTCGTCCGCCTCGTCGCCGAGGACTAGCGATCAGCGCGACAGAGACAGTGGCAGTGAGATCGTTAAAAATCCACCGGAAATCGACGGATCGTCGCGCGTCGGTAACGACGATGTCGACGCCGAGGTCGGGACCGTCAAAGCGCCCGAGCCGAAACACTATAGGCAGTACAGTGACTCGTTGTTGGACAGTGGATGCAACAAGCACCGAGAGAAGAGCAAAGAATTCTTCGGTATTTCCGGCAGTAGAAACACGGGGGGAAGCTCGATTTCCGGCTGCTGCGGAGCGAGCGGCGAGGCCGAGGCCAGGGACGCGCTCGCGAGGCTCGAGCCTCGCGGACCCCTGCTCACTTATCACAGCAGAGCCGGGGCGCCCTACAGGAGCGCCTCCTTCGGTCAGGCGGACTTTAATCAAGGTTTGACCTTAATTTTACTAATTTTTGTTATTTTTCTTTTTTTTTTTTTGTTTAAAGAGATCGATCGGAAAATTCGAGATAGAGGTTACGCAACGAGAAAAATACGATAAGATGGCCCGAGGGCAATCTCTCCGATCCAGATGCCACTCGGAGCGGCCGAGGGAGACCGAATACGAGAGAGGGAATTAAGATAAAGACTGAAAGAGTAAGAAGCGGCTGTTCGGGCCGAGTTCGAGCTTTCAAAATAACAACGTTGGCACGTGTAATGCTAACGGCGGGGCGGCGCGAAACTCCGCGATGGCGGCGGAGGCCCGCGGCCTTGAAACCGATGCGTCCGTCTGATGATGTTTCCTCCTCTTCGTCTTCTTCTCGTTCTGTCCTATTCCTTCCGTTCTATATTACCGTACAGGCGGTTATATGCGCGCGGTATGGCATCGGGCTCGGGTCTAGCATCAATAAACTGCGGGAGCTTAACGGGGGATTTTGAATCGGGGCGGAGGGAGAGAGGGGGATCGCGAGAAAGTCGATTGTGTCCGGTTCACTCTTGAAATTCGTCCGAGGCGGCTTTCGCGGTAGTCTTCTTATCGGGATGGGGGAGGAAATGAGAAAAAAAGGTCGGAAAGTCCACGAAGATTGTTTCTCGTTTCGTTTCTCGGGTAAAGATTCAATTTTTTTGCTGCCGTACGGTCATCGAATTTTCCGATGTTTATCCCGAGCCGAGGCGTTATTTCCATTTTCGAAGAATCTCTGAGAATCATACTCTATTTTTCTATTAAACATTTTTTTTTGTATATTTTTATTCCCGATTGAGGCAGCTTTCGCGGTGGCTTTCCTGTCGGGACGGGGGAGGAAATAAAAAAAAAAAAATCTTGGAAAGTCCCCCAAGACTGTTTCTCGTTTCGTTTCTCGGGTAAAGATTCATCTTTTGCTACCGTACGATCATCAAATATTCTGCTGTTTGTCTCGACCCAAGCCGTTATTTCCATTTTCGGCACATCTCCGAGAATTCTATTTAATTTTTTCAAATAAAAATATTATTTTTGTCTACACTTTTATTTCCGATTGAGGCAGCTTTCGCGGTCTTCTTACCGGGACGAGGGAGGAAATAAAAAAAGCTTGGAAAGTCCACTAAGATTGTTTCCCATCGCGTCTCTCTGGTAAAGATTCTTCTTCGCTACTGTGCGATCGTGGAATTTTCCGCCGGTTTATCTCGGCCCGAGGTCTTATTTCCATTTTCGACGAATCTCTGAGAATTGTATTAGAAAAAAAATTATTTACTTTTATTGGATTTTAATTTCTCGGACGAAATGGAATCGCAGCGGGCAATCGTCAGAAGATTCAACCGATCACGAGCGTCAATCGTGGCACGACGGACGGTGGCAAGGAGGTCCGGGCGAGCACGCTGCCGAGACGAAGGGGTGACGGTGGTCAGGGCTCGACGACGACACCGCACAACAGTCCGAATCGTCAGAACAGCCCGCGGGCATCGACACCGAGCTTGGACAGTGCGGTTGGATCCGCCGAGGGACTCGGTGTTGTCTCGCAGCCCGTTCAGGGGGAGATACGACCGAGGAGCGACGGTTCCGACAGTCTCGCCACTTCCAGCGCCCTGACGAGCCCTGAACCGCCAACGATTCACGGCGACAACAACCATCATCAGCATCATCATCATCACGAGACCTCGAGGCCCGAGTCGGTTCAATCGAAGAGCAACGCCGCCGGAGAATCCTCGAGTGGCGAGCAGGCCGCTCAGGGCAGCGAGATCTCCGTCGAGGAGGCGAACAGTGCCAGAGGTCAGAATTACTGAATTTGAATAGTAACAAATTGGATACTAAAAAACTAACATTACAGATCGTGCGACGTTATCGATTTTTTTCGTTTTTTAAGACTCGATTGAATTTTGAGAATAATAAGTTTGATATAAATTTAAAATACACTAAATATCTTTGATAAATAACGGCACCGATAAACGTAATAGTATAGAACAGATGACATGGGTTTACTTTTTTTGAGTTCCTTTTTTTGAGTCTCAATTGCATTTTATTTATTTATTTATTTATTTATTTATTTATTTATTTATTAACGGGAATAACCCTTTTTACAGAAGAAAAATATAATATAGTATTTTCATTTCACCGTAAGATAATATAGCTTGGTGCAAATAGTACAATTTCAATAGTTAACAGTCCAGATTTAATTAACAGCCCAGAGAAATGGTTTGAACGCGCACTGCGCATCACAGCTTATCTCATTGCTTTCGGTTCATCACAATTTTCCAACCGTTCTTGTATCACAGAAAGAAGATTTTGAAGATAATAAGCTTTATGAAAATTTTAACTGCATAGATAACATGTTTGAACTTTTTTTGCGTGATACAACTGTGAACGATAACGATGAGCGGAATAGTACAGGATAGAAGGCGCGGTTTTACGGTTTGAGCGACAGAGTGGTTTTTTTTTTTTTTTTTAAGCAGAAACTTGGATAGAGCCTCACGAGGTGATAATAACACCACCGGAAGAGCCGAGGCTAAGTCAAGCGAGCGAGGGTAGCGAGGCGACGAGCGAAACCCCATCCCCCGAGGCATTGTCACCCTCGGGAAAGATTCGTCGTTCGCGGGGCGACAACAGCAAGAGGAGGAAAGGTGTTTACATAACTCAATGGCCGGAGCCGTCGGAGAACGACAGAAACAAACTGGCGGCTCAGAGTAGCGAGGAGCGCGAGGATCCTTCTATAACTTGGAGCGATTTGTCGGATTGCGAAGGTCACACGCCGCGAAGGTCAGTAATTTTTATATTTTTATTTATTGCTACAAACGGGCAATGCCCTTTTTTCAAACATTTGTACATTTTCGAGTGTGTGTGTGGTGAGAACAATCACGTAAATTTTTTTTTTTGGGATTTAAATGGAAAATATTGGGCTGGGAATGAAATAATTGTTATAATCGTGATCAGCGGGAAAAAATACGTCGATTATAGACTTAAAACAAAAAAAAATCGATTGAACAACGAGTTTTCAATTTTTGAGCCACTTTTGAAAAAACGTCGATTTTCGTGGTTTTCAAAGGTCGATATCTCGGCTCCGAATGGAGCTGGGCAAAATCCGAGGTGCTCGTCGTGTTCTACGGGAAAAATTACACAAGATAGGGTCTTGTTCGAAGTTCTGGAATCGTTTTATCGTGCCGTTTGAGGACGGTGAAAAACTCGAAAAATTTACTCGAAAGGGGTAGTCTTGCAATTTCTTGACTGATTTTTTTTTCTTTTTAAAATATTACCTGCAACGTATTCCGTAGTATTTTTGCCCGCTGAACACGAATCAGCTGGTCTTTTTGGCCTAAAGTACAATGCGACATTAATGGACCCGATTTTATGCACGAAAATAGTACATTACGCCACAAGGGCGAAAAACGTTTTTCTAGCGAGTGCGAGTTTGTAATCACACGAGTTAGAAAAAGTGTTTTCATCACTCGGTGCGAAAATGGCGGTTTGCCGCATACGAAGCGGGCGGAAAAGTGGCCATTTCCGCCCCGAGTGATGAAAAAATACTTTCGTTTATGACTCGCACTTCCCTGTTATTATTATGACTATCGGAATCGTTTCAGGTACAGCAAGAGACCGCTTCGCGGTCCGTACGGTCAGATGCTGGAAGCCGAGATGGCAAAGCCTCGAACAACGGACATCGCCCTCGAGGAGGGTCTCCGACCGCGGAGAAAAATATCGGCCAATCTGTCTTACACAGGTGGTACACACAGCAGCAATTCGGAGCCTCCGACGCCTTGTCATCACAGGACAACATCGAGTCCGAGCAAACTCGAGAGTCTGCCAGGACCAAGTCCGGAATTACTCGCGGAACTTCTTCGGGGCTCGTCCGAGAGAGTGGCACGTGCGCCTGTCCATCGCAACGTGAGTAATAGCCCGAGAAGCCTCTTCGTGAATCCTTCCTTCCATTTTTTTTTTTTTTTTGGAAGCGAAAGGAAAAGTTTCTCGGGTAACCGGAACTCTCGGTATAGCCTCGGACTTGCGAAATATCTTGGGAATGCATTAGCCTCGAGTCTCTCCGACGCTACATCGCCTATGTATATATATCGGCGCGGGAAGCCTCGCAAGTAGTTTACACTGGTGGACTCTCCGATCTCGTAGGAAAATTAAATATTTAAATATCGACGAGTAGCAGAGAGCGATGCAGCGGCTCTACCACCGGATGCACACTTCGGTGGTTTATTCGTAGAGATTATTGTTATTGTTATTACACGTTGGTTTCCATCCGAGGCGCGCATCGCAGAAGCACGCGCGTCCGCGAGCGATGAAAACAATAAATTATCGACCGTTAAACGGATTAAATGGATTAATGGGCCAAGTGCACGATCCGAGCGAAAATTCCGTACTCCGCCGCATCCTCTATAATTTCTCCAGACATCTTGTTTTTTTTTTTTTTTTTTTTTTTTTTTTTTTTTTTTTTTTTTTTTTTTTAAAGAAAATAAAAAATGTAACTGCCCGCTCGCGAACGAATGAAGAGTCGTAAATTCGCTCGAGCTGAACCAGCAAAACCAGAATTAAACATTCTTCGTACCGTTCGGAATATTGTCGGTAGTCACAACAAAACACAGTGTCGCGACATCTACGCGCGTACTTTTTAACGGGTCGCCCCTCGTTCGCGTTCGTTCGCGATATAATATAGCCGGGACTACCGGAGGAATGTCGAACATGTCGCGAATGCGAGGACGGAGTCGCCAGATTACTGCGCTACATCACACCGGCCAGACTGTTAAGAATTCGTATCATCTCCGCGTCGCCCGGCGATGTTTCGAGTAAATTTTTTTCTTGTATATTTTTCTTTTTATTTTTCTAATTTTTCATTCTCTTCTTCAGCATCGAATTCTGACGACGGTACGATCGCGCTTAGTCCGAAGAGCCGCAGAAGCGCCGCAATAAAAGTCCGGAAACGCGGACGAGTCGAAGAAGCTTTCGGAGGATTGATGAGTCGCCGAGGAAAAACGCCCGCGCGCGCGTTAGAGGATAGCGGTAGAGAGAAAACGGCCCGACATAGTTCACCAGGTGGCCGCGAACACGCACTATACTCCTACACGCGGTTCGAATTATATTTAGAAAAGTTTCCCCCGCGCGGCAGGAGCGCGGCGGCGAGCGGCGAGAGATGATAACTTCCATCGGGAAACTGGCTTATAATGCCCCGATCGTGCTGACACTTCTTCTTCTTCTTCTCGCGTGCTCCGCGTGACGCACCGAGCAGGACGATGATGCTGTTACACTTTTGTCGTGTGAAACAAGCAAACCTACGCGCCGACGGGAAACCTCGGAGGGAGGAGTCCAAACAGTCAAGAATTCGGTTACGCGCGCGGCGAGCTTTCGTATATAAACGTCCACCGGATGAATGAAAGACGATGACGCGCGAGAACAGTCGTGATCTATACACGCATAAGTATACATGGAAACGTAGACTAACGCTACGGCGAAGATTTATTCATTCACGTTTAACGTTTTTTCAAATGAAAAAAACGATACGGATATTCGAGTAATTAGTCAATGGTGCGCATTTTTTTTTTTTTTAAGAAACTATGATTCAAGTATTTAATTTTTTTTTTAGTCGAATCGATGACCAAGTTTGTTTTTCATTTTCATAGACACGTAGGTAAGCTTGTCTTCCCGAATGCGCTGACGTCGATCGAGAATAATGCAGAGCGTGTCTCTGAAACATTATATCAGGAATATGTCGTTTGTCCATTCACGTCCGATTCACGTCGCGCTAAACACGTGCGCGGTCTATACGCGCATTTATATGCACAAATCGAAACGTAGACTACCGCTACAGTGAAGATTTATTCATTCACCTTGAACGTTATTCTTCTGTTTTTTTTTTGTTACGAAACTATAACTGTAAGTGCTATATCGTAATTATTCGTCTTGAAAGGTCGAGTTGGCGATCAAGTTTTCTCTATTTTCATAAACACGTAGGTAATGTCGTCTTCCTGAATGCGCTGACGTTGATCGACAATACTGTAGAGTGTCTCTGAGACATTATATTAAGAATATATCGTTTCTCGACTGACATGCATGCCAGACGGGCCAGAACGGTCGTGATCTTACATGCATTTATATACATGGAATACATGGCAGAGCTGAGCAAATACCCGAAGTACTTGAAGTACATATTAAAGTATCAAGTACTCGAAGTATTGAACGCTGGGTCGTTGAGTACCGACGTATTCAGCACTGGCAGAACTAAATTCCTAAAGTTCTGAGTGGTGGGCGCTGACTTAGTACTCGATACTTCGATACGTACTTCAAGTACTTAGTGTATTTGCCCAGCACTGATACATGGTGTACAGAATATACATGGAAACGCAGACTACCGATACAGCGAAGATATATTCATGCAGGTTTAACATATTTCTTTAAAAAAAAAAAAACCAACCCCGATATTTAATTAATCAGTGATAAGGGTTTTTTTTTCTTTCAAAAAAACTGTAACTGTAAGTGCTATATCGTAATTATCTGTCTCGAAAGGTCGAATCGTTGACCAAGTTTTTTATTTTCATAAACCCGTAGGTAAGCTCGTCGTCCCGAACGCACTGACATTGATTGACAATATCGCAGAGTGCGTCTCTGAAACTTAACAATAGGAACTGCTTGTGCCGTATCGTAATTATTTGTTTCAAGAGGTGGAATCTCTAGCAACTTCTTTTATTTTTATAAATACATGCGTAAAAGCTCGTTTTCCCGAACGCGCTGACGTTGATTGACAATATCGCAGAGTGCGTCTCTGAAACTTAGCAATAGGAACTGCTTGTGCCGTATTGTAATTATTTGTTTCAAGAGGTGGAATCTCTAGCAACTTTTTTTATTTTCACAAATACACGCGTAAAAGCTCGTCAACGTCAGCGCCTCTTCGCAGACGCGCTGACGTTGATTGACAATATCGGCTGGTGTGTGTCCCTGAAGCATTACATTAGGAATATATCGTTTCTCGATTCATGTTCGCATCGGAGGGCGCTCGTGCGAGAGGGTCGCGGCGAACACGTGCGCGGTCCGGGCACGTGTCAAGCGATCACGTGGACCCGTGGAATTTACCGGGAGAAACGTAATGTTTCCGGAACAAAAGGGTTCGCAATCCGCTCAGTCGTACGGTTCGCCTCTGTGAAACTCGTCGTGCCTGCGTCAATCCAGCGAAACGTTAGAAAAAATAAAAAATTACCACCCGTGGTTTTCGCACAAATCCGGCAAATATACATTATCGAATTAATGGATAAATACGCCGCGAGGATAATCAAGTGGCTTATGCTGTATACTACGAAAGATTCGGTAGTTCCGAAAAAGGCAATTATGACGGAGAAAAAATCCAGCCCCGATAAGTCTGTTCCACCGACGAATTTTTCCAAACTTATCGACGCCTCGTCTAATCACGTAATTACGATTGACCCACTCGAGTTTTGTCGCGCGAGGGACAAACTGCGGTTGTTCATTATCAATAATTTTATTTATTTGTTTCTTTTTTATTTCAGGATACAAGAAATCACGTCGTCGTCGAGCTGTACGACACCGAGAGGTCCTACGTCGAGGCTCTACAGATACTAGTCAATGTGAGTGGAAGCATCGTCGATTGGAATGAACACATTTAATTTCTTATTTTTATTTTTTGATTTTTTTTTCTGTGTTTGTAGAAATATCTCCATCCCCTGAAGAGCCCTGAGAATGCAGGACTGATTGACGCGGCGACGGTCAACGAAATATTCTATCAGGTAAATTAATCGAACAGCGCTGTGGATTTTTTAATTCATCAATCGAATCAGTGAGCTTGAATCGATCGTGATTTTCAGGTTCCGGCGATACTGAGCCATCACGAGGTCTTTCTCGAGGAGCTGAGAAAGCGTCTGGAAACTTGGGAGCTTCATCAGACAATTGGTGATATATTTCTAGAAGTGGTACGTTATTGAAAAAAAATCGCAAGTTTTACTACTTCCGGCAACAGAAAAAAAAACTGATCGATTTTTTTAATTTTCAGTTCACGAAGCCAAACGTTCTCGAAACGTACACGCTGTTTCTGGACAATTGGAAATCAGCGGAGAAGGCGATAAAGACTACGTGTCAGGCAAAGCCGGCGTTCGCTCGATTTCTCGAGGTGATCGGAGCTTAATTTTTTAGCGTCGAAGCGCCGCCTCGGCTCTTGTTTCATCGGCGTTATTATTACTCATATTTTGATCGTCGTATCGATAAAATAATTTATCTCGACAGGCGTTGGAACGCGAGCACAGGGGTAAACTCGGCTTGGATCAACTGCTGATAAAGCCCGTTCAAAAAATTCCAAGATACGAGCTTCTCATCCAGAGGCTCCTCAAGCACACGGACTCGTCGCACCCGGATCACGATTTGCTGACCGCGGCGCAGAAGGAAATTCACGAGCTCGTTGTTAAGATCAATTGTACGGAGCGTGAGATCCTCGAGTGGGAACAGCAACAATCAGTGCTCCGAGAGGTCGAATCTCTCGTCGAGGGGCTCGCCGGAATAGTTACCAAAGATAGGTGGGAATGTAAAAATTTATTTCAAGAATATTCCGTCCGATCCCGACGATCTTCAACAAATAATAATGCGCTTTTCTCGTCAGATGCTTCGTTCGTCACGACATGGTCACGATCGCCTCGAATCAAGGAACTCGAAAGGAGAGAGCGCTGTTTCTGTTCTCAGATCTCCTCGTGATAACCAATATCAAACGGCGGAGTGGGACGATCAGGAAGCCATCGACGTAAGAAAAATTAATCTCCAATCGAATTCTCGCCATCTTTAATCTATTGATGAACTTTTTATTTTATTTTATTTTTGTTCAGGAGTGCATCACCAAACAGTTTGGCAGGCCTGCCCGAAGCTAACAAGTACAAAATGCTCATGAGAATTCCGCTGGACGATGTAGAGATGATAAAGGGTACGATCAATTTTTTTCTTTAAGTCGTTGTCAAGTTACTGTCAAGTTACTGTCAAGTTATTGCCATTTTATTATCAAGTTATTATCGTAGTTATATTGTTCTATATGTGACTATTTTTTTTTCAACTTTCTAGCCAAAGAGGAGAGTCTTAGAAAGATGGCGCGAGAAGTGGAACACCTGAAAGAGGATTGTTCGACTCTGAATCAGCTGCAGGAGCTCGCTGCTACTTTGCACGGAACGAAGCATCAGCTGGAGGAACTGATAAAGGAATATCTTGGACAGGTGCAGCGACAATTGGCCGAGAAGAATGCTGCGCATTCGCAACTCGCTTGCCTCGAATTGTCTCTCAATACTCAGTGAGTTCCCAGCTGATATACATACATATAAAGAAAATTGTCTCGGCATTTCAGTTTTTACATTCAGCATTAAAATTTCACAGAAACGGTGTCGAGAACATCACGATAATGTTCACGAAGCCGGAAACGAGAGCGGGATGGGAGGAGAGTTTCAACGATGCCAAACAGAAGTTAAGTGAGTTGCAAAAAAAAAAAAACGCAATCGTTTTGACGATTCCTCTAACCCGTAATTTCCACTCCTCGATTTTTATAAACTATAGAATAATTGTTCAGGTCTGACCCTGTTGAAAACATGAAGGTACGAATCGGTTCCAGCTATTAAATTACGTCGCTTCACAATCGCTCATTCTCGCAGAATGAAGAGATTTTCCAAATTTCCAATTTTCAGGATATTTTCTATATCTCGTATCTTTGATCCTCTGCAGCCATGTCTGCCGACCGGAGGCCACCGCCGGAGTTCATCGGGCCCCTGCCGATCCGAAAGACCCGAGCCGGCCTGCAGTTCACGTGTGCCGCGCCGACGATAGCGACCGGTCAAACGCCCCGGGACGTGTGGGTCTGCAACAGCGACGGATACGTCGGTCAAATATGCGTCCTCAGTCTAATATCCGAGCCACCTCACGTCGAGTCTTGCAATGGGGTTTGCAACGCTCGAATACTGTGCATCGCAGCCATACCAGCACCGCACTTAACGTAAAGAAAAAAGAAAAGATCTCAAAATTTAATTAAAAAAAAATTTCATTCGATCGAGCGGTATCTCAAAGAAAAAAATATATATATTGCAGAAGGTACAATCGCAACACATTGAAATCAAGACCTCTCGATCTCACGAAGAGCGGAATAAGTATACTGGTCGAGGACGCCGACGCCAATGGCGAAGACACGCAACTTGATAGGTACGAGGCTTTCAGGAGCGCAGACTGCTTCGAACGAATGAGATTTATTTTTATTAACGATTTGTTCATCGTAAAAAAACGCAGCAGCGAGAGTTCGGAGGATTCGGACGCCGAGGACGTGGCCAGTATTCAGACAACGACGACGACGGTCTCGACGAATCCGGGCGTTGGTTTCGGCGCTGATCTGTCGAGCGTCGACGACTTACTCGACGAGGACACCTTGCAGCCGACCGTCTGGCTTGGCACCGAGGACGGCTGCATTCACATTTACAACTGCAACGACAACATCAGGATAAAGAAGAACAGGGTCAAGATCCAGCATGGAAGCAGCGTGCATTCTATAATGTATGATAGTTACGCTTTCGTGCGATCTCGAGCTACCAGGATGAATTTCGAAATCCGTTCCATATGCTATGAAAACCGAAATTCCGCAATTATAACATATCGAATGAAATTTCCGAATTTCCAAAATCCGTTTCTAAATCCTATGAGAACGGAAATTCCGAAATTATCGTGTATAGAATGGAACTTCGAAATCCAGTCTATATGCTGTTAAAACCGTAATTCGTAAGTTATAGCATATCGAATGAATTTTCGGTATTTACAAAATCCATTTTATACGCATAAAAACCGAAATTCTGAAATTATAGCATATGAAATGGGCCAAGACGAATGATCAGGGTTCAGATTTTTTTTTTCAATTTCTAGATACGAAGTTACTAATCGTGGTTTTTTTTTTTCGTAGATACTTTGACAACAAAGTTTTCGTTGCTCTCGCGAATGGAGATATAGCTGCATACACCTGCGAGTATCGTTGTAAGTAAAAAAAAATTTAGAACGATGAATACCTATCTCTGTGTCCGATATCTAATATCTGCCTGCTCCACAGGTGGATGGAACACCCAAAGTCCGGTGATAGTAACGGTGGGCAGTCCAGCAGCTCCGGTAACGAAGATGACTCTCATATCCGGAAAATTGTGGTGCGGCAGTCACAACACGGTTAGAGTGTTGAACACGATGAGTCTCGAGATCGAGCACAGTTTCGCGGTGAGCAACGACACGTCCCGACCGATATCCTACATCACGGCGTCCGGTGGCCTCGGTGTTTGGATATCGTTGCACAACAGCGCTGTACTGAGGCTCTTTCACGCCAACAGTTACGAGTGTCTGACGGACATAAACATTGCGCCTGCCGTCACTAAGATGCTCGCCAGTAAGCATCAAATCTTCGAAATTTTCCCTCGACTCGGAATATATTTTCTCTCGAATATATTTCACATAGAATCGAGGAAAAAATTAAATCTCGATCTTCATTAGACACATGTGTTCGATATTTATTTTAACGGAAACATGTAAAAACTCGCTGCAGGTTGCGATGACATAATACGCCAGCACAAAGCCGCCTGTCTCCGGGTGACGGCACTTTTGTCGTGCAACGAACTGCTGTGGGTCGGAACGAGCGCGGGAGTTTTGTTGACGATACCGATACCTCATCTCAAGCCGTCGAGCCAAAGATTACCGCAGCCACCACCCGTTACCGGTACGTAAAATTGCTTCCGATTTTCTCTGCAATTAAAAAAAAATATATACTTTCTATATATTTTGTAAGTTATTATATTTTCTATATATTCAGTGCAAAAATAAATTGTAAATTGAATGTACTGGAAGTTGAAATTTGCTAATTTACATTAATTGAACATTAATTTACTTGGCTTGTAAAACAAAAATACCAGATACAAAACTTACAAACCTTTCGCTTGAAATTTACAACAATTTTCATGAAGAATACAAACTCTACTGTAAAATTGGAACACACATGCGTTTGAAATTTCGTAAACAGTTGATGTAAAAAAAGCTTCCAGTACTGTTAATTAATTTCCGAACAAAATGTTATGACAGTGTTTTATATATTATTATATTATCTATATTTTCTTGCATATTTCTACGCCGCAACAGGGATACCTCACGGTCACACGGGCCACGTGCGTTTCCTCACGTGCGTCGAGAAGCCGGTGAGTCCGGCCTCGGCGACGATCAAGCCCGAATCTCGTCCGAAGAACAAGCGTCACTCGGGCAAACCCGAAAAGAGTCCGCAGAGCGACTCGAGCAACGGGAAACTCTTGGTGATTTCCGGCGGGGATGGTTACGAGGATTTTCGGGGTCCCCAGGCCTCGGTCGAGCTTCAGGCTGGTCGCGAAGACTCGACGAATCACTTGCTTCTATGGAAAGTTTGATGTTGCTTACCTCGTAGAATATGGTTCGTCGATGAAGGGAACCTTGAAAAAAAAAAAAAAATCCTAGACGAGTCAATCGCTGATCGACGACTCTCGCAGGAAAGGCTTGACAGCCGCGAAGAGAGGGAGGACACTCATGATCGATAGGCAAAGTCGCTCGGGGGATTGGCGAAAGGAACGTTCGCCCGTTCTTCCGCAAAACGCCGGCTCTTCCGCAAACGACGATCATTCCGCTTACAGAAAACAGCATTACGCTAAAAGCATGCATTAATCCGCCCGACGTGCACTGACTAATATTGTACGAAGTTTTAATGGTGGCGAGACGTGCCGCTCGCCAACCGTTGAGTCTAGTCCAAGGGCCTACACGGAGGAAAAACATTTTATTGTTCTGATTTTTGTTTTTTTTTTTTTTATTTAACGATAGCAAAGGAGAATTTACAGGTACTTTGTCTCGCGAATCAAAACGATCGACCGCCGCGAGAATCTCGCGAGAAAGATTCTCGACGATCCTCTGAGAGGAGAAGAAATATAGCAGGTTTATCTGCGATGCAAGACCGAATGTGTTTCGAGGATTTCGATACTTTCCCCGATCAGCGGAAAAAAAAGAAACAATATTGTGAATAGTTTTCGTACACGTATACGGATATTAAAGTAACACAAAGATATATGCGAGACGCATGTTTCGCGGTTCATGTAATACAGATGAATTTATGTGCTCAGAGTCGGGAGGGCTCTTTAACGAGGAAAATATATATTGAAATTGTACTTGTACGTTGACACAGTTCGTACTCCTCTCGCCATCAGTGGCACACGATCCCAAAAGCATCGATTAGTTAATGTCGCGAGAACACTTCAAAAACTTTATTAACGGTAATTCAAGTTCATTCTTTTTTTTTTTTTATAAAAACAAAAATATTTTTTATGGTAACATTTATTATCGTGCTTGCGAATTCTTACATGACACGTATACGTCAATATCAATGCTTACAGATAACATTTTACCGAAAATAAATCTGATCTCATTATAAAATATATCAACGAGATATATATATATATTAAACGCTTTTAATGTTAAATTAGCGGAAAAATATTAGCTGCGAACTTTATACGTTCATTAGTAAATTGCACGGATGTATATTGTCGAGAAAACAAAAATTACATAAATTGTTTCGGACATTGCTAATGCATTGATGTGCATTCTGCGCAGCATTCGATATACTTTGGTACGTTATTGTTGGGTAAAATCTTGTCTTATTTCCCTAAAGTTTTATCGACTAGATATACACTTTATATAGTAGATGCATCATCGATTTATCAGCTACGATTCTTCGATCTACGATCTTGGGATATTTTTCGATCGGACTACGTGTGCAGTCTGACATAGTACGCATAAAAAAGAAAAAGAAAGAAAATTCTTCAGGTCGAACTATAATTAATTCTCGTCTTAAGCCTTACGTGTGAATATATTCAGTCATAATCGATGGGGAAAAAAAAAACAAATTTAACGAGAAACTATATAAGTAAAGTCTGCCTCACGCGTGACTCAAAAATGATACATTCGACAGTTAAACTTTGATTGCTCACTTAACATTTTTCAGTGCTTGTTATGAAGAAAAAAAAATTAAAAACTTGAGGCAGGTTTTCCGAAGTGAAGAATCAAATCGTCCGCGACTCGCGTGCGTCCGGGCTCCGACTTCACGATCGTTTGCGCGAGACAAGCAACCTGAGTTCCCACGAACAACGCAGCGAGGCTGAACTGACGAAAAAAGGGTAAATTAAATTATCACAAATGGTTATCGGTATTTCAAAAATGCTCTCCGACAATTGTGTAATAAATCATTGGTTCTCAGGAAAACAAAGAGGAGAAATTCAAACAGCAACGTCGACGAGCTGAGTCTCCTGGATCTCGCTGACCGGAGTCGACGGCACTTCGGTTATGGGCGTTGGAGGATCGCCGCTGCTCCCTTGATGGTCGGTGGTGCCGGTGAAGGAACTGCCTCGACTCCTCACCGGCCAGCAGACGCGACACAGCGGCTTCAGGAATACGAATCTCGGTCTGGGCATTCGCAGGAGGACGTAGATGTACGGATCGAGGGTGAAGTGAATGCAGAGCAAAACGTCGGCGACGATGTGGAAGAGTCGAATGCATTTGCGCAACGTCTTCGCATCATCTCCTAACACGTTTATGGAGATCTGTTCCAACGGAATAGAAACCTGCAAAGATAATCGTACGTATTAAAAATATATGTACATAAATTATTTTAATGCGAATATTTAACGATATAGTAATTAATGTAATGGTAATGAATATGTCTTCAATTGGCCCGGAAGATATCAGCATGAGAGTAAATTACATCGTGTTACGACGGCGGTGGCTATGCAGGAACTTCTCTCGGGGAAGTTCACTGAGAGAATAGAATTCTATAACTGACCTTTTTTTGTTCACACCTTGTGAAATAAAATTTTGTACGATACTCGTGCGAAAAATGTTTTTTTAACTCGTGCGACACTCGTCTTCGGCTCGTGCTGCACATTCGCACTCGTCAGAAAAAGTGTTATCGCACTAGTATCGTAATGTACTATTTCGTAACGCATGCACGTAAAATCCCGCTCACTGTTCCTGTTAAGTGAGCGCCGAAAGACACTTTTTTGCATCGCGTGCGCGAATAATACGTCTTTTTTCTCGCACTGGTGCAAAAAAATGCCTTTCTGCGCACACCTTACAAAAACGAAGGACTTGATTTTCGTGATTTTGTTAGGAAAAATTATGTGAATTGCAGGGACGTAGAAACACACTCGTCAAGAACTCCCTTTCTACGCCCTTTGCATACAAACAACTATTCTTCCTAAAGCAGTGCATTGACGCTTACTAAAACCGAAATTTGATGTCTCGCGGATATCTTCAGGGTCATCTTGGAATACCCCCGAAAATATCTGCGCGAGACTAAATTCCATCGCGTTACAACGGCTGTACTTCGCATCGCACAAACTTCGCCCGGGGAAGTTCAGTCAGAATAAAATTCTACACGTGAACCAATGTTTTTTCCTGAAACAGTGCAATGCCAGAGCACTTGCCAAAGCCGAAAGTTGATGTTGCGCAAATATCGTCAGGGTCGTCGATACGTTTGAAATTGCTTTCAGCCGTACATGGAGGGAGCTCATGAGGGCTCGATAACGACGGAAATTAAATTCGCAGTCGATCGTCGTCACCGAATAAGATAATTCGATCGTTTAGCTACCGATCGATAAGCGGGACAGTTTTAATCTTCATATAGACGACGCCCGTATCGTCGTCCGAGCTTGTTGTTTTCAACGATCGAAATAAATAGCGTCGACGAGACGCGGAAGCCAAACGCAAAGAAGGATCATTACAGCGGAGCGGTCGCGACGGGCGGGCGTTGATGTCCCATTGTCACGGCCACGGTCGTCACGAGACTCGCGTCACGTACGGAGTAACATATGCAGGGCAGTGTAAATGCTATTTTTTTCTTTTCTTTTTTTTTAGCGCACGTCTTTTTATATTCGGCGACGTTTGGGCTCCTCACCATTTGCGGCATCCAACAAACGACGAAGGATATCGAAAGCACAGCCATCAGCTTTGCAAAAGCTCTCTCCTCGACCGTCGAGCCGACTTCCGGTGGTGGACTCGTCACTGTTAGAAGAGGCTTGGCTCGCGACGAAGCCCGCGAAATTCTTCTCAGGTGACCTTTCCGTCTGCCCAATCTCGATAGGGCCTTCGACACAGCCATGTTGCACCAGACGATCGAAAGACACAGAAGGGTACCTATAGTGAGCGACAAATCGTTTTCGAGTTAATTACATTTTTTCATCGATAAAATATTTGGTTCGGAAATTCGTTTTAGAAGGTTTCATTTTACATTAATTATTTCTATTAATCATTGAACAAAAAAAAAAAAAAAAAACACCAGACGATCGATGGACACAGTGAGCGACAAATCGTTTTTCTCGTTAATTAAATTTTTCATCGATAAAATATTCGCTTCAGAAATTCGTTTTTGAAGTTTTCATTTTACACTAATTAATTATATTAGTTATTGAACTAAAAAAAGGAAACTGTTGACTCACCGAAAAAGAACCACACGTAAGCATAGGCGACGTCATCAGGCTCCGTGGCTTGTCTGTACCTAACGCATTTTCCTCCCTCGTAATAGAGGCCAAATCCGAATAGGGGTAGAATTGTGAGGATCAGTCCCGCGATCCATAGCGCCACCATGCATCGGACGATTACCGGAAAGGTTACACGCTGAAAAAAATATAATATAATAAAATAAAAAACGAAATGGGTAAAAAGCACTCTGCCCTTCTTTTCCGAATCTATTTTACGAGCATTCACATAACCATATGGATATCGGAGCCGCGCTTAGTATCCCATTCTCTCTCGTCTCCCTCAGCACGATTCGGTGTCGCACGACTCGGTGTCGAAATGTCATTTAATATCGACTATTACATCCAACATAATAATCCACTGCAACTATTATTTTAACACAAAAATAATAATCCAATTATAATTTGAATGATTATTTTTCCGTTTGGCCATCGAAATTTTTTATTTAATTTTCCGTTCCCGCGTCCCATTGGTATTTCAGTTTCGTCTCTGTTGCGTTATATTATTTTTTTCTTTTCTTCAGTTTTTATTTTCGTGCACGAAATAAACATCGAGGCTCCGGTTGCAGCCTCCGCGCACGAAAACATTCCGGGGACAAAGAAGTTAAATCCCCGATGTGACTACGCAGTCACGTAGAAACTCGGACGTTGCGAAAAAAAGATCCCTCATGATCTCTTTATAGTAGCTATTATTGTATCCAATAGAATAATCCGCTGCAACTATAATTGTAATGCAACAATGATGATTCAATTATAATTTGAATTATTGTTTTTCTCTTTGCCCCTCGAAATTGATAATTTTATATTTCCTTGCCTGACTCATTGGTATTTCCGTTCGGTTTTAGTTGCACTATATTATTATTTATTTTCAGCTTTCATTTTCGTGCACGAATGCACATCGAGACGCGCACGAAAACACGGTCAGGAAACGCGAAGGGACCGAGGGATTATCGCGAAGACGAAGAAGTTAAATGCCCGACGGGGTATTGAAAATTTACGTGGAAGGGCGTCACGTACAAACTCGGATGTGGCGGAAAAATCATCCCTCGTGATCAACTCGACGGTCTACCTGACGCGACCCTTCGCACTTTTCTTCGCCGCGCCTTCGCAATGATGGATACGCGCGCACACCTCGGTGCGTACCAGTAGGAGTAACAAATACCCGGTCGTAAAGCTCCGAAAGCCCAGTGCCAAGGTTTACGGTCCCTGGAAAGCTGAAATACTCATATCCGGTTCGTATAACTGTTTATCCTCTCCTTCGACCTTCCGGGATTCCTCTGCTTTGCCACGGTCGATAACCCGAGCTATTCCCGACCGTAACTCAATGCCGTCCCTCCAAAGTCTTCCGTTTTTATTTGTATTTTTTTTCCGTCGTTTAGACAAGTTATGCTGAGTTTTGCTTTGTAGGTCGATTGAGATTGACGAGATTGATTCAACGGAAGTGCGAGCTTCCGAATACAGGGTGGCCCGTTAAATCGAACGAAAACAAATTCCCTAAAATTTCCAAAAATTTTCCTGACAAACTATTCATGAATTGTGAAAAAAGTAACACGGTAGGAACATTGCATATGTTTATTATTATTTATTCTTTGGAATTTTTTTTATTAATTTATATCTCTGCAAGGAATAAACGTGATAACATAAGAATTATTTTGCTTCCTTCAACGCCGTAATGTTTTCATTGAGATGAGCTTCATGTTTTGCATTTCTTACGAGTTCTTCTCTTTTTTTTCGAGTTTTTCAAGGTCGAGCACCCCAGCGTCTTCATCTATATTCGCCGATTCAACGGGAATAGAATGATCGATTATTAACAGTTATAATTATAATGAATTTCGAATCGCGATCGCGGATTTACAATTTGTTTTTTATTTGCCTTGAAAAAATTAAAAAAAAGAAAGATGAAATGTGCACCCAAACACTTTTTTTTCTCGATTTGATATTTCGTTTTTACTCCGACTAATACTTAATTCCCTGACATTTCCTTAATTTCCCTGACGCTCAAAAAATTCCCTGACATTTCGAGGTTTTCCAGATTTTTCCTAAAAGTAGCCACCCTGGAGTACCCATGATCGTGGCTGCTCTATGCGCCATTCCTTCAAGACTGTAATTCAACGACGTCCTTTCAAATTCCTCCGTGTTATTTCTATTTTTATTTATTTATTTTTACTCTCGTCTAATCTGCCGTGTCTTCTTTTATAGGTCGACTGATCGAAACGAGATTAATTCAACGGAAGTGCGAGCTTCCGAATACCATCTTGGTCGAAACTCGCCGGAAAACTCTCCGCGCCATGATCGTGGCTGCTCTGTGAGTGTCCGGAATACAAAGCAGCCCAGCAGAAGCAAACCGGAGCCCAAACGAGCAGTCCTAAACATTAACGGACGAGCAATTCCCCAGGCAAATGCCCTGCGTGGTAAAATTGGTGGAGAAGCTATTCCGCACCGGCTACCAAAGGAGCGAAAGATAAGCAAGACGAAGATGAAGCGTAATTTCAAATGGAATTCCACATCGGTGTTGGGGCGCCTAGGATATTTGCGACGATTCCATCGCTCCTTCACTCCACGGCATACTGATTATCTCCCGCTCGAGAGCCGAGTGTGCCTCCTCGTCACCGTCGCCGTCCTTGATCCTCCAATCTGCATTCAAAGGGCGTACATTTTTTTTCTTTTACTGTATCGTTTTCACACTCGATCGTATCCCAGGCAAATTCTTATTTAAATCGCGACTTCTTTGAAGGTGGCGAGGTAACAAAAACTGTACTGAATGCCGTTTCGAGACCGCGGGCCGCCGAGGAAAAAGAAAAACGTCTTTCACTAGGGAATCGGCGGACGCGGGGAAAGACAATTTTCTTTTTCTTTGGCGATCCGCGGTTTCAAAATAGCATTCGGTACAGTTATTGTTACCAGCTGGGTGTGATGGAGGTAAATATGGGGTTATAACACATCACCTCAAACGAAGTCGCGATTTAAATAGGAATTCGCCTGGGATACGGTAGAGTGCGAAAACGATTGAAAAAATGTCTTCTCGACGATAAGAAAAACGATAAAGACAACTTCTTTTTTATCATTTTCGCACTCTACCGAATCCCATGGAAATTGCTATTTAAATCGGGACGTCTGCTAAGGTGATTCGGTATAAGCATTCGCCCACCGGACCCGCACACAGTTGGTAACAAAAACTGTAGTGAATGCCGTTTCGAGACCGCAGACCGCCGAGGAAAACGAGAATCGTCTTTCCCTGCATCTCATTCACCAAGGAACGACAATTTTCTTTTCCCTTGGCGGTGCGCGGTCTCGAAACGATATTCAGTCCAGTTCACGTCACCTTAAACCGCGGAACTAGAGATGCAAGCTCGCCAAATGCCGGATCAAATTACCAGCAGAGAACCGTCAATGACGGCTCCAAAAATTACCGATTTTGTAACCAATGGCGCTTTTTAAAAACTTTCGTATCCGTGGCGCTGATGATCAGCGTAGTGATGCGCGGTCGTCACAAAACGGGTCGTGAGACCGTCAAGATATGTTTATCGACCTGGAATAGATCCAAATGCATGCAATGTGAAAAAATTTGTGACCGATTTGAGAGCCAAAAAACGTGATCGTCATTTTGCATCTAAGTAGGTGATTTGGTAATTTGACGTTCATGGAGAACCGTCAAATAACGCGCACCGGAATGACCGTCACTTTCACTTAGAAGAGTTCGTGAAAAAAAAATGATGTCAAGAGACCGTCGAGTAACGATGATGTTGTCGTAATTTGACCGATCGAAAAAGGACGATCATTTTGCATCACTACGCGGAACCGATCAAAAAGAATGGTGCTCGGAAACACTCGGAAGAAAAATGCTGACCGAAGCTGGGTGAGAGTTTCTTGGAGATGATCCATCAAGGAGCGGCACGCGATTATATATGTCATGAAAAAAATTCCAACAATCAAACGTCGAGCGGGCGTTGCAATTGAGTGGGTCGCTATCGATCCTCTACTTTTGCGTACGTAGTTCTCACTCCACGGTTCTGCTATCGCGAGAAAAGAAAAAGAACGAATAAAAATAGAGAATGGATGAATGAAGTCGGCTATTCTGTGTGCCTACGATGATCTACGGTCGGCAGGCGGTGCTAACGATAAAACTTGAACAATTTCCAGGGCGAATAAAAACGAGTCAAGTCGTAATCAATTTAATTTCGTGAGGCTGTCGTAATTGGGGAGGCGAGCGGAGGGTCCTCGAACTCGGCGGGTGGGCACGACAGAAATTGAAGCTCAATTGCGACTAGACGATTGTGGGGGACGAGCACATATATCAATGGTTATCGATAGAGGACAATTAAGATCGGTGAGTTGCAGCTTTACAATCATTTTCCGTTTCGCGGGGCATCCGCGAGGCATTATAAAAATTACTAAGATAACAAAATAACAACAAAATATTGCAGTCGTCAAATGTACCGCGAGCTTATTTTATAAATTATCTTTCTCTCGTGCAGTTTTTTTTTTTTTTTTAATACGACTGATTATTGAACTCTCGGGGAGGAAAAAAACATGATGATAAATTCAATGTTAACTGGCCGTTGACGATTCGGTGGTTACGATGTGACTGTTTACAAACCGCCGGCAAAACAACAACTTTGGAATTAAAGAAAAACAATTATCAATGCTCCCGGCAATTTATATATTGTGATGCAAAATTCATTCTCTTCGTTGAGAAAAAATTATTTAAATGACAGAACTTTTTTTTTGACGGCACAGTTTTTATGAATGTGTAATTAAACAAAAAAAGTTCTCTCATAATGAAAAGAATAATTTAAATTTTTTTAATTTTTCTTTTAAAAAAACTTACTTAAATAACAATACTTTTTTTTTTCATTCCACAGTTTTTGTACCTGCGCGATAAAAAAAAAAAAAAACAAAGTTCCTTTACGTCGTTTCCATAAATCTAGCATAATCGCCGTGCAAACGGCGGCGTAGCGAAGTTTACTTTGGCATGGTCAGTGCAAACACGAGTGTGCGTTTAGTATCAATCGGCTATCGGTTCCTTCGCCCTTCGAGACTCGCACAATCGATGGGAATGACTGACTCGGAGGGGACGGCGTTGCACCAATAACACGTGTAGTCCGTCACGCGCCGGCGGTGCTGAAATAATGGATATTATTAGTTGAGCGGGGAACGTCTCGGCGACTCTCGGGATGCACGAGCGTTCGTGAAATTAGGACGAACGGCGAGGACGCACCGAAATGCACGTAACGCTCCGAACGAATTCTTACGAATTTCACAAAAATCTTTGTCTCTCTCTCTCTCTCTCTCTCTCTCTCTCTCTTATCCGTGACTCTTGTTTGACTGTATAAACCCATTATCATCTCGGAGAGGCAAAGCGCGACCGCGATACGATGCGGGGCTCGGCGTAAACGATAATGACCTACGACCCCGCACTCGGTCGCGATAAGTGGGGAAGAATGCTTCACGAATATTGGTCAAATCGTACGAGCCGGCCTTGAGGCGAATACGTGTTGACAATGCTTCGGTGTCACTTTCAAAAATTCTTCTCCCGTCTCGATATTTTCAATGTTTCAATCAAATTAACTTTCAATTCATTGTTATATAATTTTTAAGGAAGCATTTTTTGTACGTAATATTTCGCTGAAGAGTGTGGAATCTTCTCGATTTTTTTTTCGGCTTGCCGTCTATCGCGATAAAAGCTAAGCTAACACCCACACACTTGGGTGCACATTGCCTCGTGAGCGTTTTCGTCGGGCTCAAATGTATTTGATCGGGTCTCACTCATATGGCCAAATTTTAGTAACGTAGAATTTTTTTTTTTTTTGTTTTTTTTTTCATTTTCACGCTTCAGAGATCTTTTAAAAGTAGATTAAACAGAGCCCTTATCGCTACGGGCGATAAACGAACGATATAGTTTCCCGCTGTGCGGGCTGTTTCAAAACCGTCGTTTATCGGGTCTTCGGCTGAACTATATACGACGGCTGGCAAGTGTTTATGGAACTTCTTGTCACCTTGATATTGTGAAAGGCCCGCGAACCAATGTTTTTTACCGATAAATATATCATACACGTATAATATATTATATTATCATATATATATATATATATATATATATATATATATATATATATATATATATATATATATATATATATATATATATTATACAGAGTTGGGCAAACTGCCAAAAAATCCTTCAAGTGCAAAGTACCACAAGTAGTTGGAGTATTTGTCGAGTAGTTTTTCCAAGTACTTTTCGCGATTAGGTTCGTAGCGTTAATCGTTACGTAGGCTTAAAAAAAAAAAAGGTGCAAAATAATTTGCACGTGGCTTCCTCATTTATGACTATTTTGCGCATGGCTTTCTCCACGAGAAACTTCGTTGATCGATTTTGGCTTCCTCACAGAGCAAGCTGTGAGCTAAATTGTAATAAATCAGGAAGCCATGTGCAAATCACTCTGCACGTTTTTCGTAACATTAAAAAATATTTAAATTTCATAGAATCGAAACGATCAAACTTAATCGAAAAATTTATCATAAGAAATCGGCAAGTGAAATTTTCGCAACTCATCGTTTTGCGGCTACTTTTACCGCGATCTATTGCTCACCTTTTTCATTTTTAAAAATCCATTAAAAGTTTCATTCAAGAATTACTTCAAAAATATATTTAAAAAAATTATAGAACGAAAACAACAACTTTTCGTTTTTTTTTTAAATGCAATACAAAAAAAAATTCTCGTTAAAATTACTCTCTTTGAAAAGTTTAGACAGACAATCATATAGCAATAGGAACACCATGTAATGGTACTCATTTAGTATCCGTAATGCCGGTGTGTAATCAAAAACTACTTGAAATACTAAAAGGTACTTCAAGTACTAAAAGTACTTCGAGTACTAAAAGTACTTCGAGTGCTAAAAGTACTTCGAGCACTAAAAGTACTTCGAGTGCTAAAAGTACTTCGAGTACTAAAAGTACTTCGAGTACTAAAAGTACTTCGAGTGCTAAAAGTACTTCGAGTGCTGAAAGTACTTCGACTACTAAAAGTACTTCGAGTGCTGAAAGTACTTCGAGTGCTGAAAGTACTTCGAGTACTAAAAGTACTTCGACTACTAAAAGTACTTCGAGTGCTGAAAGTACTTCGAGTGCTGAAAGTACTTCGAGTACTAAAAGTACTTCGAGTACTAAAAGTAATTGAAGTACTAAAAGTACTTCGAGCGCTGAAAGTACTTCGAGTACTAAAAGTACTTCGAGTGCTGAAAGTACTTCGAGTGCTAAAAGTACTTCGAGTGCTAAAAGTAATTGAAGTACTAAAAGTACTTCGAGTACTATAACGTACTTCAGATGTTAAAAAGAACGCGAACTACGAAACAAGTACCCAGTATTTTAAGTATTGCCCAGCTCAGTTATAGAACCATATTTACATAGCTGAAGATCTTCGTAACTATTTAATTTTCAGTGAGGTGTACCCAGTACGAGTAATACCCAGCAGTTGGGCATTATCTCGGGCCGGGTTACAGATCTCGGTCTCGGCAGACTCGAGGGAATCTCGATCGAATTTCAAAGCGTTACGAATTTAATGGACTTTTACCTTCTGATAGACGAAGGGCCGCGTCAAGGCGAGCCACCTTTCCGCGGCCATTACTATTGCGACACACCCGCTGAAGAACCCAAAAAGACGCCAAACGATCCTCAGCGAGCAGAAGAGCCGATTGGTCGTGGCAGATCCCGCGTAGATAGTAACGTACATCTGCACGACCATTCCCAGCAGAGCCACCAAGTCGTTCAGCGCCAGGCATCGCAGCATCAACAAGTGTTTACGATTTCGTCTCTGTCGAAAGAAAGAAAAAAAAAGACACGCGTTTTTTTCACCCTCGCATGATATGCCAAATACATTTGTCAGGCCGGAAAAAGCGATTAAGGTACGACACATCGTCGTCAATTAATTATTTTTTCGTCGGAAAGTTTTACCGGCACGTCGATCGGTCAAACAACACAGAGGCCGCCCTAACCAAAAATAACTCTCGGTATTCAGAGACGCACGGCTGACGCCCTTTCCGTTATTCATAAGCGACGTCGAAACAACACCCGAGGCGCCGATCGTAATTCTATCAACTCGGCGCGTTATAGTTACAGTTCGTACGAATATGTATAGTTACAGTTCGTGTAAATATTTCGGGGATAACGTAATTCTTTCGGGTGTTCGTAAGCCGCGAAAAACGCGGAGGTGTGTTTGCAATTTCGCCAGAGTTCTCGGTGTTAACGTTTTTATCGCGGACATACGTAATGTTTTTTTTTTTTTTTTTTTTTTTTTTTTTTTTTTTTTTTTTTTTTTTTAACTGACCTTATCCGTAGAGTAACCAGCGCGGAAACGTTGAAAAAGATTCCGATCATGCAGTGCGACGGCAAGCACTCATTTGTTACAATCTTGCGCATGACTTTCTCTGTGAGAAACTTCGTTGATCGATTTTGGCTTTCTCGCAGAGGATGCTAAAGCGCCAAGTTGTAATAAATGAGGAAGCGATGTGCATTATATTATACTTTGCAACGTTTTTTTCGTGACATTAAAATGTGTTTACATTTCATAAAAATTTAACGATCAAAATTTACCGCAAAATTTATTGTAAGAAATCGCCTGAAATTTTTCGTGATTCGTTGTTTTTAAGCTACTTTTTTTTAGTTTCCTTCATTTCTTTTCATTTAAAAAAATCCATGAAAAGTTATCTTTTTTTTTAACGTGGACATACGTTATGTTTTATATTTATTTTTATTTTTATTTTTTTTTTTTTTTCTGTCGTTAACTGACCTTATCGCGTAGGAAGAGAATAACCAGGGCGGAAACGTTGCCGAAGACGCCTATCAAGTATACCAACGTGAGTACGATCTGCGAGGCCAGAGACACGTGTCGGATAGGTGCGGGACTGTTCGAAACGATGTTCGAGATAGTCGTGATCGTCGCTCTCGTGGACGTCACGTCGATGCCGATAAACGTCGTCTCGTTCCAGTCGGAGGATAATTCGTTATCGCCCATTATAAAAATTTATTCTCTAACTATCAAATAATACAATAATAATCTTCGTTGAATTGATCGATATTGCAGTTGCAGTCAACGAATCTTCGATCGATCCAAAGTACGTCCTTGTAAAAATACTGTTTTGGTAATTATTTTCCTCTTCTTTTCTTTTTCGTATTTTTCTTCTTTTTTTTTTTTGAGAGAGAGCTCAAACAGAGATTCGTTTAATCAGCGTCTCGAAATTTCGACTCCCATGATTCGGACAATAATCCGTTTGGCCAAGAACGATCGATCTTTGGTATCCGCCGACGCCGCTCGGTCGATAAAGTGGAGCGCCTTCGCTCGTTCGCCCCCCCCCCGCTCAACTCAGTCCCAAATAACGTTTGTCTCGTTCCGAGGGAGAAGACTCTACCTCGATACGAACGAGCTTTCCACAGCCTCCGGTACGCTAGTACCGTCGAAATGTATCTAATGCCACGGGAGTCGTTCCCGAGAGTCTGGGAATCTCTTCTTTGTTTTTCGCTCGGGCAATCTACCTGAAGAGCTCGGGAGCGGGTACACTTCCCCCCCCCCCCCCCTCCCCACTCCCCTCTGCCAGTGCCCGACTCGTCTATGGCCCAACGGCGAAGGCTCGACTTTCTACGCATCAATTTTCGTTTTTCCAAACTTCACTGCCCGCTTCCATTCACTCCAGGGACTGCGCGTAGTTCAGTGGCTCCCTCGCCCTCCGTCCCGAAGAAGGAAGCAAGTTTGTCTCTTTCTGGTTTTTTTTTTGTTTTTTTTTTCTTTCACCGTTCGTAGTTCGAGCGGAGGAGCCGAGCGCGTGCTCGACGAGAGCGTTGACTATAAACTAAAGATATAAAAGTTTTTTTCACCCAACCGTGAAAATCCGCCGGGAGAGGACCGCGTCCCAACGGGGAAAACGACGACAGGAGTTTGATCTTATTCTCGGACCCTGGCACTCAACTTTTTCGCACGATTCTCGAAGGGCGGACCGGCTTCGAGCTCTCAGAGGTCGCGCACAGAAAATATTATTCCTTCTAACGTCGAGGCCCTAGTGCGACCGACGAGGCACCGTTTACGGTGGACGCACTCGAGCGAGCTCATATGAATTTGATGAATTTCATAAACTTCCTTAATTCGCGAGTGTTTTTGTTTGTTTTGTTTGTTTGTTTGTTTGTTTTTTTTTTTTTTTTTTTTTTTTTTTTTTTTTTTTTTTTTTCTATGAAAAAGATAGACGCTTGACGAGACTATAATTTCCACGTGGCGCCCGACGGCGGTGCACACACACACTTCGTCTCAAAAGTTTTTTATAATCCAAAGTTCGTTGCAGAGGCCCGGTGAAGCGGTGCGGTTTGTCGGTGATCGATCGATTGGATCGGCGGGGCAACGGACCCAGATCGAAAAACACCTCGTCTCACTGTTGGACGGGGCTTGCGTTTTAAAAGTCAAAGTTTATTCTCGTCGGTCGGAATAACGTGACCCGCTCTCGCGACGATTCTCGAAGACTTCTCGATCAAAGTGTCCCTGCTCGACCCCTCTCTCTCTCTCTCTCTCTCTGTCTCTCTCTCTCTCTCTCTGTCTCTCACCAGAGAGAGACGGAGAAAGTCGGCGAGAGCTCTTCGATTGATTATTGACGATTATCGTGTTGTCTGCGTTTTAATTTTTATAAGAAAAAAAAAAAAAAAAATCAAAGAAATCAAACAAAATCTGGGGTGACTGCGGCAGCTGACTCGAAACGCAGGGTGAGAGAAAACCGAGGGAAAAAAAACGTCCCGCCAGTACAGTAGCGCAGTTGCCGCCTCACTGATCGAAACACGCGGTAAATCGGAGTTTTGTTTACGATGCTTCGGTATCGGGGAGGGGGACTCATAGTTCGGCGTTGGAATCTACGGCGGGACTGCGCATGCTCCGACATGCGCTCAACAAAGATTTCTTTTTTTCTCTCCTAACGAGCTTTGAAGCGTCGCTAACGACCACCGGTTGATTCTATGCGCCCCGTATATAAAATCACTGACACGTCGATAGTGTCAACATATTTTTTTTTTTTTTTTTAGAAAAAAATAATTTCCTCAGTTTACCGATTGATGAAATTTACCCCTTTCGCGACAGGGTGCGAGTCATAAGAACAGCTGCTGAGAGCGTGGAAATAATGAATTCGTAACGTACATAGTGGCATAGTTCGCCGGTGGAATCTACCACGGGACTGCGCATGCTCTCCGACGTGCGCTTCGTGAAAGATTTCCTTTTCTTTCCTAACGAGCTTGGAAGCGTCGCTGACAACCACCGGTTGATTCTATGCACCCCCATACAAAGTAACTGCTCTGTCGATATTGTCGACATTCTATAGAAAAATAATTGCCTCCGTTTCCCGATTGATGAAACTTGGCCCTTTCACGACAGGGTGCACAACAGGGTGAGTATCTCTGAGTATCCCTGTGAGTATCTCTGAGTATCCATGAGTATCTCTGAGTATCCATGAGTATCTCTGAGTATCTCTGAGTATCCATGAGTATCTCTGAGTATCTCTGAGTATCCATGAGTATCTCTGAGTATCTCTGAGTATCCATGAGTATCTCTGAGTATCCATGAGTATGTCTGAGTATCCATGAGTATCTCTGAGTATCCATGGGTATCTCTGAGTATCCATGAGTATCTCTGAGTATCTCTGAGTATCTCTGAGTATCCATGGGTATCTCTGAGTATCCATGAGTATCTCTGAGTATCCATGGGTATCCCTGAGTATCCATGAGTATCTCTGAGTATCCATTAGTATCTCTGAGTATCCATGAGTATGTCTGAGTATCCATGAGTATCTCTGAGTATCTCTGAGTATCTCTGAGTATCCATGAGTATCTCTGAGTATCTCTGAGTATCCATGAGTATCTCTGAGTATCTCTGAGTACCCATGAGTATCTCTGAGTATCTCTGAGTACCCATGAGTATCTCTGAGTATCCTCTGAGTGTTCATGTGAGTATGCGTGAGTATCTCTGAGTATTCATGCGAGTATGCGTGAGTATCTCTGAGTATCCCTGAGTATCTCTAAATATCTCTGAGTGTTCATGCGAGTATGCGTGAGTATCTCTGAGTATCCCTGAGTATCTCTAAATATCTCTGAGTATCCATGCGAGTATGCGTGAGTATTCGTGTGAGTATCTGTGAGCATCTGGATAATCGGTGTAAGTGTCCAATCGACCTGAACTTCATTATTATGTAGATATATATATATATATATAGTCAATGCATCGGATGGCGCCGAGGAAGAACCTGACGCGAATAATGGAAACGGCAATGCTTTAACGTTGCACGCTCCCGTGGACAACGACGAAAGTGATTCCTAAGCGGATCGTACCGCGTTACACACTGTTTAATAATCGAATTCCTGCTGCCGTTTCAAGGATGCAGGACGCGCGAGAAACAATGGCCGCTCGGACTAAACGAGAGGTGCATTCTTGCGATGAATGCCGATGAACCCACCGTGTCCCACAGTCCTCCCCACATCTCGTGTCTCCGGTAAGCTTTGAACTCCGTCCAAAACGATACTCTACTCGAGAACGATCGTTCGACCTCGCCAGCGTTATTTTCCAACACCGAATATTGCAATTGGCACGGAAAGCTCGCCTAACAAAAAAAAAAAAAAAAAAAAAAACATTCCTAACCTCGCATCTCTGTGAATCGCAAGTAGCGTTATTAACGCGACAAGACGAACAAAAATTTGTGTGCAGACAGCAATGAAGATAATTCGATTGCGCGGATGCAAATGCGCATTCATTTGTATGTAAGCGCAAGCCGATGATCGACGCTATATTTATGAGAAGCATTCCCGGTCTTATCTACGAACGTCCGACCATATAAAATAACTCGACAATGGGGAGCCTCCTGCATCGGCGCCTCGGATATAGCGTCCACAAAATCCGATTTAAATAATTTAATCTTCGAGTGTATTTGTTGCATAATGATTTTATTATTAATCGCCGGACGGCGAGTGCATTCGACGGTCGTCGATTCTGCCATTGTAATCTCGATGCCATATTAAAAAAAAAAAAAAAAAAAAAAAAAAAAATCCAACGAAAATTCTATATATATATCGAGGAGGATTCTATTTGTATCCGTACTCTTTGTTGAAAGATTTTTTTTTTTCTGACCATTGACATACGCTAGAAACGTAAGAGCGTCTTTTTTTACCCCCGCATAGCTCGTAAGCCGCCACTCGTCCCGGCTGAGACACTCCGTCGGCGTGTCCTCTCGAGCGTCGTGTCGTCGTTTCCCAACCGGAGATGTGTATATTCCCGAAATAAACTTAGCGTGTTCCGTTCCGAGCCGCGGATACGCCACTCGGCCGTGCGCCTCTACGATCCTACGCTATAGTGCAGTAGTTCCGTAGTAGCGCTCCGGTTCTCGAGCCGTTCCGTGCGAGAGCGAAACTTTTCTACCGATACTTAATCCAACTACGTTAATCTCGTCCTTCCGCTATCCTCGGTCTGCGAAGAGCCGGCGAGCGATCCATCCCCCTCCGATCAACTCGCAAAGTTACCGCCTGTCTGGGTAAATATCGCGAGGGTTAAGGCAACGACGATTAATCGGACGGTGGCGTGAGTTCGGTGGGGCGGGAGGGGGGGGGGGGGGGCGAGAGGGCACGGGCTTCGACGACGCGAAGTGTCCCGAGTGTCCGCAGCGTGTAATCGCGTTCACGGGCATAGACACAAAGCCAGTCGGACCTCCTGGATCGAACCTTATCGGGAGTTACAGCCTCGTACATGAGAGTTTTTGCGAACGATCGAGCACGCCCAATTTTCCTCGCGGAGTTGCGCCAAGTTAATTGCGAAGAGCTTCGTCTATGTTCAACTGGACGTAAAATATAACCCTGAGGGCTCGGACACCTTTGGTTAGAATCGGTCGAATAATCGACCAAACAAAATTCCCCCCCCCCCGTCGCGCGATGTATCGGAATAGACATCTCCAAGACGATTGTTCTCGCTGACGCACGTAATGGTTCCGTCGACGAAAGGGCGTCTGTGCTGTTATATCCGCGAGCGTGTAATTCAACGACACTACACCTATTCTATCATCGAAGATTTACATGGGGTGACAAACGAAGTCGCGATATCTATTTTTGTCGTTATCGGGAGCGCTCGCTCGCAGCGGCCTTCCCGTGCTACTCTCTTTGTAAAACCACTCTAAGATCGGAATTCGTTTGATCTAATGTCCAACACTTTTCAGTCAGTTGTTCTTTCGCATTTTAGAAATGTTTCGCTTTCTCGTAGTCAGCTTTATTTTTGTAAAAAATCATTTTTTTTTTTCGACATTTTGAAGAACACCTGTTCCAAATGTTCCAAAACATTGAAAAATCACATTTAATAAAATATCCGGATGTGTGTGTGTGTGTGTGTGTGTGTGTGTGTGTGTGTGTGTGTGTGTGTGTGAGTGTGTGTGTGTGTGATGTATGAATCGAACGCGAAAATTTCAAACCGCTAAAACTCGAGAATACCTCGACAGATCGAGCTGAAATTTTAGACCCACTTTGTGTGGTTAACGTTCAATGTTTCTGCACAATTTTATTTAAAAAGTTGGCATTTACTTTGTACGCCATTTTTAATTTCTTGAAAAATGTCTGTTCGCGCTGTAATTTTCACATTTTTTTTGGCTATGTGACTAAAAACGCGTACATAGATGGAATATGATGACCCGATGATCTCTACGAAATTTCGAGACAATCGATCGAGCCGTTTAAATGTTACGTCATTTTTTTTAATTATTCGAATTTCATGAAAAATTAGTAATTTACTTTGGACGCCATATTCGTCTTCGTTGCTCGATGCATGTTTACTAATTAATTAACGGACCGGGTCCCAGTTTCAAGGACGATATTAATCTCATCGTCCAATTAACGATGTGGTTAACATTAACAAAGATCGCACATCATAATCGAACAGTACATTTGAGAGATTACATCAAAATTTCGTTAAGGCCTTCGTAAAGAGCTACGCGTCTATTTTTGTACGTTTGAGTGAAAGCTTTTTTTTACTTTTTATTCCTATGTTTTTCGTTATCGAGGCGAAACGATTAATATCCAAAGGATTATACATAAGCAAAGCTTTAACTCATTGTTATTGTCATTAATCGCGATAACCGTAAAGAAACTGCGGATAATTATCGGTAAATCTCACCGTGGCCGGTAAAAAAGTTTTTCCTCATAGCCGGCATCGTTACCAATGGTGTTTGTCCCACGAACGGCGACGCCACGCTCGGGGCTTTGTTGCTGTTTGATCGTTCCCGGCGCTGAACATACACGGGCGTACACACGCAAAACACACAAATCGCCGAATATAAAGTATTGTAAACTCCGAGCCGGACAGAGTGTCAAATAGGATTGTTTGTTACAATTCACAGATGGTACGAAAATGGATAATCCAATAACCCAAAGCCCCAAAGTGGAGGACGAGGAGAAGACGAAGAGGGAGAACGAGCCGGAAGCGGAATTCGTAGCGAGTTCGGCATCGGTACGATTACACTTGCATAACCTCCCTTGTCCTTTAATCGCGTATACTCTCATCCCCCTCACTCGGAATGTTACCGAAATATTTGAAAAAATAATGCTCGAATGACGAAAGACACTCATTTACTCGTGACTAAAATGATTTTTTTTTTTTTAACCCGGCGATTCGCAGCTTTAGTCGCAATTTCCGTTCCGCTGTTGATTTAATGACGATCGACATTCCGGAGCGTTTGCCGCATTCGAGAAGATATTTTTATATATATTTTTTTAATCCAAACAATGATGATTCATCGATCCGGAAATCTCCATTCGCAAGATCATTTAATCGCCAAACATTTTATTTATTTATTTGATTGTCAATGGAAGAAAATCTTTTTACACAGCCATATAATGGCCTGTATGATTTAAAATAATATAATGCATAAAGTGTAGAGTATTGAATACTGAGCGTCAAGTAACTTTTTGGTGCCGTTCGTGTCCCGCATGCCAAGTACACAATATTATGTGAATTGCTCTCTTACTCGTCACCCTTTTAAACTCTCCAAGAGAACCTCCAAAGTCCAAGCCTTCGACACAATTATTTTGAGTATTTTCTTTACTCGCGTATGTTTTCATCCTTCTAACTCAAATGTTAACGAAGAATATTTTAAAAAAATGGTAGAATGATGAACAGACAGTTCTACAGACTCGTAACTAAAATTAATTTTTTTTTTTTTTGAACTGAATTCATAGCTGCAGGCGTAATTTTTGTTTGGCCATTTGATTTAAGAACTATTGCAATTCCGGAGCATTTGCTACATATTTACAACATTATTTTACAATTTTTTTCAAACATGAACAATGACGATGCTTCGATTTGCAAATCTTCGTTCGCAAGTTGATTTAATTGCGAACAATTCCGAGCATTTTTTTTATTGATTAGTTTTTTTTTTCAGCCTCCGCCGATAATTGACTACGAGGCGAAGAAAATAGCCAGAGATGCAAAGGCCAAGAGAAAAGACGAAAAGACAGTGCAGCAGGTTTTAAAATCGCTGGACAATCTCAAAACTCCGGAGGAAAAATTGTCCGCTATGTGTAAAAAATATTCTGAGCTTTTGCACGAGAACAGACAATTGCAGGGTACGATAAAGCAATCAGAGAAGAACATAACTATGATACATCGAGAGAAGGAGCAATTTCGTCACGAGAGATCGAAGGCGGTTCTGGCGAAGACGAGAATGGAACAGTTGTGCAGGGAGTTGCAGAAGCTCAACAAAGCGCAGCAGGAGGAAACAGCGCTGAAGCTCAGAGTCGAGGAGGAGAAACGAAAGGAGATATGCTTCACTTTTCAGAGCGCTTTCGCGGAGATGAACACACTGACCAATCAGAACAACGAGAAGAGCGCAAAGATGAGGGAGGAAAATTTGGAGATGAGAGAGAAAATAAAGTCGGTAAGAGAGCGAATAGAACTGACCGAGACGCAGTTGGACAAGGTCAGACAGCAGGCTAAATTGGAGCTCGAATTGGCGAGGGAAAAACTCGTCAGGGTGACCTTGGAACTAACGTCCGAGAAGGAGGCCCTCATGGTGGACAAGAGTCAGCTGCTCATGGTAAATCACAATCAGAATCGACCGATACTCATCGAAAAGATCGTGCGATCGATTTTTCTTCCAAACTGTTCTATTTTACCCTAAAACGAAAATCTTATCTATTTTTAACATAATTTTTTTTTTTTTTTTTTCACGTTCAAGCCCCTCCGCCCCGATTGTTCAACGCGTGTTCGTATCGGCATTTGAAGCTCATCTTTCGTGTTTTTTTCTTACCAGAAACTAGCGAAGTACCACGTGCAGGTGAAAGAGAACGAGGGCACCGAGCAGTTTCTCCGAAAGCAGATAAAAATATACGAGGAGAAGTTCGAGGAATTCAAGCGCGACGTCAAGAAGACGACCGAGTCGTTGAAGAATTTCAGACCCGAATCCCGAGAGGCGAGTAATCTCGCGCGAGAATAATTAACCCCGTGACGTCGCACAGCTCCGATTGCACGAGAGAAATTTTATTTTTTTAAAATAATAAATGTTACGACTTTCGAAAAAATATATTTTTGTGCATTGGATCGTAAATGATCACGATCTAACAGACGTGACGGACGTGACAGTGCGACGGGCCATTTATTTTTCATTCATCTTGATTTTTTTAAATGAGAGAAAACAAATTTGCTTATGTGTTGTTTTATTTTTTTTTATAAAAATAAACTGCACAGCTAACGCGATGAAAATTTTTTAGATGAAGAAAAAGATGTTGAAGCTCGAAAAGGAAACGGCCCTGTGGAAGCAGCGTTGGGAGAAAACTAACGCGGCGGTTCTCCAGATGACCGAAATAAAGGAAAAGCGGGACGCCGAAATGGTGACGTTGAACAACAAGCTCTCGACTCTCCAGGACCTGTGCAAAGCCTTTCAGCGCGAGAGAACGTCGCTGATAGCGCAGCTCCGAGAGAAGAGCGACGGTGTCCAGGTCGATCGCAAGCCCCTCGCCGACGAGAATCGGAAATCGATGAAGCAGGTAGAGAATATATCGAAGGATTGTGAAAAATTGAAAGACAATCTTTCGAAGCTGGAGGGTTCGCTGTCGGAGGCGGTGCGGGAGTTCAGAGCAACGGTCTACGATGACGAGTCCGTCGAGACGCCGAAGGGAAACAAAAAATTGATCAAGAAGACCAAGAACGATGCGCGAAAAAAGTCGAATCAGAAGAAGCAAGACCAGACGTGTGTAAACGAGGATATCGAAGTAACGGAGGTGACGAAGTCGAACGGCGAGGAGAAGAAAGATTGCGCCAAGGACTCGGACAAGACTGATCAGACCGAGGAGAATAAGATCGATACGTCGGCGGCGGAGATCGCGATTCTCGAGCGTCACGAAACAGTGCTCAAGGACATCGAGAAGGTACTCGCTGAGCAAGCGATCTTGGAGGCCAAAATCGCTTGCGTCAAGGAAATGGGAAAATCGATAACGGACGCGCCAGAGGCGAAGTCCGAGTCGCCGGTCGATAACAATGCGGAATCGCAAAGTACGCCGAGAGACTCGCCGGAGTCGGAAATCGTGATCGTGAACAACGAAGACGAAGCTCGGGCAGCTTCGGAGACGCCGCTCTCCGGATCGCCGCTCGTCGAGGACGAGATGGGCGAGGCGTCTGCGAATTCGGAGAAAATCAAAGAAATCGACAGCGCTCTTTCAATTACGGAGTTCGAGATCGTGAATCACGGATCCGAGCCGGACACGGCGACGTGCGAAAACGAAACTGTCGCGGTCGGCGCGCTCGACGCGGCCGAAGAGCCAAGCGCATGCGTCGAGTCGGTAAAAGAGAATTTGGCGGTTGACGACTCGGAATTGGAAAAAATCGAGTCCGAGAACAGGAAAGAAAAATTTGTCGACGGGACGAAAGTACCGAGCGAATCGAACGCTGATTCGGCGAAAAGCGTGGATTTGCCCTTGCCGGAAAATATCGCGAAGAACGGGGATTGTTCGCCGAGCGTTCGAACCGACGCGAGCGAACCGGCGGACGCGAACGGGAAGGTGAACGAAGCTTAGAGTATTTTTCACAATAAATTTCGCATGTTCGGAGCGAACGGCGAAGAAACGGAACGCGGTTGGTTGGCAGTGCTGGGAAGTCTGATGCTACGTCGTAAAAAAAAAAAAAAAAAAAAACAAGAAAACCGAAGGATCCATGCAAAGAGACGTGAGAGACATTTTCATCGGTCGATCCTCATGTAGTTTAGTGATATATCGATATTATGCATATAGGTGATTAAACTTTATAATATGCAAAAGAAGCTTTGTAATAAATTTTCATCTACGATTTGTGATTATTACTGTTAGTTAAATCAATCATATCCGTAACGCACGTTCTCGCAATTTTGTTTTTTCGTTTTTTTTTTCAGTTGCTACTTCGAACTTTCTCTTTGTATCGCAATAACCGCGAACAGCGAAGCTTTGTCTCGATATCATAATTTACCGCGTCATTATCAACGCCCGTCGACTCTCGGACTCCCGGCTATTCGCGAGGACTATTAGTATAAAGACGAAGAATTACTGTCCATTAAACGTCAATGTCATTATAATTCTCATAAGTACATTTAAGACCGAAAGTATCTACATTGTTGATTCTTCTTTAAGAAGGGAGAAAATAAATCTCCATAATAGTTATTTTCCTAACGCATGCACGTAAAATCTCCCTTGCAATTCGCGTAAAGTGAGCGCAGAAAGTCACTTTTTCGCATTGCGCGCGGCAAAAATACTGCGCATGCGTACATACGCAATATTGTATTTTTTTTTTCAAACTAGTGCGAGAAAGTGGCTTTCTGCGCGCACGTCCCAAAAACGACAAGCGTGATTTTCGTGAATTTGTTCGGAAATAGTACTTTGCGACACAAGTGCGGTAAAGCGAACTTTATAAGCACACGGCGACTGCGACTCACTTGACAGTCGAACAGGCGTATAATAATCGCTACACCGCACTTATATCGCATATCTTTTTTTTTGCGACGAATGCAGAAGTGCTATCTCGTGAATTTCGTGACTGCCGATCGGCTCGCTGTGCGGCAAAGCCTACCGCGCATGCGCCGTACTTTACGCACGCCGAAGCGTGCGTAAAGTACGCGCGTAAAATTATATAATTTTAATATATCGATTCGGTCGCTTAACGAAAATGTTAAAACTTCCGAAGATTTGTCGCGTCTTCATTTTGTCGTCGGTTTGTTTTCGAGACCCTCCTCAATCATATTGCGACGTCTCGGGCGTCCCGTTATAGTTTCATTGCGAGTGGGTCATCGACGTGTTCATCGACTCCTCTCGGTTCCCTCCGGTGTGACGCGCGTATCGAAGTTCCTCGCTGGCCACGAGATCGCAAACGCACCTGAGTGGAGGCCCTCGCCCCCCCCCCCTCCCCCCTCCCGCCCCCCCTCCCCCCTCCCGTTTTCCGAGGACCGCAGCTAGTTGGCTAGCGGGTGCCTTATTTCTCAGTGCTCAGGAGCTCTCGACCGCGTGCTTTTCCCGCTCGGGCATCGAGCAACATTAGTAGCCGCGAGCACGAGTCAACCGTCGCACGTACACTGGACCGGTCTCGCTGTGTCCGATCGGCACACTTATAGCGTTCCTTTGCGCATAACGAACTCTCGGACGGCACATCGAAGAGTTTTCCCAACAGATTTGTTTTGTTATTTGTTGTTTTTTTTTTTTTGTATTCTTCGATCGCATCGTCCGAAATGAAGATTTCCACGGCCCTGTGCTTGCTCGTCGTTGCCGGTACGTAATCTGTATTCATCTGACGTTTGTAGAAAAAAATAATCATTTTGGACGAAATTCGTGCAAACCACAATCGTTCGAGCAACAGGAACGAAAAATATTTTTCCCCCCTTTTCGGAGATTGTACTTTACAAGAGCTCTCTTTCTTTTTGACGCATATCGGGATGCAAGTGAGCCAGTGGAACGGCCGCCACGGCTCGCAATACCGTAAGCTTCTGTGTTGTGCTCGCGCGCAGTTGCAACTCTCTGGCATCTTTTTGACTCGTCGAATTGTACAGTTCGAGATAATATTTTTTTTATATATATTTCCTATAACTTCGGTCAGTCTTTCGTTGATCCTCTCGAAAGGAATTACATTTTTCGTTTTTTTTTTTTTGTCAAAAAATAATAAGAACTATAGTACGGTCGATTATTATTGCTAATCGTATAAATATTGTATATTTCATTAATAATACTTAACAAAACTTCTGCAGTTTGGACTCTCCAGTATCGGTACATTGGGCACACTCGAAATATATATATATATATACATATATACACATATATATATATGACCTCGCTATAAACAAAACTCGCCTTGTAAAATGCCGATTATTCTCTCATACGTAACAATTTTTTAATGATTTTTTTTTTGTCTTCTTTTTATGTACAAAAATTCTTATTCTGTGCTATCTCGACTCTGTACCGACTTCTCGACAGACCGCACCACTGTCCATTGCGCTCTGTACGATTAATCAATTATTTCTCCTTCTTTACTCGACTAACAAGTGCCTCATTATAGATTCACGGCTGTACAGGTGATCGTAGACGTATATTCGACTCGTGCATTCGAAATTTCCCTTGTACGATAGTCAACGTGTATTCACGTCCGAGGACTGTGACAAGTTAAATGAAAATTGCGTCGTCGTCGTCGTCGTCGTTGTCTCGGGCAGATTATTTTGTCAAAGCGTTTTGAGAGGTTTCGAAATAATGAAAAATCGACGTGTATCGTGGTTAAATGAGAGAGACCGGCGGCAGCGCAGAATTATCCGCAATTTTACGGTTTCCGGACATCGGGACGCGAGCGTGACGGCAGCCTTTCGTCGTTCTCGATTTGTACGCAATTTTACCGGTTTTGTTGACTCGTCGACTCTTTTATGCGCCGACAGGGCGGACACATGCAGTTTCATTTTTATACCGAGCGACCCGGCGCGTCTCGATGCGAAGAACTTGGAAAGATTAATTTTCAAGCGTGTCCCTCGACAATCGACCGTTCCAGTGTACACACACACACACACAGCCGCGCGAGCCAAACTCGACCCTTTGTCCCAACTCTCGGGCGCTACCGTAGCAACGCGTCGCTCCTCCCACTCTCTGCGTCCGTTAGTTCCGTTTCGGCAACGGTTTCGGGCGGCGTAACTTCGCGCACGTTGTCACGTGCTTCGCCGAGCGACGAAACGTGCACCGTTTGTTTGGGGGCGAAAAAAAAAAACAATGTTGAGACGTTTTTCGTGATCAATTTTGTTCGTCAAAATCTTAAGGCCGAAGTGTTGGATTCTTTGAAGAGGCAGCTTTTGGGTAAGGAGTAACGGGCTCGATGTCGAAGCGGCGGAATGTGAAACTGAACTTTTTTTTGAGGTTAAACTTCGTCGAAGGAACACTTGTTCGCATTTTTTGGGCCAAACTCTTTATTTTTTTTTTTAAATCCTCCGCGCTTCTTCTCTGTAGTGAAACTTACGAACAAGGCTTGATTTTCGAATTTTACCAATTTTAAAAAGCTGAACCGATATCTTTTCTAATTTTCGTCGAACTGAAACCTTTAGGCATTTAAGTGCAGTACTTTTTGTAACACCTGCACGAAAAGCCCGGCTTTTCGCGACTGTAAAGTGCGGCGAAACTGGCGCTCTCTAGCGGAGGATGCGCGAAAACTTTTTCTGCACGCTTTTTTCACATTGCAGCTACTTTTTTTCATACTGGCTACTTTTGCGCACACTTTTTTAGCACTCTAGCTAATTTTGCGCACACTTTTTTAGCACTGTAGCTACTTTTTTGCACACTTTTTTTTCGCTACACATCCTAGCTACTTTCGCGAACACTTGGCTGGCAGCACTGTAGCTATTTGTTCGCACGCACTTTAAAGGCACGAAAAGCGGAAATTTTCGTGCACGTGTTACAAAAAGTACTATTTCGTGACAAGTGCAAGAAAATTCCCGCTTATCGCGCCTGTAAAGTGCGTTCGAACAAATAGCTACAGTGCTGCCATCTAAGTGTGCGCTGAAGTAGCTAGGATGTGAAAAAAGTATGCAAAAAAGTAGCTGGGATGAAAAAAAGTAGCTGGGATGAAAAAAAGTAGCTAGGATGAAAAAAGTAACTAGGATGAAAAAAAGTAGCTAGGATGAAAAAAAGTAGCTGGGATGAAAAAAAGTAGCTAGGATGAAAAAAAGTAGCTGGGATGAAAAAAAGTAGCTAGGATGAAAAAAAGTAGCTAGGATGAAAAAAGTAACTAGGACGAAAAAAAGTAGCTAGGATGAAAAAAAAAAAGTAGCTAGGATGAAAAAAGTAGCTAGGACGAAAAAAAGTAGCTAGGATGAAAAAAAGTAGCTAGGATGAAAAAAGTAGCTAGGATGAAAAAAAAGTAGTTGGGATGAAAAAAAAGTAGCTAGGATGAAAAAAGTAGCTAGGATGAAAAAAGTAGCTAGGACGAAAAAAAGTAGCTAGGATGAAAAAAAGTAGCTAGGATGAAAAAAAGTAGCTAGGATGAAAAAAAGTAGCTAGGATGAAAAAAGTAGCTAGGATGAAAAAAAAAAGTAGCTAGGATGAAAAAAGTAGCTAGGATGAAAAAAAAGTAGCTGGGATGAAAAAAAGTAGCTACGATGAAAAAAAGTAGCTAGGATGAAAAAAAAGTAGCTGGGATGAAAAAAAAAGTAGCTGGGATGAAAAAAAAGTAGCTGGGATGAAAAAAAGTAGCTACGATGAAAAAAAGTAGCTGGGATGTGAAAAAAGTGTGCCTAAAAAGTTTTCGCCCATCCTCCGCTAGAAAGCGCCGCATTCGCCACACTTTACATGCACGAAAAGCCGAACTTTTCGTGCACGTGTTACAAAAATTGAGTTTTTAATCCTCTCCATTTATTCATCTTTGCAAAACTGTCCAACAAGGGTTCATTGATCCTCGGTCGATAGACGCGTAGACTGATCGAAAGAAAAAAAAAAAAAAAAAAAAAACTAGATATTATTCAATCAATGATCTCACAGATCGTTCGCGTGCGTGGACCGCGAACAGGAGAGAGAGATCGTCGCGCCTCTCGGTTTCGTTTCGCCTCCCCGGTGCAAAGATCGGCACGCAATGCGCCTCAAACGACGAAAGATAAGCGTAAATTCGTCGACATCCGCATAGAGAGAAAATTATTGCGAGCGAGAGGACCCGAGAGCTAGAAAGTGCTAAATGTGTAGCAGCAACGAGTGTGAAAATACCGGTCGCGAGTCAGGCGGAAAATGGGTCGAGCGAACATCGAAAGTAAATAATAACCCCCTCGGTTATTTACAGTAGCAAAGTATATAGTACCGTCGATAGAGATACACGAAACGAGCAAGGAGGTTACAACGAACCAGCGACGTTTCGTAAAGTGCCGATGCGAAGGGCCTTAACGATGAAAAAAAAAAAAAAAAAAAAAAAACATTTATATGCGTTTCGAAAAAAAAAAAAAAAAAAAAAAAAAAAATTAAATATTACACCACCTAAGAACGGGGTTCGTTGATTGACATCTGAGAAAAATCTTCGTAACGAATTACATTAGTGTGCGACGTACGAATTTTTTCACTCGCTGTCGTTAATGATCAACAATTATCGAGAGTCTCGTGTCGAGGGTGAAACTTGTATTTAATTTTTCTTTAAAAAAAAAAAAAAAAAAAAAAAAAAACAATCTTAACATAAAACCGGGGAAATGAAATGGAAAGGTGTCTTCGTAATTTATATTATTAGTTTGAGGGAACGTTCGTATTAAAAAAAAAAAAAAAAAAAAAAAAAAAAAAAAAAAAAAAAAAAAAAAAATTCTTGGACGTAAGAAATTTCATCGTGGAAAATGCACGCCTATGTGTGTCGCGCGTTAGTTAAGGTAGTCCTTGCGAATAGTGTTCACTTCGCATAAGTTTCAGAGAAACGAGTGAAAATTCCAAACACTTCTGGATGATATAAAAATCTGAAAAAAAAATCAAGCACACTAAAGGTGCTGAAAAGATTAATTTTGCATAATGATAATTCCAAAATGTTATTAACAAATTGACGAAAAATAAAATTGTTCATCAAATATCTCGGAAGCCTAACATTTTTGTTTTTAATGAAAATTATTTGTTCATTTCTTTGAATACGTATGAATTTTTTCAGATTTTTAAATTCACTTTGATTTTTTTTTGTTTTTTTTTTTATATGGGAAAAACGTGTAGAAAAACCAAAAATTCAAGGTGAATTCAAAAATCTGCAAAAATTCATATGTATTCAGAAATATGAACGAACAATTTTCATTAAAAAAAAAAAAAGTTAGGTTTCCGGAATATTTGTTGAACAAATTTTATTTTTCATCAATTTGTCGATAACATTTTGGAATTATTATTATGCAAAATTAATCATCTCGACATCTTTAATACACTTGATTTTTTTTTTTCCAGATTTTTATACCATCGAGAAGTGTCAACAATTCCCTCCCACTTCTCTGAAACTCAAGTGATGGTGTCTAACGATCCTGGAAATCCTGGAAACCTGGAAACTTCATGGAATTTCATTGAGCCTCGAAAAATCCTGGAAATTTCATGGAATTCCATCGATCATCTGGAATTTAAAAATATATATATATATATATATATATATATATATATATATATATATATATATTTTAAAATGTTAGGTTTTTTTTTTTTTAAAGATACGTGTAAGAGGGTAATTAAAATGTCGATTAATGGCCCAAATGTTAATTTTAAATTCATTAAACTTTCCCAAGCGGATCTTGAAAATAACGTCGACGTCAGAGCAAGCAGTTACTCAATTTGTGTTCGTGTCGTCTGCACACAATTCACGATGCATTTAAAGATGACACCCAAGCAGCTCAGTATGATATTGTTGAGTTATTGAGGACACTGTATGATTTGTTTGAGAATAGTTCTGCGCGAAGAGTACACGACACGAATATAAACGGGTCGAAATTGTTTCGGAAAAAAAAAAATTTTGCGCCATTCGCTGGCTACTAGTGGGCATAAATTGACAAAAGTAAATTTGGAAAACAGCGATAATTTGTTAACTGCAGAAAGCATAGGCTTTTTTTTTTTTTTTTTTTGGGAATTTCAACAATTTGCCAATTTGAAAAGGAGCGATTAACAAATTGTTCAAATATATACGCGAAAAAACAAAAAAAAATATTGCAAGTTTCATTATATTTTTTGTTTGTTTTTGTTACTATTTGCTGCTTATACCAGATAATAATGATGGAAAAAAAAAAGTTCCTGGAGTTTTTCAGATTTTCACCTGGAAAACCCGGAAATATCATGGAATTTCGTGTACTTAATCTGTTAGACACCATGATTAAGGAGGGAGTCTCGCTGAGGGTGACTTCGCATAAGTTCGACAAAAATAATAGAAAAATTGCAAGTACTTCTTGATGGTATAAAAATCTGAAAAAAATTCATGCATACTAAAGGTACTGAGAAGATTAATTTTGCACAATAATAATTACAAAATGTTATTAACAAATTGATGAAAAAAATAAAATAAAATGATAAAAAAAATCGTTGATTTTTCCATGAAAAAAAAAAAAAAAAAAAAAAAAAAAAAAAAAAAAAAAAAAAAAAAAAAAAAACAACGATTACTGAAAAATCTGAAAAAATTCATACGTATTCAGAAAAATAAACGAATCATTTTCACGAAAAAAAAAAGTTGGGTTGCGGGCAAATTTGTTATGCAATTATTTTTTTCATCAATTTGTTAATAACATTTTGTAATTATTATTGTGCAAAATTAATCTTCTCAGTACCTTTAGTATGCATGAATTTTTTTCAGATTTTTATACCATCAAGAAGTACTTGCAATTTTTCTATTATTTTTGTCGAACTTATGCGAAGTCACCCTCAGCGAGACTCCCTCCTTAAGTGAAGTGAACACTATTCGCAAGGACTACCTTAAAGGTGCGTACGAAGTCGAACACGCAGGAATACAAGTGGTGTGTGCGGACGATCGACGAAAACGGGTCAGCCGGGCTTGTGTTAATATTATTTCACCGGAATTCCGAGACTACTTTCTACGAACGAGCAATCGAAACGGCGGGTCTTCGATGTCATCGTTAAAAAAAAAAAAAAAAAAAAAAAAATTAATACTACCGTTAGTGTTTCGTAAAAAAATAATAATAATAATAATCGTCGCATTTAAATCCCTCGAATTCACTAAATCGACATTGACTTCTTATGGCCTCTTGCGAGGCTGGGCATTTATTTTTTACCGTCGAAAGACATTCTCTCACGCGAGTCTGAGTAAATGATGTTTGGATTGCTTTATTTTTTTTCCTTCGCGCTTAATGAGATTGAAGCGCTTCGGGCCGGTCGAATTAGTGCTACATTTTTAAAGTCGTTTAGACAAACTCTTGCGCATTTGTTTATTACAGCGGATGTCCTTAATCTGGATAAACATTAAATTGGAATGGATTTCCAGAATTATTAACTGGTTTGTCCTGATTTTCGAAAAAATAAATATTCGTTCAGTTTTTTTTTTTTTTTTTTTTTTTTTTTTTTTTTTTTTTTTTTTCCAAAGAATAATCCGCAATTTTTTGCTCGATTTTTATCTGTGACGGCTCATTATTTTCTTCGAAAGACGCTCCACGACTTCACCTCCTAGATATTCAATAGCATTTTCCGTTTGAAAATAACAGTCTTTTGTTTGTTTGGCAATGAAATTCCTTCACAAAGTAGCAGCTGTAATTTTTAAACGGAAAATAGTGTCGAATATCTGGACGGTGAATTCGTTGAGCATCTTTCAATGAAGAGAATGAGTCGTGATACATGAAAATCGAGCAAAAATTGCGGATTATTCTTTGAAAAAAAAAAAAAAATCATAAGAGCTTGAGTGCGGACAGACGTTTTTGAGGAAATTAAAAAACGTGGCAAAAAATGATTGACATTTTTTAAAATTAATCTTTCCACAAACATTGACTATTAACCACACATGCCGTACGTGAAGTTTCAGCTTGATCGGCCGAGTCATTCTCGAGTTACAGCGATTCGAATTTTTCGCGTCTGAGTCACACACACACACACACACACACACACACACACACACACACACACACACACACACACACACACACACACACACACACACACACACACACACACACACACACACACACACACATATACACGTACATACGCCCGAAAATTGTTTAAAAATGTGATTTTTCGATGTTTCGAACATTATGAAATTCAGTCATTTCATAGAAATGAATCAATCATTTCATTTCATTTTCATAGAAATCTGGAACATTATTTTTTTGTCCCAAGATCAAAGCCTCTTCCATGAGGAAGGAAAAAAACCGAAAATACACCTTTTCGAAAATTACCACAAACCAATTAATATTTTTGCAAAGCCATTGCAATTGTTTTTATGGAAATCTGCTGCAATGGAAATAATCATTCACTATAATCAATCGGGTACAAGTTCAAGTAATAAATTTGAGTGCAAGTAAAAGTTTGTATAAACGGCTTAAAAAATCTAACAGTCATTTGAACAGTCTGAAGCGCTAAAGTAGTAAAATCGATTGAACAATATTAATAAAAACGCCAACATAAATAAAACGCCTTAGAAGAGGACCTTAATGGCGTGTGCAACAATCGCGATGGTAATCAGCGAAGAGTCGACCGTGCTGAAGGTTGAAAATAAAGAGAAAAAAAAAAAAAAAAAAGAAAGAAATTGGAAATGACCGATCGAAGCTCGCGGTGGCCGAGAGTTCAGAGCCCCTCGATTGTCCATGCTCTTTCGAAGCCCACTGGCATTCGCCGGTCTCGAGCGAAGTGGGTCACTAGGCTAGCCGGTCCGATGAGGCACGTCAGAGCGGGCGTTCCACAGTCCCGTCGGCACGATGCCGGTGCGTTTTAACATTTTTCTCATCGCCCAAGGACTCAACGGTATATTCTCGAAGGACACGCGGAAGTTCGAGCGATATTACCGGTGCCGTTAACGTAGTCCTTGCGAATAGTGTTCACTTCGCATAAGTTTCAGAGAAATAATAGCAAATTGCAAACACTTCTGGATGATATAAAAATTTGAAAAAAAAAAAAATCAAGAATATTAAAGGTGCTGAAAAGATTAATGTTGCATAATAATAATTCCAAAATGTTATTAACAAATTGATGAAAAATAAAATTCTTCACCAAATATCTCGGAAACCTAACTTTTTTTTTTATGAAAATTATTTGTTCATTTTTTTGAATACGTATGAATTTTTTCACATTTTTAAATTCACTTTGATTTTTTTTTTTTTTTTTTTTTTTTTTTTTTTTTTTTTTTTTATATGGGAAAAACGTGTAGAAAAACAGAAAATTCAAGGTGAATTTAAAAATCTGAAAAAATTCATACGGGGAATACTCACAGAAGAAACTTTGCGAATAACAGTACATTACGACACTAGTGGGAAAAAACTTTTTTCTGACGAGTGTGAGTTTGCAGCACGAGCCGTGGGCGAGTGTTGCAATCACACGAATTAAGAAAACGTCTTTTTCGCACAAGTATCGCACGAAATTTTATTTAACGAGGTGCGAGAGGGGAGTTTCTGCGCGCGCGAAGCGTGCGCAAAACTGCACTTTACGCACCGAGTGAAATAAAGGAACATTACGTGAAAGCGATATGAAAGTTTCAATAATCAACGATAAAAAGGCCGATTTTGTTGTATATTTAATAATTTATATATATATATATATATATTATAGTATATTTAAGAAATTTAATAAGAAGAAACTTAGTGCCGATTAATCGCCCACCGGACGCTTCCGTTTTTTTCTCTTTCACGAGACACTGTGCGCGAAAAACCCACCTTAGAACACAACTAGGAACGCTCATTTCACAACACGACACCCGACACGCGAGTAGTCATATCGCGTTCTCTTTCCCGCAGCGCTCACTCATTCTCTGTCGCCGGATTAAATTTTTCAATCGACGAAGAAACCAGACAAATGTATCCGGATGACCGCGTGCTCGAATCGTCTGTGCAGGCGAGCTGCCCAATTTCTCTTTCCCACTGGCCGGCATGAGAGACTATAATGTATGATTAACGGGAAAATCGCAAACGAGGTGACTACGCGCGACGACTCTATAACAACCTGCATTGTGCCGCCATGCTCGACGCTGGATCGCCGAGAACTCGCAATATAACTTTATATTAACTTTTATATTAATACTTTAACGCATAGAAAAGTATTCACTGTTCGGATTCATCGAAAACCCGCTTTATTGTGAAACTAAATAGGACGCCTCGTTACACATCACTGTCATTCCGCAATTAGTATTATCGTTATATTTATAGGCTATATATATATATATATATATATATATATATATATATATATATATATATATATATATATATATATATATATATATATGGGCTTCCCAGAGCGGCAGTACAAGAATTATCGGTCAGGCGTAACTCGTATTGCGATGAAAAGGAAAATCGCTTTCTCCCATTCCGGCGACAGTCGACGAGTAGTATCGGGAGTATGAAATTTTCGCGTTTCACTCGAACATCCGACCAAAAGACACTTGACAGAGAAATAACATTGATTAAGGACGATAAAAACAAACAAACAAAAAAATATATATCATCGATGAAAAAACAGTCTAAAGAGAGGAACCGACAGCACAGTTCGGTTAAATCAAATTGACGAAGGACGATAATAATTTTTTAGAAACTACCGTCGATGAAAAAGAGTCTTAAGAGAGGAATCGATAGCACAGAATAGCGATAAGTCGGCTCGCGAATGAAATTACACAAAAAAAAAAAAAAAAAAAAAAAAAAAAAGAAGAAGCCTTCGAAAGAGAGAGAGAAAAAAAAATCGTGTTTCCGGATTGGTTCTAGGCTTCACATGGCGGGAGGCGATATGCACATGTGTCCTGGAATCGGACTTTGGTTTCACGCTTAACTGCGCCTTCAAAAAATCCGGACTCTTCCGTATACGAAATCTCGGCGGTGTCAAAGGCTACGTTGGCCTCGGTGAGTGTCCGATAAAAAAAAAAAAAAAAGTTAACAAGAAAAGAAAAAAAAGAAAGAAAGAAAGAAAGAAAATAATAATAACAACAACAACAACAACAACAACAACAAGCCCGATCGGTTGGTTAAGCGGAAAGGGTCGCGAGCGTCGGCCATCGAGGAACGGGTGACCTTGAAAAACCGAAGTTTCAAGGCGCCGCGCCGAGGAGTTTCGGCCGAGCGAGGCTTCCCCCCCCCCCCCCCCCTCTCTCGGTCCGTCGCCACGCGAAGCGTCGAAGTTTCTCTCGACGGCAGCATCGCCGTATCGATTAGCATTCAAGATATTGTGAAATCGCGCTGAAGGACCGATCTTCACGGCGAAGACTGTGCAAAGTTCGAATCTATATTTATTCAGTTGCAACTCTCAGGCTGGAAACTCTCGACGTCTCCTGTACAAAAACGCTTCCAGCTATTCTTCGCATTCTGTTTTTTTTTTATTTTTTGTTTGTTTCTTTGTTTTTTTTTTTTTTTTTTTTTTTTTTTTTTCACTCATATTCATTCCCGTCACGTGCGTGATTTTCTAATTTATACATAGCACATGCATTGGGTTCATTGTGCCGGAAAAACAAAATGGGCGTTGAGTAGTTTAAGGAAAAAAAAAAAAAAAAACCACCACTTTGCATGAATAAATTAGCGCAAGCGAGTTCTCCGAGACACTAAAACCAACGATATGCACGAGGTTATTTCGTAAGAACGGATTGGAAGTGAGATCGGACAGAGGTTACGAACTATTATAACTTTTGATGCACGCTCCTCGGCGATTCGTCGACTTGAGAAAGTTTTGTATTTCATCAATGAGGTGTGTAATCAAAAAAGGCGCAACGGTGTTGATGGGCAAAGATTAGAGAGGGGCGCGGATCGAGGCGCGCTCTCTCGTTGAAGCTGAGCATTTGTCACGTAACGCGCTACTCTGTGAAGCAGCTCTGCGGATATTCGTATTGTGTATATGGGGCATTTCCTACCATTTCGACACGGGCCTAACACTTCACATCTTGGAACGGGACCGCGATTTTTTATACGACTCAACTAACTCTCAAAAGTACTTGGATTTTGAAAAATTGTTTATGATTTTTTTATGTTAAAAAAAAATGAACTTATTGATCGCCAAAATTTTAAATGTTGGAAAATCTTGTGTCATATAAAAAAGAATTTAAGATTTGAGGTCGGAGTGGGCCGGTCCCGTTTTTATTTTATATTTCCGATTAAAAAAAAAAAAAAAAAAAAAAAAAAAAAAAAAAAAAAAAAGCCACATAAATAGAAGTCTCACGATCAAAAGTCACGCCCTTTTGATTCTTAGATATCGATGTTCACAGAATGTTCTGCAAGGATGGGATGTTTTTACAACGGTCGTAATTCGTTTGCAACCAATCGATTCTCGTGTGACTGAGAGAAACAGTAAAATCGACTTTGCAAACAGTGTTGCAGCCGTAGATGAAAAATGCCTGCATGTGTTTTTCTTACGGCCGACTGTTCGCGCTTTGACCCACATTCGCAACACATCTGTGCTGGAATGAAAAAAAAAAAAAAAAAAAAAAAAAAAAAAAAAAAAAAAAATACAAAAGTATAAATGTCGTAAAAAGTAAAAAACGTATTCGTCGCCTTGAGCAGATCCGTGGTGGTAGAAAAAAAGCTCGACGCATCTCTCCGAGTGTGTCGACCTAGAGACCCGCGCTGGTAGTCAGTGTGTTTACATTTTCCTTTTTTTTTTTTTTTTTTACGTTCGTCAGATTGCGTGATTGAGAACGCGTCGGGAGCCAAGAGGGCGCAGTACGCAGTAACAGTGTTGTGTGTGCCTTGCAGGATTTTCCGTTGGCGACGAGCTCGGCTTCAGAGAATCGCTCTCTAATCTGGAGAGCAGCAAGAGACGGAGCGTGCAGACAAGAGGCAATGGGATTCCGGCTGGATTCGCCAGTGGGGTGAGACGGGAACTTATTTTATTTTATTTTATTTACTTATTTATTTACGGATCCTGCCCTTTTACATATAAATAAGTAATACTTCAATCATAATATGAACATAAAAAAAAATAATAATAATTTTCGTCAATAAAAACATTTATTTCACTCGGTGCGCAAAGTGCAGTTTTACGCACGCTTCGCGCGCGCAAAACTCCCCTTTCGCACCTCGTGAAATAATATTTCGTACGATAGTCGTGCGAAAAAACGTTTTCTTAACTCGTGTGATTGAATCGTTTTCTTAACTCGTGTGATTGAATCGTTTTCTTAACTCGTGTGAAAAAGTTTATTTCGCCCTAGTATCGCAATCATGGTGGCTGTTTTTCCCCCGGGAAAAAAGATTCCCTGACTTTTCGCTGACCAATTAAAAATTTTCCCTGACCAAATTTCTAACGATTTGTATGAAAAAAAAAAAAAAAAAAAAAAAAAAATTAATGCTGCAAATGAAAGTGCCTACTTATTGAATTAATGTTTCATTCAATTTTTTTGTTTTTTGTTTTTTTTTTTGTTTTTTTCTAAATGTTCTCAATTTTTTTTATTAAGGCTCCTTTTAATTTACTCCTTATTTATTTATAGACGTTTCGGCGAAAATTTACATTTTCCCTGACAAATTTTGAATTTCCCTGATTCCCTGAGCAACATTTTTTTCCCCTGACACTTCCCGATTTTCCCTGACCGCGGCACACCCCATGGTAATGTACTTATTTGATCGATCCGAACAGTGGCAATTTTTCTTTTCGATCGTAATAATCAAAGTTTACGTTGTCATTTGTTTGAATTACACAGTTTATCGAGCTTCCAAAATTCCGGACATTTCAAAAAGCTCTCACGACTTCGCGTGTCCGAACTTTGCATTATAGTTGCCGGAGGTTTTTCCCCGTGACACTGTCCGCTCCCCGTTTATTCGCGATGCATTAATTGTCAACGAGTTACCAAGCGCATTCACCGTACAGATCCGCTTCCACGTCTCGTTCGATCGGTCCGGTTGACTCTTCTGCGGGCAAAACGCTTCACCTCGCCCGTTCTGTGCTAGAAGAGCTCCGTCGCATTCGCAAGGCTGTACGTGCTGAACTACTTTCATTTCAAGCGTTCGCCCGTAAATGCAAAAAAAAAAAAAAATACTACGAGAATCCAGCGCCTCGACGGTGCACAGAGACGTTAATATATCTATATTAAAAAAAAAAAAAACTGTCGAGTAAATTTCGTTGAGAGGTTATTTTTCTCGACGTTCTCGATCTCGTCGGGACAGCAAGTAGCAATTTATCAATAAATCGTCGTCGCTTCAGCATTATCCGCCGCTGTTAATTCGTACACAAGTGCAACGACAATTAATTTACCTCGTTCAATAAGTTCCGACAAACGATTTCAGACGTAATACGGTAGGAGCGTTTCTCTCCGTTTAGCCCGGCCGGTAAATCTTCGCGACGCGTTGTGAGAAGTAGGCAGATTGGCCGCATCGATCGTTCGTGACTGTCGAGAATCGCTCACGCCTCCCTCTCGCGGCGAGAATGAAAGTATCGAACGCGGACAAAGAGCACGCTTCTTCGATCACTCGCCTCGCCGTCCATCGGCATCGTATAATTTTATCCTTCGAGAGCGCCTCACTGCATTATCGTTATATCACTTCTCGAGGTCGCGAAACGCAGATCGGAGATAAGCCTGTTTTTTTTTTTTTCCTAATCATTATAAATTACAATAACTACGTATATGTTTCGAGCCAATGACCCTGAAAATCTACGACAACGACTGTTAGCTGTTGAAATCTTTAGATGCGGTATTCGTATAAGAACAATAATATTTGCTACACCGCATTGGTAGGGCTCAATATTGTCGGTAACAAGTGCCGGAGAAATGTGACGCCTCGGAGCAATTAAGACGTAGTGCGCATGCGCACATCGACTCGATCTTCCTTCTCGCACTGTTAAAGCGTGCGTGAAGTGAACTCCAGTGCGAGAAATAATATCGGGCGGATATGCGCCTGCACCGTGTATTTACGGTATGTATGGCTGTAAAGCGTCACTTACGCCACACTCGGCAGACACGAGTAGCACTTCACATCTAAGAGTTCCAAAAAAATTACTAACTTATCGGATTGGACAGTATTTTCGTGGCTACAAAAAAATAAAAAAAATAAAATAAAATAAGGACAGAAATTAAAGAACAGTACTTTAAAAGTTTAAAGTAAATTGTGTGTAATTTTATAGGCGTAGAGATTTCATATAAGATTGAACCTTCGTTAGTGGACTAATTTATATTTTTGTCCCCCCCCCCCCTCCTTCCAAGGTTACGGCAAAGAGAGAAGACAGTAATCGTGAAATCGGTGAAGAAACGCGACCGTTGCGCACTTTAGATACCATTATTATTATTATTTTAAGGACACGTTAAAATTCCACACTAGCGTTGATACTATTTCGTATGCGATTAAATAGGCTTGGCTAGTGGATTAAATTAATGTGTTCTTATTCACTTTTCGGTCCTCTCCCCAAGGCTACGGTGAAGAGAGAAGACAGTAATCGTGGGATCGGTCAAGGAACGCGACCGTTGAGCGCTTTAGATAGCATTATTATTATTATTATTATTATTGTTACTATTTTTAGGACAGATTAAAATGCCACACTAGCTTGTTGATACTATTTCGTATGCGATCAAAGAGGCTTGGTTAGTGGATTAAATTAATATATATTTTCATTAACTTTTCGGTCACCTCCCCAAGGCTACGGTGAAGAGAGAAGACGGTAATGGTGGAGTCGGTCAAGGAACGCGACTGTTGCGCGCTTTAGATAGCATTATTATTGTTATTATTATTATTATTATTATGACAGATTAAAATGCCACACTAGCTTGTTGATACTATTTCGTATGTGATCAAAGAGGCTTGGCTAGTGGATTAAATTAATATATGTTTTTATTAACTTTTCGGTCCGCTCCCCAAGGCTACGGTGAAGAGAGAAGACGGTAATCGTGGAATCGGTCAAGGAACGCGACCGTTGCCGCCTTTCAAGCCTCTGCCGCCAGGAGGCTCTCGTCCCATGGCGCAACAGCCAGAGCGCCAGAGGCTCGTCGTCCAGCACAACTCGACGGCCTTGAGAACAGTGCCGGCCCCGTCCTTCGAGTCCATTCAGCAGCAGGAAGCGGCGATGCGCAACCAGCAACAGCAGAAGCTAGCTCAGTTGCAGGCTCAGCAGCAGAAGCAAGCTCAGCTGCAGGCCCAACAGCAGAAGCAAGCTCAGCTCCAGGCCCAACAGCAGAAGCAAGCTCAGCTCCAGGCCCAACAGCAGAAGCAAGCTCAGCTGCAGGCTCAGCAGGCTCAGTTGCAGGCCCAACAGGCTCAGTTGCAGGCCCAACAGGCTCAGGTCAAGGCTCACCAGATTAACATTCAAGCTCTGCAGGAGGCGCGACTCAGGCAGCAACAGAGAAATCAACAAGAGGCGCTCGCACTGCAGATGCTCAAGCAGCAACGCCTCCAGCAGCAGGAAGCTATGAGACAACAGCAGATGCAAAAATTATCCCAGCAGCAAATAATCGCCTTTCAGACTAAGAGAGTGCAGGTATAATACACTTTCGGAAACGTCGCTTTCCGAACACTTTGCTCTGTCGAATTAACCCTCAAACGCTAACGATGCGTCAATTATTTTTGGGTCAAAATTATCCATTATGATCTCTTGTAAACCCTTGCAGGTGAAAAATTTGGAATTGGGGAAAAATTTAAGATGGGACAAATTATTATTATTTCGTTGAGGGTTCAAAGAAGGTTCATGAACTTTTTCAGATTTTTTCTACAATTTTAAATTTTTCTAAAATTTGATTATTTTGGAATTAGGGAAAGATACGAACGACCCATCGTTAGCTTTAACGGTTGCTCAAAACATCGTTAGCTGACGAGGGTTAAGATTCAAAGTGGAAATTATAAGGTCTATTTTGTTTTACATAATTTTTTTTTTTTTCTTATACCAGCAAGTTGCCCAGTCGACGAGCCCGATTGCAGAATCGCCGGTTTACTCGCACAAGCTGCCTAATACAGTGTCGGGCATCGGCGCGAATGCCGATGCAATTGCGCAACGAAAGCCCGTGGCCGTTGTGACACCCGACGTGGTTTTGCCGGCGTTCGTCGCGATGCCGCAGTCGTCCGCTCAGCTGACCGACAGAATCAGCAACAGTCCGACACTGCTCGAGGACTCGGTCAACGAAGTGTCCAAGGATGAATATGCGCCTGTAAAAAATTGAATTGACATCATTTCTTTTCTTGATTTTTATTTCTTAAAAAAAAACATTTTTTTTTTCATTCAGTTTCATTCTCAATGTGGTTATTTTTTTTTATAATGATTATAGTATAATCATTTTTTTAATTTTATTTTTACAATTTATGCTTGTGTTCGTATCAGCTGACGATTCCCAGCGAGGAAGCGGCCGCTTCCGTCAACGAAATGACCCTTCAATCACTAAATCCGATCGTGTCCGCTGAAACGCTGAACTCGATTTCCCAGCATAACGAGAAGCGCAAGTCCGCGCCGCATCTGCCGTCTCTGGAGCCGATTCAGGGAATGGAAACTTCGCTCAAAGCGCTGGCCGAAGCGAGCAACATCACCCTCGAGGCTCTCGAGGCCGCGATTTTGTTGAGGCAACAGCAACTGATGGAGAGACATCAAGAAAAAACAACTACCACTACAACCACAACTCAGGCTCCCGTGAAAACGTTAGAAAATAATTTATCTTGCCGACGAAAATTTTATCTACGACCTGTGGTGCGATTCTGATGTTTTGATTTTTTTTTCGCGCAGCTACAACAACGGAGGAACCACCAAGGTCATGAATGCACCGAGGGAGTATTATCCAAATGGTTACGATAAAAATTTCGACGACAATTTCGCCAGCCGCGTTGACCTGCCCGACACGAGCTTCTATTGCGGCGATCAGAAACACTTTCCCGGCTTGTACGCCGACGAGGATCTCGGATGCATGGTAAATATTGCTTTTGTAACGCTTTTGTAAGAAAGTGGCTAATTTCAAAGCTGTATAGAAAAAGTGCGTCGCGCATGCGCAGTTCGCGATTGGTTCAATTTTGTCTCTTGGGAGGAAAAGTTACAATCTCACTTTTCACTGTTTGTCCCGCAGAACTACCATTCAAAGCATCACTTTTCATGCACTCGTTGCAAAAAGTATGATGTGGAACGAGGGCCGAATTGGGAATTGCGACTCGTGTGATTGCTGCCCGAACGAAGCGAGCCTCACACTCGTTGCTATCGCTAACTTTCGGACCTTGTTGCACAACATACTATTGGGCGTTTGGAAATTACAATTAACTGAAAATTAACTGAGATTTATATGAAACCGTCAAGACATAGCAACGATTCTTTTTTCTTGTGTTTTTTTTTTTTTTTTTTTAAGTATCGTCACTTTGCCAGAAAAGATATTGGACTGTTATTCCAGAGTTACGAACGAATGAGTTGACTGTAAATGCTGTCATTAATCAAAGATTATCGTTAACAGGTTTTTCACGTTTGTGCGCTGACCGACGAGGGCCTGATAATGAAGAGCTTCCTCTGTCCGGAATCGACGCTCTTCGATCAAACCATTCTGAAGTGCAACTGGTGGTTCTACGTCGACTGCAAGTCGTCGAAAAATCTCTACGACAGTAACATACCTATAAGCAAGAGTTACCAGCTGATGAAAGCTCTGGCTTTCTTCTCTGCTTACAAGAATCATGACAATGGTACGGCTCAAGCTACGGAAGTCGAGCAATCTTGAGGATTTAAGTCGACGAAAAAAAGAACATCGCACAGATGACTAAACAGAGCTCAAAAAAAAAAAAAAAAAAATTGTAAGGACCCTGCTCAAAGACACTCCTCACGCCGAATTTAGACAATTGAATTGTATGTGGAATGACAAAAGAAGAAAACAAATAGGCAACTACGGACATTAGTTTATAGCAACTATAACGTCTCGAGGAATAAATCTTCGACTAATTCTCGAGACACGCTCAGGCCCTTGCCTTAAACGTTAAGATTGTACATATAAAGGAATAATTTATTTAATTTCAGTTGTAAATATAACACGGGTTTAATATTGACGGCGTTTAAGTACGGGATGTTCCGGTGTCACCAGTATCGAGTACTGTATAAAACTCGGATGTTTTTATTATTTTTTTTATTGATCACCTTGTAGAGTTAACATTGTACACGATACTGAGTACGTCAATTAGAGGCATAAAAATAACGACAATATTAAAAAGTAGATAGATCAAATATACAAGTTATTTTATACGCTGTATTAATGTTATATCGGTATTGGTATTGTGATTTTTATCCCGATCCCCTAAGGGGTAACATTTAGTATGTTGGAGGCACGGTCGGAAACCGCGCACGAATGTTCGATCCGAAGACCTCTCGTCCATAAAGAGCATGCACAACAAAACAACCTATATATCCACTTCAAAATGAAACAGCTGACAGGGGAACCACCTCGAGAACTTCTCGAGATGTTAACTTGGAGAAACCCTGCTCTAACCAGTTATGCATCATAGAACAAGTTGGATCTACCCCCCACATTGGGAAAATGACTCGCTTAGTTAGGCAGCGATCGAAAGTCTAATCCCTCGAAATCGTGTCCAGCGGGTCATCGGAACGTCACTTCCGGTCGAAAAATGAGACGAGGTGAGCATGTCCAGCATGTCATCGGGACGTCACTTCCGGTTGGGAAATGAAATTCATGAAAAAAAAAAGCTTCCTCTATGTGAAAGTAAAACGAAGTAGCCATCCTTGCGCTATAAGTTCAATTCCTTTAACGCATACTTTGTCGATTAAAGACACTTCAACCGATGATAGATTTAAGTGACTTCGATGTGCTACTTTACTTTAATTAGTTTAATACGTATACAATATGAGGGTCGTCGATTAGTGAAGAAATTATAGAATCAGTGGGATCAAAACAGATCTATCTTGTTTACAGTTTCATTCTCGACTCGTCTCGGTGTTGAAATAAATGTGCAAAAGCGGTTTTTAAACATTATTTTCGGAGTATTAAAATGATAGTGGGAGTTCGATGCGCGCATCCAACCGACCAACTATCCGAAACAACGACGAACATAAAAAAAAGTCAGCGAAATTGATCGTCAAAAAGCTGAACTTTCACATGAGGGAGCTAAGAGCAGTACGAAACGGTTTCTGTGTATTTTCCTATTTTTATTCTTATTATTATTTTCCTATTTTATTTTTATTATATCTGTTCCACCTGTACGAGGTCCTTCCCATTTTTACACGCCCCCCCCCCCCCCCCGATTGCGTCATAGCCATACCGAGACGGTTTTTTTATCCAGAGATTGGTGTTTGTAGAGGGTAATCACCAATCTTGTAATAGTACATTACGATACTAGTGCGAAAAAACTTTTTCTAACTAGTGTTGCAATCACACGAGTTAAGAAAACGTTTTTTCGCACGAGTATCGTACGAAATTTTATTTCACGAGGTGCGAAAGGGGAGTTTTGTGCGCGCGAAGCGTGCGTAAAACTGCACTTTACGCACCGAGTGAAATAAAAGGACTTCCAATAGGAACGATATTTTGTACTATCGTTTACAATGTACCTCTATTGTGCATTGAATACTACAAGCTTAATATGGCTTGTTAAGTTTTTTTTTAATTTTTTTTATATACATCACTATCAACCACCCTAACATATTATATTTCAAACATTATCGATAATGAACCACGACTCTCTAGTACATCTACCGTCCAATATGCTACTCTGTTTTGTTTTATTGCCAAAAGCCTCACATGCACGTAAATTGGTGCGTCACATGCCCGGTTAAGCCCTGTATTTATATAGGAGTGTTTTGACTCCTATATAAACACTCATTATCTTCGCTTCGGTCCATATTTATCTCGTGTCATTCGAATTATCTCCTCAAAAAAAAAAAAAAAAAAAAAAAAAAAAAAAAAAAAAAAAAAAAAAAAAAGACCAAAACGACACTTCGCCATGGGTCGTGAATCGTTTCATATGATTTATTGATTTTTTGATCCGGGACTACCTGTTAACAGCAGTCGTAAAGAAGTATAATTTACAGGGTAGAACGTTTGAACACAAGTTTTTTTTTCACACGAACGATAGATAAATAAATAATCTTAGAACAATACTTAGATGAACACGTTGACTTAATAGTACGTTTCGGTATGCTTTTTTGCCATGTAAAAGATCAACTTTCACTTGGTTTCAGTTTTTTCTTTTTTTAAACCTCGATAAAATTATCGCTAATCGAAGTATGTAAGGCCACTTTGTTGTTTTCTTAATTAAGTCTCGATTGAGTATCGATGAAATTCACAGAGAAAATACTAGACATAAGAGAGCGAAGGGAATTTAAAGATCGAATACGTTGAAAATAAAAAATTAAGATAGATGTCGTCGTTTCATCTGAACAGATGTCGCGTGATAGAGATAATCCTCGTGATCGATGGTCCACATCATTATCATGTACACGGTAAGAATGGAAGACAGCAGCAACCGATCCAGCCTGATAAAAAGGCAATCATATATTAATTTTTTCCTGCTTTGAAAAACGAATCCATATTACGCAACAACAAAAAGATCTAAAATATCGAACAGTATCGCTGTCGCTTTATTCGCGCTCTCATTGGCTCCTGCACGGAACCAAAGCTATTCGTGACAAACTTTTGCCGTCCCATAAACGGAAAAAAAAAAAAAAATCCGCAATTTTGTAACACTATGACCTGGAAGACTGCATCTGAAAAGTAGGATTTTCGAGACTGGAGTAGGTCAGGAATAGCGTTCCGAGAGCTTTACAGCTCCAGCGTAAAGTTTGAGGTGGATTAAAAATGATTTTGCCCGATCACGGCGACTTCACAAAAATCATAGCTTGCACAGACTCACGTCATGAAGGGATGTATCCAAAGTATCATGAGAAATCCTGTGAAGCTTGGATGTCTCATATGCGCGTAGTATCGCTGCAACTCCCGCGACTTTATGGAGAGCGGACAGGGCCTTGCGGAAAGTTTGTAGTACACCTGCTTGAGGCCGGCGAGTTCTGAGATGTCCATCATAATACAGCCGCTGTAGACTATGAACCAGCCCAGAACGTGGAAAGAGGTGAAAAGCAGCCACAGTCCGTTGCTCTCTGAGGTGTCCACGTCCCACAGGGAGTACGAAGGGACGGGACGCCAATTGCTCGCTAGGAAGTGAAGGACGCCGGCGCTCGCAGCGTTGTAAATGCTTCTCTCTATGTCCTCGAGATTGAGCTTGTAGTAAACGTTCTTAACTAGATCGGATGCCATGAATGAGTGCTGCAGCATGAACATGCTCAGAAGGCACGCGTCCACTAGCAACATGTACATCGCCGACAGCACAACGCCGTGCGCTGAAAGACAAAAATAATTTCGTAAGTTTTTCTGCCTCTGAGAAATAAAAAAAAAAAAAAGATTCGTCTCTTTCTAGCTCCGAGAACGAAAGGTAACGATAATTTCGTAAGTGTTTTTCTGGCTGTATTAAAAACGTTTGAAAACAAGAAAAAGTTACGATGAAACTTACTGCTCTCGTAGTGAATCATGGATCTCTGATTGTCGTTGTGGCCAGAAGCGAAGCACATGAATTTATAGAGTACGTGAAAAGTGTAGAGAAAGCTTCCGACGCCGGTCAGGACAATCACGCTTTTCGACATCGTCCTCGCGGGCCGTGATCGGCTCACCGCGGAGAACAATCCAGCCATTGCGATATGTCTATATAGATATATATATTAATGTTTTTTAACCCGAAATGAATTTGCAGAAAGCGGAGACAAGCTTTCACAGTTGCCTGGACGAAACGGATCTGAAAGATCGTTCGATCTCTTCATGGGTCCGACGAAATGGGTTTCGGACATGGATTTGCGAGACGTGCTTGGCGCGACGGATTCAGGCACTTGTCTGTAACAGGTCGAACTGACATGTTGATAAATACCGACGAGAGAGCGGTTTGGATTTCGTTTGCGCCCCATTCATTTCAGGATAGAGTCATTTCCGCTAAAAAGTAACTAGACTCTATAGAACTTTTTTTCTTCATTCTCTTGCTAATTTTTTTTTTTTAATTATTGTCGCGCTCTTTTATCAGACGCATGCGAAAGATCGAATGAGATCCCCTGACAGGAATAGATGTATTTCTGTGTGACGTCACTTCGTGTTGAGAAATAAAATTTTCCAACAGGAAGTGACGTCATACCGGAGATACGTCATTTCCGGTTTGAACATTTAATTTTTCTACAGGTAGTGGCTGCATTCATGAAAACGTCACATCCGGTTTGAAAATGTCATTTTTTTCGGCCGGAAGTGACATCGTACCGGAAATAAGTCACTTCCGGTCGAAAGGTGAAATTGTTGAAAACGATGTTGACACTATTTTTAAGAAACATTGCGGCGATATGAAAATGGCATAAAGTCGGGCTTGAACTTGCAATCCTGAGACTCTATTAGGCGCAGGAGATTATTATAGTGCGCATAACTACAAAATATTCATAACTTATAAAAGCAGTGTTTACAACTTATAATCATTGTTATTATTGGATTCATTCGCAGCTTATTATCGTGTTTGATAATCGCACGTTTGCTTAAACTATTTGATAAAAGCCAAATTCGGTCCAAAGCAGCGTTGCAGCATCATTCCTAAACTATAAAAGATTCGAAAATATTGTGTTTCTCCAACCTAATTGCTTCGTCGCGGAAGTAAGCTTGTGCTGAAATTAACTTGGCGCAAACGATGCCCCCACCACGAAAACAACCGGTGGGTGCGGCTGTTCGTGTTGCATCACGATGACCAATGCCACCCCCGATTACACGAAGCCAATCGCTCATCGCTCTTAAAATTGTTGCCTCTCGAACCTTAATTTCCGAGCTTTCGTCGCTTCCGTGAGATCCTATGCGTTGAGTGTGCTTGTGACAAAACTGTATCGTGCGATATCTACGACTCCCCAATAGCACATCGTCTCCAGAGATCCAACAACGACGACGATAAATCTCGATGGAACTGACGAAACGCTCAATATTTTTCTTGCCGCAATATTTTGCAAAAATCACGTCAATTGGAGGCTCATTCGGCCAATGAAAATACCTCGGAAGGATCCGCGCTGTACACGTGGCTCCGCGAGTAATTTCTCAAGCATATTCCGAATTCGGAGCGAGGTCGGTTGTATCGAGACTGACGCGCCAAGCCAATAGCCTCAAAAATCTGGGCTTCAACGGGTCATTGGCAATCTTCAAAGAGGCAGCAGCAGAAAGGATCCTACGTTACGCTTGAAGCAATATAACTCATGGGGAGGGGGGGACCATGATCCCTATTCTCGCTAATTTTCTTAAGGAATTATACGTGAAGTGTTAATTTTTCAAATATTATACTTTATATCAAGAATTTAATACACTACTATTATGTTTGCAATTACTACTTATATTTATGAAAAAGGGCAAGGCCCGTAAATAAATAAATAAATAAATAAATAAATAAATAAATAAATAAATAAATATTTGTCCCTCGCTAGCATTAACACGTTCGCTCCCCCTTTCTCTCTCCCCCCCCTTCCCTCTCGCTCTTCTATCTTTATTTCTTGTGATATCTCTTTTTGTTTCTTGTAATATCTTCACTAACAGTTATCAGTACTGTAATTTTTTTTCTGTTATTCTTCGCCGTCGCTTTCGTATTTCTGGCTTTATGATTTCTGCACTGTACTCTTAGGGAGTTTCGGCTCCAGCAGTACGCAGTAAATATATCTCTCTCCCCCCTCTCTCCCTCACTGTAGCTCGCTCTCTCTCTCTCTCGCTCTTTCTCTCTCTCGACCTCCTTGCGCCCGAATAACATGGCCGACACTCGATCCATCAGCTGCCAACAGCAGAACGCTCGTATTATTACTCCGATGAGCTCCGTTCGAACGAGACGTACAAACGAACGATATTATTGGATCAGTGCGACGGACACAACGGCGGGATTGACTTTGTCATAGTTGCCGAAGGAACGGCTGTTAAGGACCGGGAGTTTTTGTTGTTCGGAACGAAGTAAAAATAACGAGATTACTGTCGCGCAACGATCGCGACGTACGCGCCTTTTCGAGCGCATTTACCGCAGAGACTCGTCGACAAAGCGGGTTAAATTTATTGCCGATTGATAGCGAAAAATTGTGCAACACAACGTGTCGTAAAAACAGCATCGAACGGACGATGGAATACGCGCTGATAAAGGACATAAGACCGGGACAGAAAAACATAAACGTAGTATTTATTGTTCTCGAGGTTGGTCATCCGACGATAACGAAGGAGAACCGCGAAGTACGAGCGTTCAAAGTTGCCGACACAACGGCGTGCATGAATGTGTCTATATGGGACGAGCCGGGACAGCTGTTGGTGCCCGGCGATATCGTCAGACTCACGAAGGGTTACGCATCGGTTTGGCGACAGTGTCTTACGCTTTATTCGGGAAAGACTGGTGATATACAAAAAATCGGCGAATTCTGTATGGTGATAAACGAACAATTGAACATGAGCGAGCCAAATCCGGCGCTAACTCAGCAACTCACCAATCAGGGAGGCTCCGGACCGCCTGGAAGCAACGTCAACAACAGCATAACGAACAATGGCAATGCGAACAACGTCACCGGACCTGTCGGACGACAACCGGTGGTATGAAATTTATATTTCTTCTTCTTCCTTTTTTTTGTGTCCGGATTTATGCCTTAGGCCAAGTATCGGGAAATTTATATTTGTTTTCCTTTCTTTCTCGATCCGACCCTCGTCGGCCCTCTGGCGGCCGCGAGCGGAAGGTCACTTCCGGTCAGTCACGTGATCGGCAATATAATGTCAGCCCAATATTGTTTTTACAGTTGAATGGAGCCAAAAAATTTTCGTGGATCGGTGAAAGTGGGAACGATACGAATAATAATTTGTACGATTGCAGGCAATCCAAAGCAACGCGACGACACCGACGGCGGCAGCGGCGAGCGGTTCGACGACCGCCAAGAGCGGAAACGGTGGCGGCGCTGCTGGACTTCCGGGTGGCTCGGCGAGATTCAACGCGGAACCGAACGCGAAACCTCCGGCGACGGGAAAAGGCGGCGCACGGGGACGGGCCGGTTACAGAAACGGCGGACGAAGCGAGCGAAGATAACACACCGAGATACCGACGACTGCACACGAGATTCCATTGTAAAGAGAACAAAAAAAAGCGCCTATCCGATGTGACGAATGTAATATACGATTTTTTTTTTTAATCGTTCATTAAGGATTAATATCTAGAATACAAACAAAAAAAAAAAAACAGGAGTAATCGTTACGTGTATAAAAATTGGAGATGAGAATGCGTATGAGACCGAGAGGACGAACACTTGGGAGTAGCTTTAAAGTGGAATCGTCGCGGTATCGTCGAATTTATGAGATCGGACGATCGGCAAAAGAGTCACGCCAAACAAATGAGCGTTACATTGTTCAAAGTCGTTTATACGCATTTTTGTCCATCTATTGATTAACAGTGATTATTTGTACTATAGAAGATTTCAACCTAGAGAAACATAAATTGCAATGGATTAGCGATTAACATTAACTTGTCTGTGCGAATTGTCGCAAAAGTACGTGTTCGTTCAATTTTTTATCAAAGAATTTTTGCTCGATTTTTATGTCTCACGGCTCGTTCTCTTACTCGAAAGATGCTCCACGAATTCACCGTCTATATGTTCGATAAGTATTTTCCGTTTAAAAATTACAACTGTTTGTTTATGAAGGAAATTTCGTCGACAAGATATAAACAACAGGTTGTCATCGTTAAACGGAAAATACTGTCGAATATCTGGACGGTGAATTCGTAGAACATCTTCCGAGCAAGAAAATGACCCGTGATAGTCAAAATTGTGCAAAAACTGTGGATTGTTATTTGAAAAAAAAAAAAAAAAAAAAAAAAAAAAAAAAAAAAAAAAACAACAACAACAACAACAACAACGAATATATACCTTCTCGAGAATTAGTACAAACCAGTTAGTATTTTTGCAAATCCACTGGCAATTAATGTTTTTCAACGTTAAGAGCATGTGCAACCGCACATGCTCTTACCGACCGCGGTTTTATTACCGCGGTCGGTAATAAAACCTGTAATAATCTTTTTTTTTTTTTTCACGGATTCTAGCGTGTACGGTCAAAAGAAAAGTCTCGTCGCCAAGTCGACATTATACGCGCGTTCGATGTGACTTTGCTTTTTTAACGTACATGCGAGAACCCGTGAGAAAAGTTGATTACAGTTTTTGATACCGACCGAGCCGAAGATGGACGGAAAGGGGAGTTGTTTCATAAGGCATTAAGGACATTTGCTGTAATACAAATATAACAATTCGCTATAATTAACATATGCGTAAAAGTTTGGGCAAACAACTTAAAAAATTTAGCACTCATTTGACTATTGCGAAGGGCTCGAACCACCTTAAGGATTCACCCAACGTTATTAACTGATTAGCTGTATATTTTGAAGTCTTTCGTCGCGGCACCAGCTCACGAGAATGTTACTTTTTACCCCGCAGACACAAACTTACGTTTACCGACAATTGGGCATTTCAACCGTTATTTATTTATCTCGACGAATGTCGCTCAGTCAGGAACTCGTCAATTGAGCGACAAAATATTAATTACAATTGGGTGTCGATTTGTCACAAGAAGGTTAGACACATATCGTTATCACGACGAATCATTGTATGGAAGTGTCGCGTTAAGTAATCGCCATGCTTTTTTTTTTACCACGATTTCGTTTCGTTTGTTTTCTTTTTTTTTTCCCCGTATAGTTTCCACTATACGTGTGTGTACACAAATAAATGCATTTTCTATCGAGCAAACGGCTTTCCTTTCGCTCATTATCGGCGCTCTTTTCGGCGCCTCCGATTTCATTGCCTGCGATCGATAAAATGCTCCGCAGAAAAAAAACAAGAAAAAAACCTTCTCAATTGCTCGACGAATGGAGCACTTTGCCTCTGGCGCTTTCGATAAAAAGCGAGCGTGTTGTTCGTGCGTAAACGGGCTGTTTATGGTCGGTAAAAGGGTACGACTGCGTACTCGCCAATTGACATCAATCATCGAGCCTCGTTCGATCGATCGTGAAATTTTATTTAACGATGTCGAGCCGGAACGGCGACGCCAGCGACTTTGCCAGCGACACGCCACAGTGATAGGCGCGCTCGCAGGTGTCGATAGTTGACGCGGCTCGACGCTCGGACTGTCATTCAACAGCTGTCGGGGCCTCAGAGGGTGGGAGGGAAGCATGCTTCCCCGGAGGATTTGATTGATTAAGAAACAAAACAAAAAAATTATAATCGTAGCCACCGCGATCGGCCGCGACGACGCTCGCTGATAAAAATTTCGCAGGTAGTCGATCCACCGAATTATCGTTATCTACGCGCGAACGCTCCCCTCGCTCCACGGTGAGGGTTATGTTTACAGCAAAAACATTATACATATCGGCGCCTTTTTCACATACGTGTCATCGTCGAGATAATCAAACAAATGAGATAAGGAAAAAAATACTCTCTTTTTTTTTTTTTTTGTTTGTCGTTTCTTTTCTCGAATTAGCCGGCTCTCGCGGATCTCCGAGGACCCATTTTTCGATACTCCGAGGACGAGGAGGGTAGCATTTTTCGAACGAGCGAGAATGCCAACGCACTTGGCATACGGAGAATAATATTGAGCCGCGACGGCCACGAATACGCACAGTGGATCGAAAACTGAGGGTTTCTTTTTTTTTTTTTTTTTTTTTTTTTACATCCAGTCGGCTTTGATTATTCAGCTGACGTGAAAACTCGGTACGTTGGATTTCTTTTTTTTTTTGGTTCCAGCGAATTAGAATTTAAAAAAAAAATGAATACATTTTTTTTTTTTTTTGTCATTAGGCTGGCTTACGGCAGATTTCTAAGGATGATGATGATAGTTTGAGGACACAGATTGCATTTTTGAAGGGTCGTAGAATATTGAACTGCGACAACCACGACTACGCGCTGCGAATCGGAAACTGCTGTTTTTTTTTTTTTTCCCCCTCCAGTCGTCTTCGATTATGCTGCTGTGAACACTTGGTATGTTGAATTAATTTTTGGGTCGGGTGAATTTAAAACAAAATTGATGATAATATATATTTTTTTTTGTGTTTTTTGTTAGTCGACTCGCAGATTTTGGAGGACCGATGACGATACTTTGAGAACAACGAAGATAGCATTTTAGAACGAGCGAGAATGCCAACGCTCTCGGCATACAGAAAATAATATTGAGCTGCAACGGCCACGTCTACGCACAGCGGGTCGGAAATAAGGGTTTTGTTTTTTTTTCCATCCAGTCGTCTGATTATGCACCTGCCGTAAAAACTTGGTACGTTGGATTAGTCTTTTGGTCGGGCTAATGAATGAAAAAAAAATGACTGAAACAATTTATTTAGTAATTGATTGATTGATTGTTTTTATTTCTAAACCGATTGCTCAGTTACGAAGAAATGTATAAACACAAATTTGTTTCAACACCTTAATGTCCAGTGGCGTATATAAACCTTTGGCTTTAAGGAATCTTATAAAAGTCAATGATAGAACGTTAAACCTATAATAACGATAATACTCAACTATAACGAAAGTAATGGTAGCAAAAGTGATTTTATTTATTTATTTATTTAACGGATTTCTCCTTCATATATCGAATTACATTAAACCCAATACAGAACTCTGAATATAAAATTATAATATAAAATAACATTAGATTTAATTAACAAAATTACAGTATAAAATAGCTCTTGATTTTATAGATTCACATAAACCATTTTTTATTATATCAAGACTAATAATGGTAGTTAAAGAAAATTTATTGACAATTGACATTGATAGTTTATTGACGAATAGCTCCTTTTACAGATAATAGAAGCTAGAACATTTCACTAGCTACATGACTTAGTAATGCTGTACCTTTTTTTTACGTCTATTATGTCATACTAAATTTTATACCGAACGATAAATCGTATACATTGACAAAGGGCCATCGACCCGAGTTCTTTAGCCCCAATTAATTGATTTATTATTTTATTTTCAGAGCTACCTTTGTGATATCGACATGCCAAGGTCCAATGTTAAGTATGAAATCGCCAGAGATGATCCCGATTCGGCAGATTACTTTTTGCAGCACGTGCCGGAGTTTCCGGCGGCGTCGAAGTGGGAGAAATCCTTCTGGCACAAAATTTTGCAATCAGTTTTTTTCATATCGGTGTACTTTATTCTGTCGGTGGGACTGACTTTCTACCAGCAATGGCTGTACAGGGCCTACGTGAGTATGAACCGATGTTTATCCGATTTATTTTCTTTGCCCCCGCTCGTTAGCTAATTTTCATTTTGTTAATTACAGAAATTCCTCCATCCACTGAGCGTGGTTGCTTGCCATCTAGTCGTAAAGTTCCTTCTCGCCACGCTGGTGAGAAGCGCCAGAAAATGCGCGGGGGGAAGGCAGCAGCTGCGACTTCCATGGCAGAGCATACTGTCCTCTCTGGCGGCGCCCGGAATCGCCAGTGGCCTCGACGTTGGTTTTTCCAACTGGGCCATGTCCCTCATCACTCTTTCCCTGTGAGAACATTTCTCGTGCCAAATTAATTTTTATAAATTTAATCATTTTTTAAATAATTTAATAGTACAGTAGAAGCCCGATTAACCGGGATGCTCGGGACCGAAGAGTGCCCGGATGATCGAAATGCCGGTTAATCCGAACTAGACAGCGAAAGTATACTCAATAACGGCTAATGATACAACTTTATTTCGACTCGTTACAATAACATTTGGTACAACTTGCAGTTAATTGTTAAATAGTCTGAACTAGAGTGTAAAGCTTCGTATGTTTTTTTCATTACTGGTACGTAAGCTAGGCTTCTTTTTGGAAGTACTCAGTGTTTATGGTTTTATCCGCGCATAAAAAAAAATAAAAATAAAAAACCTGGGAAGACGCACGGTTAATCCGCTTCCCGGTTAATCCGACTCGGGTTAATCGGAGTTCTACTGCAGTAATAGTGGATTTATTGGGAATATACCAGATGGTAAGATTTTTTTTGAACATAGCGTGACATAACATAGATTGACGTAAGAAGACATATACACGTTGCCAATTGGCCATCGACCTAAGTCCTTCAGCCATTAATAATTGATTTAATTATAAAATTTAAAAACGTCGTTCAAGTTATGAATCAACAGATAACACTTTTATCCGTTCAGATACACGATGACGAAGTCGACAACGATAATCTTCATACTCGGATTTGCCCTGCTGTTCAAGCTGGAGAAAAAGGTATCCGGATGAATAATTTTTTAAAGAAAATAATAAAAAGAAAGCCTTAAACTCAAGTTTCTTATTCATCGATTGGATTTGGTTGCAGTCGTGGTCCCTCGTCGGCGTCGTCGTAATGATCTCGGGAGGACTGTTCATGTTCACCTACAAATCGATGCAGTTCGATCTGCTCGGTTTCCTGCTGTGCCTCCTTGCCGCCTTCTCGAGCGGCCTCCGCTGGACGATGGCCCAAATGATAATGCAGAAGTCCAAACTGGGCCTCAACAATCCAATCGACATGATATATTACATGCAGCCTTGGATGTTGGTCGCTATCTTGCCCGTGGCTCTGTGGTTCGGCAGTGAGTCTCCAGTCGATCGATTATTTTTAACAATAATTCTGATTGAATTTTCTTTTTGTTTTATTGATTAATTATTTTTTGCAATTACTATTCGTTCAGGTAGCAAAACATACCAGGCATTCCAGTCGACCGATTGGAGCAACCTGCACCAAGTCGGCACGACGACCGCCGCTGTGTTAGCCGGTGCCATAATCGCATTTAATATGGAAGTTATGGAGTTTGTCGTCATCACTTACACATCTAGTCTCACCCTTTCCATCACGGGTATCCTCAAGGTAGGTCTTATATTTCACGATTTTTTTTTTGTCACGTTAAACGACGTCATTGATAAGGTTGATTAAAAGAAAAAAAAATTAACTTTCAGGAAATATGCATACTGATCTTAGCTTACGAATTCAAAGGCGACAAATTGAGCGGCCTGAATTTCATCGGTTTGCTTATGTGCCTTGGCGGTATAGTGATGCACGTTATTCAGAAGGTATTGACGAGCTCGAAGGACATGGTCGAAAGGCTCGAGCTGCAATCGAATTCGGTAACGACGAACGATTCCAATTGCGAGGACGCGATGGAATCGAATCTGCCGCTGTTGACGCAACGATCGACGTCACTCACGAATTTACTTAACTCGAATTTCTCGTCGGACGACGAGGACGAGGGCAAAGACAAGGAGAGCACGTCGCAGGTACTCTTCGACGTGCTGCAACGCCGAGAACAGTCATAGTAACTAAAAAGACATTTCGTTTTAGACGGTAATATACACCTTTTCTAAAAAGTTATATTTATACAATAATATATTTACCGATTGTAACGGAGATTATGAGAAAGAATATTGTTAAGGGTATTCTTCCAGGCGACATTCCTTCCACGTCATTTTTCTTTTTGTTTGTTTGTTCGTTCGTTTACCAAAGCTCTTTCAAGCATCTGTATTAACTTTTTATCAGCGCGGAAAACAAAAATATATTGATCGGTCCCGGTCGTCTGTAGTTTTACGAGCATAGATTATGTACAATTTAGAACGCCGACGGCCTTAGAAAACGCAATCCCCCACTTGGATCCTAATAGATATGCATAAAATGATCGCGCGTCCTTAGAATTTATCGCGTTATTAATTTCAGGACTGGGCAAAATACGAAAAAAATACTTCAAGTACAAAGTATTAGAAGTACTTAAAGTATCAATTATTTTTTCCGAGTACTTTTCGCTATTCGGTTCGTAGCGTTAAGCGTTATCTAGGCTTAAAAAAATAGGTGTACAGTTATTTTCACATGGAATTCTCATTATAAAAAATCGCTAACTGAAATTTTTGTAATTCGTCGATTTAAGGCGATTATTAATCTACTTTCCACTTTACTTTTCATTTTTAAAAATTTCATAAAAGAAATGGGTTCCTTCTCGTTTTTCTTTAATGGAATAAAAAAATCTCGTTAGAATCATACTTATTGAAAAATTTGGACAGATAATCGTATATTAACAGAAACAGGATGTCATGCTCTTCATCGAAGATCCGTAATGCGAACCTGTACTGCAAAAGTACTTGTAATTGGCACTTGCGATCGTAAAAAAGTACTTGAAGTACCAAACAAGTGCCCGGTATTAAAAGTATTGTCCAGCTCTGATTAATTTTTATTGCGTTTAGTAGTAAAATAGCGAGCGAATACCCGGTTAGGTTGACGAATTTACTAACGTTTTAATCGAGATCCTACATATAATATATATATATATATTTCTGTATCTATACGATTCGTATTTACAAAAAAAAGACAGTACAGTGGAGAGTGAAAGTTAATTGAATTCGCCGGGCTTAAATCGAAAGGAAATCCTCCTTAAACTCCTCGTCCTCATATTGAGGCGATCTTGAAGCTACTTTGTTTCGCGCAATTTACCTTGCGACGATTAATTAACAACGAGAAAGAATATATAAAGGTATTTGATTATTCGTACAGGATTTATCGGGAATCGATGAGACAAATACGAGTGTCCACGGATAAGACAATGTTTTATTCGAAACATTGACGATTACACATTTATCGCAAAGAAAATGGTAATCCACATGCTCCTAAAAGCCACGATAAATAAATTGCTCGTGTCAAAGTGAGGAGAGTGAAAGAAAGGCAAAAATCCGTGGCTTTTTTCCCCTCTACATTCCATGATAATCGATTCAAGCTACTAACGTTTGTATGATAATTAATAAATTTCACCTATGCATTATTGATTCAGTCGATCGATCGAATTCGCAACATTAGATTTTGGCACACTCGGGATCGCAACGTCGGTTTCCGTCTCTCACATGCGAGAAAAATTACGCTATCGAAGAAGCACGCAGGCAAAGAAATTCTGTAAAATTTGGCGCTCGACTACGCTCGACTATCGTTTCATTTTTTTCCTACTACGAATATAAGATCTAATATGTGTTAAAAAGTCTTTTTGCTCGTGTAAAATTGATTTTTTTTTTGTTTTCGCCGCGAGAAACGCACACATAGGAAACGCGCACAGTAATTGTAAGTCAACGTATAATCTATTCCGGTGAGACATCGGACGAGGTTTTTTTTTTTTTCTAACGATATCAAATTACGATTCGACGTTGTATATTTTCTTTGATCCGACGATCACGGCTTTCAATGAAGCACAATAAATATACTATATGGATTCTAATTGTCCTATATATAATCGTCTTCTCAATAACATTCTCTGCGAAAGCAAATTCAGATAAATAATTCTACGCTTTTAGAATCCGTCAATAAATAATATAATTAGTGATTGCAGTCCTACTTAGATTGCCTCATTTGATTAGCTTTCTTCGATTTGGCTTCGATCCTGTCCTCCAGCTTGTGTATCAAGTCGTCCAATTCGTCCTGCAAGCAATCACAGTACCGATATCGTTTTCATACGCGCAATCAGGGAAAAATCGAATTTGTGAGAATGAAAATAAAATTGCTATTACCTCGGTATAAGCGTACATCAATGTACAATTTTTCAGTACTTGTCGCTTTCTCACGATCAATTGAAGGGCGTGAGGTAGGCAGTATACGCTGTCGTCGTTGGAATTATTAACTAAAGAGACGAACAGATTGGCCCGACAAGTTTCACACTCAAAATCACCGTCCTCCTCCTTCACCTTCTTCCCTTTCTTTCCCTTGCCCGTGTCGGGCAGCGGTAGCTTTTCCTTATTGGCCAATCCTATGTATTCCAATTGCTTGCGATACTCCAGCTCGCGTTCACGAATTTTCAAGACCGCTGGCATAATCTGGCGCAGAAAAGAAAAACAAATAATTGTATAGAAAAAAAAAAAAAAAAAAACGATTCCAAATAAAAACTAAAAAATTCCAAATAAAAACTTAGTCTCGTGCAGATATCTTCAGATTTATAAAATCATAACCCTGAAGATATCTGCCCGATATCAAATTTCATCTTTGACAAGTCTTTGTCAATGCACTGCTCTGTGAAAAAAAAATCAAATTTGTTCACTCTCAGAACTTTGTTCTCCGAAGTGTGCGCCATGCAAACCCCAGCAGTTGTGACTTAATGAAATTTTGTCTCATCTTCAGGGTCACAAAAACGTGACCCGGATGGCCTCAAGTTTCGATGAGCGTACCTGCTTCAGAACGTCGATGTGGGAGCGCGAGTCGTTGATGACGCTGAAGAGCAGTCGCTCGAACGAGAATATCGACGGCTCGCAGCTGTCCTGGAGATCCTGTTGCATCGTCGGAAGATTAACAAGAGCAAATAAATCGAAGACGAACACGAAGAAATAAAGGCGATTCTCGTACCTTGAACACTTGCTCGGCATTTTCGAGCCAGGCGGGTTGAGCGAAGTACACGCTTTCGGAAACCACGTAACCGGTGCATATGCTCGAGGTGAACGCTTTGGGAAAGACGACGATGAATTGGCCGGGTTCCTGGACCGTCTGGCAGAGAGGAACCCCGTTGCTGACCAACATCTCGGGAGGCACCATCGCCGTGTCCGACGGCAGCCAGATAGTCTTCTTCTTGCAATATCGTGGAACCATTTTCGACAACGCCTCTCTGAAGTTGTTGTTGTGCTCGTCGGGAATTCCGTACCAGATCTTCTTAGCACCGGTGTGAAGATACTCGATCCAGGGCAGCCCGTGAGGATCGCGGTACCAGCAGCATGCGCTGAAGAGCATGCCGACGTGCAGCGTCGGTACAGTTACGCCTATAAAAAAAAAAAAAAAAATCATTAGAAAAAAGAAAAATCATTAATAAAAAAATCATAAAATCGCCAGCAAAAGGGCAGCATTTGTTCGGACGGGCTGGCGGCAAAATTGTGGCATATGCGTCCGCATTTGCCGATGTTTTTGCCAGCATTCAACGCCGACAATTCTTAGGAGCATATTATGAGAGAGTTGTCAGTAAGGCTTGCTGTTCCTCTGCGACTCACTACGAAGATTAATTTGCTTCAGTCACGGTTATTTTGCGTGAAATCTTTGGAACTCTTAGGCAAAAAAATTCTTAAATAATTCATTATCATTAAACTCTCAAAGTGCTCATTCATCGCATGAAAAAATTGGCTCTCATTATCGCTAGCATCGACGCTGATTCAGGAAATGTGTAATCACAGCTCGGTTTCCGATGAGGAGGAATTTTAATCTCTTTCACGGCTGTTATAGCAGCCGTTGTTGGATTTTTGCTACCGTAATGCTGCAATCTCGTGCTCGAAACTATTGTTTTTATATTTCTGGCAAGCGAAGAGCAAAGCTTGGTAGCAAGCAATTGTCCTTCTTTGCCTGTGCTACGGTTGGCTATCTGGGGAGATTTGTGCGGTTGTTCGTAGCGTAAAATCGAAGCACAAAATATCGAGGAATTCGACAAGGCGTACCCATGAGAGGTCCCAGAGCTCGAAGCACCGAGCCGGCGTTGTTGGTCAATACTTTGAGATTCCACGGATGTCTGGCGAAGGGACTGTTCTTCGCGACGGAAAAGCCGAAACCTCGACCGCTGGAGTCGATGCTCGCAGCGTGAACGCATACGTGACGCTTCCGCTCGGCCACGTGCTTCCAGAATGCGGTCTCGACTTCGCCGGCCGACGCGCCCTCGGCCTCGCTTCCCGAACGCTGATTCTCGCCGAACCACATCCGTTGAGTGTTTCGGGCGATGCGATAGAAGGCGTTCAACGGCATGTTGCGACCCTGTGATATAAACGAATCGTCAGTAAAACGCAAAGCTCGAGTTCAAATATACTAAAAAAAAAAAAAAATCCGTCGAGACTAACTTTGACAATGCACTCTTCGATTTCGTCGGAACTGTCGTCATCGTCCTCGTCGTCGTTGTCGTTCGACTGAGCGTCGAGCCTCTGCAGAGTCTTCGTCTCTCTTATCTTCCAATCTTCCTCGACGTCGTCGAATAGCTTTCCCCGTTCCTCTGGAAGTTCAAAGAAATCGGAGGCGATGATACACGTCACTTCCAGTCGAAAAATGAAATGTTCAAATCGGAAGTATCGTAACTCCAATATAACGTCACTTCTGGTTGAAAAATGAAGTTTTCAAAGCGGAAGTTACGTATTTCTGGTACGACATCACTTCGGTCGAGAAATTAGATGTTTCAACCGGAAGTGACGTATTTCCGGTATGACGTCACTTCCTGTCAATGAATGAGATTTTTCAAACCGGAAGTGACATATTTCCGGTACGACGTCAGTTCTGGTTGAAAAATGAAATTTTCAAACCTGGAGTGACGTATTTTCGGCAAATCTCCGTAAATTTAAATGTGCAGTTTCCAAGTTGCACAAACCGTAGTGAAGGCGCGAGGCGCCCAAGTGACAACAGCCTGCGGGTATTTCATATTTACCTGGCGAAAGAGTGTCGTAGGGTAACAAATATTTGCAGTAAATGTCGTCGAGTTTCGTTACGCGGTCCTGAGCCGATTTCGGTATCTTCATACCGTCAGCGACTTTCTGCCACTTCTTCTTCTCGATTACTTCCTTCAGACCGCCGAGACTCTGGACAGTTTGGTACAAGTGTGGCAGATCGACTTCCATGCCGCCGATCTGAAAAAAAAATGCAGCGAATTTAAGATCGTCGAGTCTCGCAGCAGCGAAGTAGTTCTGTTTTTTTTTTTTTTTAATTTACCCATGGCGGATGAGTCAATGTGATGCTTTGCGTCGCGAGATATTTCTTTATAGCCATCATCTCTTTAACGTTCGGTCCCCAGCGGTGAAGCATCCGATGAACGTACTGATTGTAGGCAGTGAAGCGCATGTCGTCCGAGACCTTGCACTCAGGCTTGAAATTCGGAGGCGGAACGACCCTGCAAATACCAAATTTCTCGGCGATAGGTCTGATCTTGTCGATGTACTCCAGCGGATCTTGAAAATCTTTCTCGGTCGGATGAAACGTCGGCGCCTCGACGAGTCGAGCCTCGGCGTTGCTGTTCGACGAGCCCGGGAACGCCGTCGTGTTGCTCGGCGACAAAACCTCCGCGACTTTCGCTCGCGATTTTGCCGAAGCTCTGAAACAGAAATAAAAACAATTAGTTGGCATTCAGAAATTGTGTTCAAAAAATTCTTTCGCTATTCCGAAACTTAGTTCAAAACATTCTTTCGGCATTCCGAAAAAACGTTAAAATTCCATAGCCAATCTCGACTCTACCTTTTCCCAGTCTTCGTCGAGTCCACCGATGCTTTTCTCTCCCTCGCCGCTTTCGGTGACTTGGTAACTTTCTCCGGTGCGCCGTTCGACCCAGACGACCCCTGTCTCATGCCAAGATTCGCGCAGGCCTTCCCTTGAGGTGGCTGTGGCTGCGGTGGCTGAAAATCCGCAGTCGTCTGCACCGGAGCGACAACCGGAGTGGGCACGGTCGAAGTCGAAGCCACCGGAGGATCGATAACCGCGTACGGATGGTCCAGCACCGACGTGCTGCTCGTCGAGTTCGGCGGAGTCCTCGTCGTCGGCTGAACGGTGCCGACCGGAGGGCACCGAGCGACGGCGAGCGGTGGTTTCGTAACGAGCTGAGCCCTCAGCAGGACTCTCTGATTCGGCCCGTTGGGCCCTTCGGTGCCGAGCTTCACCGCCACCCCTTGTATGAGCTGCTGGCCCTGAACGAGATTCGGACCGTTCCTCGTCACGGTCTGAAGAGGAATATAAAAAACATGCCCGCCATCATTGTCGTCCTCGTTGTCGTTCGTGTTCTCCGTCTGTGTCGAAATCTCCGTGCATTTTTGCTGCGGATCCTCGCCCTCCTGGACCATCGAATTTTCCTCTGTTCCTCGCTGCTGGAGCTCCTGCGACTGCTCGTCGAAGTTCACCTGAACGGCTATCGAGGCGCTGCAATTGACTCCGCTCCACTCGGTAGGCATTTTGCCCAACGGCAATACCTGAACATTGGACAAGTTACCGAAACTCTTCGGCATAGCGAATTTGTTCGACGAGCTTTTGCCCTCAGTTTCGCTGCTCGTGCCGATCTCGCTGAACTTCGAGTCTTCGCCCGTTCTCGATGTGTCGGCCTCCGAGGGCGCTCCGCACTTCTGTCCGAGCTCCTTGAGCTTTCTCCTGAATGGCGTGTTTATCGGTACTTCGGTGTCGCTCTCGAATGCGTAGACGCTGCTCTCGTTCTCCGGCGAGAAGGCGTTTGCGTTCGGCGTCGCGGTCTTTCTCTCCTTGACCCTCGGCAGAAATGTCTTGCGCTGCTGAAAGATTCCCTTCTTCTCGGGCGTCGATTTCTTGTCGGGCGAACCGTCAACGGAGTTCTGATCGGACTTCGATACGGTGTCGCTCTCCTCGCCCGTCGACGTCTCCTTCGTCGCCCTCGTCGCGCTCCTGCCCTTTATTATCTCCTTTATGTCGGCGTTTATCTTGTTTCTGTTCGGCGTCGGTACGCTGAGGGGCTTCGCGAGGGGAATTCTCGCTCCGGTAACGAAGCTCGGGGCGATTCTGCTCGCGAGACCCATTCGGTCGCGCGCACCGGCCTTCTCGGCGAGCTTCGCTATCGTAACGTTCACCGGCCTGACGAGGTGCTGAATCCTCGTCGGGATCGACAGGTGATTCATGTCGGGCTTCGTCACCTTCTCGGGAACCTCGAACGGAAAATTCTGCGGAGTCTCCTCCGACTGCTTTCTCTGCTTGGCCCTCGCCATCGAACTCTCGTTCAGCCACTTCTCGATCTGCTCCGTCGACATGTTGACGCGAGCCTTGCGACCGTGAATTCCCGTGAGCGGCATGTCGATTATGTTCATCGGAGGACTATCGACGGCGTGGTTGCACTTCTCCTCCGGTTCGGGAAGATCCTCGGGATCGGCGATAACGAGCTTTCGTGTTGCGATCGCGGATTCCTGAACGGGTTTCACGATCGTGAAGACCGGAGTTTTCGCCTCATGGACCGTCGTCGGCTCGGATTTCTCGTCCGTCGGAGAGTGTTTTTCCTCCCGTTGAACCTCGAGCTTCGGCGCTTCCTGCGCTTTCGGAGGATCCAGCTTGCCGTAGGCCTCCTCCGAGGCGAGGAGGTTAGCGTTTACGTGGCTGTTGCACGAACTGAGGACCTTCGATATCGCCTTCTTCGTGAAACCGCGAAACGATTCCTCGTCGTCGGAGACCTGGGAGGGCGTCGGATTCTCGGATCGCTCGGTGCACTCGGCTTGCTCGCTCGCGTGCTCGGTCGTCGGTGCTTCGGCTTGAGTCGCCGATTTGCGAGTCTCGGTTTTTTCCTCCCTCCTCTTTTTCAATTTATCGAGCAGCGTGACGAGCGACTCCTCCTCGGACTCGTCGCTCTCGGGCTTCCTCGGAGGCTTCGGGCGTTTCGCCGTCGCGATTTTCTCCTTCTCCCTCGGCACTTTGGCGGGCGAGGGGGCTTCGCTCTTTGCCGGTTGGTTTCGCGAGGACGAACGGAGACTTCGGGTCGCCGGTTTTTCGGTCTTGCCGACGCTGCGCCTCGTCACGTGTCGCGTCTTGTCCGGCTCGACGGAGGTCTCCGACTCGTCCTCGCTGTCCAGCTCGCAGTATCTTCGCACCCTCAGCGTTCTCTTGCTGCTCTTCAATATCGGCTTCTCGACTTTAGCTTTCGACTTTGCGCTATCGAGCTTGGATTCTTTCTCCTTGGTCTCTCGGCTCTTGCTCGCTTGCTTCGACTTCGCTTTTATCTCGCTCTCAGCCTGGGCGGTTCGCCGAGCGTTCGGCAACTCCGGAAAGCTGTCCACCGAGAGATTGTCGTCGTTCTCGATGTCGGGACTCACGAGCTTTCGTCCGAGTATCTCCATGTAAACGGCCGCCGCCTCCTTGGTCTTTCTCGACGGTCTTCGCGACATTCCCGACTGTCCGGCCGGCGCGCTCTCTCGCTGCGAGCGCGTTATTCGTCGCATCTCCGATTTGCTGCGCGTGCAGATTTTCTTCTGGATCGCCTTGCCGGATCGCTTGAGCTGCGGAGCGTTCCTCGAAGTCGTCGCCTCGTCCTCCGACGTCGTGCTCTCCGACTCGGACGACTCGCTCGTTTGCTCCTTCGCGACGAGTCTCTTCTTAGGCTTCGAGCCGATCGGTCTTCCCTTCGGCTGCGACACGCTCGATTTTTTAATTACCTTCTCGGCAAGAGCGCCGCTGCGCAAACCGTGCCGCTTCTTCGTCTCGTTACGCGCGAGGAATTTTCTCGGCGCGAGCTTCGCCACCGACTTGAGGACGACCCGCTCCGTGGAGCTGCGCGTTCTCATCACGCACGAAGCTTTGAATTTGTTTCTTATTCGCTGCTTCGCGAGACGCTGCTCCTGGTACTTTTTCTTCAGCGCCTGAACCGTCGATGTCGCGGCCTTGTACTTGCTCAGCGATGGCTTTTGCGCGACCGGCGGCGGAACTTTCTTCTTCGCCGTCGTCGCGCCCTTCGCGCCGACCTTGCTCTGCGAATTCGAACTCGAGTCCGTCTTCGATATCGAGGTAGATGGCGCGATCGAGGCCGAGGACGACGAACGGCTGTTGCTCTTCGCACACGAGACCTTCCCCTCGCTCTTCTCCTTCTTACTTCCGACGTTGAAGAAGTTCAGACTCGGCGGCAGTATCGAAGTACCTGAATAAAAGTGACAAAAAAAAAAGATATACGTGAAGATAAATCATTAAACGGTAATTCTAAGATGGCGTCCAGCGGATTTTTAATTTAATTAACTTCAGGGACGTTTCAAGGACTTTTCAAGGTCGAGTGAAATCGAAGGACTGTTGAAGGATTTCAAGGATTTCAACAGTCGCTGGAGACCTCGCTCGATCGTATTAAAATGTGTTTAACAATTTTTCATTGAAAAATCGTACGGGGCATTCCACGTCAAGTCCAATATCTTTTTGTTACAGGATATATACATATATCTATATGTCGAAGATATTTAAATGTCTGTGGAAATCTAACGCAATCCCCAACCCATTCTGAAACTCACACACGTTGTTTGACAGTAATAAAAGAACTCGCTGTGTTCTCATGCAAAATGCAGTCATACTTGCTGAAAAATGTAGAAAATCAAAGGCGCTCAATTTTTTTCTCAATTTCTCTTGGAAAATTAAAAAAAAAACTAGTTTTCTCATACATTTTTTTGTACAACCAAAAGTCTCTGAGATATAATGATTTCAAATGTAAAACGCAGCTATCCGCAAACTTGAAAGAGACGCGATGAAAATCTGAAAAAAATTCCGGGAATTCCCACTATGCAATATCGCGACATCGCGAATATTCAGCTTGACCTAAGGCTACGTTTTGAGCCATTCTATTTGACGTAGAATGCCCCATACATATAAACTCACATAATTTTCATATAAGAGACAGCTCATCTCTTCGAGCAGACAAATAAACGAACGGATAAAAAAAAAACTCAACATCGATGTCAAATTTGCCTTTCGGCTTAAACTCTTAATAAAAAAAAAAAAATGTAGTTCGCATACCTCTGAAGCACAGGAACGTGAGGAAGTCTTCGGTATTGGGACGTTTGTGCGTTATGAGCTCGGTTATGACGGCGGGTTTAGTCTTCTCCTTTTCCTTGACCATAGTCGACGCCGGACTGAACACCGTCGCCGCTCCCTGAGCAAACTTTCTCTGGGCATGGACCTTAGTTCTGCGAATTAAACAAACACGATTATAATTTTTTTTTGTCTAACATAGATTTTTCTTTCCTTCCGAATCGAGTAATGTTATGTTCTGAAGTTTTTTAATTTTAACAATAAAAAAGAATATTGACCTCTTGGGTGACTCGGAGAGTGGATCCATGAGATCGACGAGATCGCCCTCCTTCCGTTTTCTCTTGTCATTTCGGCCCAATACCATGTTTCGTTCGTTGGATCCAAAGCGGCTTCGTCTCTCGTCGTATGGATGGGACGAGCTGATCGCTCACTCGGCTCGATCACAACAGCGCGAACGTAACATTATCGTCGCACTCGTCAGTGTTTTAACGAGGATAACAATCTATTCGAAATCACGGTGCGCGATTAGTGGCTCTTGCTCTCGCGCGAGGAGTAAAAAAAAAAAGATAATACACAAGGACGGTCCGGTGAAAATTTTTACTCGAAGTTCCTCGAAGACTGGCTCAATTGTATTTCCGTCTCACGATTAAAAAAAAAAAAAAAAAAGAGCTCTCGACGAGTCCGCAGGACTGACGAGATATATGTTTACGCGACGGTGAAAAAAAAAAAACAAATACCCGTGAATCGTCGCGCACGGTTCGATCTCTCGCATCGCCACCCCCCCCCCCCGAGAGGTGAGAGTGAAGTGACGATTGTTGTGTCAATCCAATATTAAATGCCAGTCTCGATCACACTGGAGGGCCGTCCGATGATGTGTGGGGAGGTGCACGCAGGCACGCAGACACATGCAGACTGGACGTGGCAATATCGATCTCATCGGCTCCGTGTTTAGCATTCGACGGGGTCTCGTCGGGGGTGGAGGGGAGAGACGGGCGACAAGCGAACGTTCGACTTCGAAAGTCGTTCAATGACTGCGAAGTCCTTCGACACTGTGCGAAAAACCCTCCACTTCGCGGTGGACGTGTTTCGAGAGAGGCTCGAGAGTATTTCGATGCAGCGAAAGCGGTTCGGTACGAGACGGAGGTGGCCAATGCTCGGATGGCTCGAGCGGAAGCGGCCAATCGCGAGCCCCCTCTCGGCAGCTGCGGCAGCAGAGGGTTGAAACTTAAATTTCTTATCCGATCGTACGATCGATCGACGGTGCAGCGTGCAGCGGAACGTCTAATTTGTGCGATCTTAGTTGCTAACTTGCGTTATTTGCAGTGGGAACAAAGAGTCGCATTCTTCGTTGGGAAGCTTCCGCTCGAGCCCGCAGCGAATCGGTCGGTCGTACAGAGCAGTGGGCGAAGCCCTTAGAACACTTGAATTTCTTATCCGATCGATCGACGAAGTCGCGTGCTCGAAACTCGTAATTGTAATTCGACGTTTAATCGCTAACTTGCGTTATTTGGGGTAGGGAAAAAAAAAATAGCATTCTCCCTTTCGCCTCCTCACCTCGAGACTGCAGCGAGTTGGTCGGTCAAACAGAGCACGAAGCACCGTACAAAACCCTTCGAAACTTAAATTTCCTATCCGATCGAGCGATCAATCGATGGAACGCTGTAACTAATCCGATTTTATTATCAGCTTGCATTATTAACAGTAGGAACAAAAAAAATCACCTTCTCCATCTCGCCTCTTCCCCTCGAGCCCGCAGCCAAATGGTCGGTAACACAGAGCAGCAGGCCCCGTATAAATTAAATAAAAATAATAACAAGAACTCCTTAGAAGTTAAATTTCTTCTCCGGTCGAACGATCGATCGATGGAGGCGTGTGCTTCAAACCTGCAGATAATCCCTTGTTACTGCTAACTTGCGTTATTTGCAGGTGGCATTTAACAAAATTAAAAAAATCGCATTCTCCGTTTCGCCTCTTCTCCTCGAGCTCGCGGCGAATTGCTCGGTCGCACAGAGCAGCAGCAGGCCCCGCATAAAGCCGAAGGCCGCGCACACTCTCGTGGCTCCGAGCACCGTTTAATTCTTTGAATTTGCACAGTAGCGTTTCGAGGCACTGTCAGTGTTGTCTCGGATCGCGGTCATTGGTCAGCGTGCGAAGCGGACGTTTAAAGTTTTCCAACATTAACGTCGCTCGTGAATTACTTAATTCAGTCGACGTTACCGAGCTCAGACGGATCGTGGCGGCGCGAATAGCTGGCGCTTTACTGCGCGAACGATTTTGTGAAACCCGACTATGTTGTGATTGCCCCCTCCACGACGGGAACAACAATAGCACGAAACACTCGGCTGCGAGAGACAGTCGTAGCGGAAATCACGACGAGCAAAGTTTCTCGCGGAGTTTTCGATCGATTTTATTAAGTCGCTAAAGCTCATCGCTCGAATCTCAAGGTTCGTGGAAATATCCTTTTTATCGATCAGGCGGAATTTACGCCCCTGGCCAAAACCCTCGTCATGCTCGCGGCACATATAACGACTTTCGCAATTGGGTCGTGTATATTTAGGCACGCGTCATTCCCGATCCGGGAGTAGCGCGAAGACAGCTCTCCATCGTTTGTTTACCGCAAGTGGAATTTTTTTTTTATGTATAAGATCGAAGCTTTCCTCCTCCTCCTTTTTTTTTCGTTTTTTTTTTAACGAACTTGACGCACTCGGGAATTCCTGAGTTTTTCCGGAGTCAACGTTCAGCCTCGCAGTGCTTTATAATTCGATCAATTTACTCCGGTCTCTCATAGCCTCGAAAAAAAAAAAAAAATACAATTATCTCGCGAGAATTAATTTCGCTGATAAAACAGCTGGCGCAGTGACGTGACATTTACTATTTTTTTTATTCTATGATTATATCTCTCTTTTTTCCTTAATCTGAAGTTTTTTTCGTGTGCGTCATCCTTCGTTATTAAAATAGCATTTCAATAGATGCGGATACGGCGTCAATGTCAACGACGCTACAATCGCGTTGTTCGTTGCGCGTAATTTAACTATAAAAAATCTGCACAGGTCGAAGCGCAGCCCACGGAGATGTACAAAAATGGACCGCCGCCCTCGTACGACGAGCCCCCGCCCTCGGCGCCGCCCAGCTACTTCCAGAGCGTGGGTGGAGTTCCTCCGGCCAGTCCGTTCACACCGGCAGAAATATGTAAATTTTTTTGTCAAATTTTTATTTCGTATGTTTTAGCTCGCATTCGAGATATGTAAATTTGGTAATATTGACCTTTTCTTCTTCTTTTTTTTTTTTTTTTTTTTTTGTAGATGCCAACGGCCCGACCATAGTAACGACGATAGTTCCACTGGGTTCGGGACCGACCCACACCATCTGTCCACAGTGCCATTCTGAAATTGACACCGCTACCAAAACGGAGCCTGGAGTAATAGCATATATTTCTGGAGTGGTCATCGCACTGCTGGGGTACGCAAATTGAACTTGAGTCCAGGCGCGTTACCTGTAGCGATGCCTCAAAACCTTGGTGTCCTTGAAAAGTCCTTGAAGTGTCCTTGAACTTTAGAGAGATCCTTGAATTTTTCATGTTTCATTTTTCGTTGCACTGCTGGGGTACGCCAAGTGACCTTGAGCACAGACCCCCCTACCTGTAGCGGTCGATCAAAACCTTGGTGGCCTTGAAAAGTCCTTGAAGTGTCCTCGAACTTCTTCTGATGGATCCTTGAAATTTTAATTGTTAATGTTTCGTTTCTATTTAATTAAAAATTTTTTTTTATTTGCAATTTTACCGATAGCGATTCCTGAAAAACCGTGGTGTCCTTGAAAAGTCCTCGAGGTGTCCTTGAACTTTTGGTGGATCCTTGAATTTTTTATGTTTCATTTTTCGTTCGTGTATAGTAAATTTTTTCTATTTTTTATTTGCAGCTGCTTCCTGGGTTGCTGCCTTATTCCTTGCTGCATCGACGAGTGCATGGACGTTCATCACACTTGTCCGAACTGCAAGACCTATCTCGGTCGTCACAGGAGATAAGCCCTAAAACGCCGCGGCGCTACAGCGCGTTGACTGCTTTTTGTGGATTATCAACGGGACGTTTTCGCAGCTACATTTTCGTTCGGTATCTCGAACGAATGGTTATTTAACGAATTCAATGAATCAGCTCTCTCTCTTTCTCTCTCTCTCTCTCTCTCTCTCCGTCGATCGGGCAGATCGACGACGGTATTTTTCTCGTTAAGTTTCGTTGTACGAAACTAATGGACGGACGCTGGGCTTTTACCTTTAATAAATTATCGCCGTTTATCGCGGGAAGAACGGATCCACCTGTTAGACATGAAATTATCGTTCACGGCGACGAACGGTTAACAAAGGGTATTTTTCTGAACGAACTTTATCGGTACGCAATTACCAAAAATTCGGTTGCAATTCGTGCGTCGAATTGACGATCCGACGAGCGAAATTGGCAGCTGATATGTCTTGTATTTTTTTTTTTTCTATTATCGAGCTTCGTAGTACAGCTATCGCATTTCCTAAGGTTTATGATTACTTTTTTCTTCGCAAATGGCGAGTCAATTGAGTCGCTCTAAAGAACAAAAAAGTTTATTGTTGTCATGACTCGCACACGTGCCTTTTCATTACGATTTAAAATTATTCCTTATTTTCTTTTTTTTTTCAAAAAGAAATATATTGCGCACAAAAGTGCACACGACGCACCTTATGCAACTCAGCGACATTTCTATGAATCTCATATTGCAAATTGGAGTCTCTAGCGCGGATCTAAAAAAAAACTACACGATAAACGACTTTTTTTCTTTTCTTTTTTTTTAATAGGAGCAATATTCTGGTGACACATTCCAGCAACTTCTATGTTTGTCAGATATTCTCCATTCACGCGTTATACAATCTTACCGGGATTCAATCGTATGCGCAAGCCAATTTGGATTGTACGACTCGTACGTGAATCTCGATTATATTTAATTGATAAAAATTAATTAACAAGTTGTATGACTTTGTCAGTGCCTTGAAAGAAATAATAGTACAACACGTGCCTTAAGAATAGCATCGCGGACAATCGCGAGTCCCTGCGGGCGCGCAAAAGCTGCGTTAATCTTTGTCTATGCGATTGAATTTAACAAACTTTAGATTAATAAAATAAATGCAATGTAGAAAGTACAATACAATAGCCTCGTAAGTTGTACAATCAATTATAATTAAATATTCTTTTCAGTCGTTAATTCTAGTTTTGCATTAATCGACACTTGTGCACAGTTAAAAGATACGAAACTGTTATCGCGAACAGCGACGGTGCGCTCAGCCTGTCTCACATCCGTATACAATATTAATCCGACAAATTACCTCGAAATGTTTAAACAAAGAGAACTCGTCGATTGTTATTGACTTTCTTTTGTAGAAAATATATATGTTTGTCAGATAGCAAATTATCGAATATTCATTATTGCCATTGAAACTTTCTATATTTCTTTTTAATCTAGAAACAATGCTATGCACGAATAAAATTAATTAACGACGATTCGTCGTGAGATAGATAAATCAATCAACTGCCTATCTACGAAACACAAAGTTAGATCGTATCCGCCGAAGTAGCAATTTTTCAGATGTTACGAAAAAGTTGTCCATTTATGACCGCAAAATTTTATCCGTAAGCTATCGCATGTCCCATAGTCGATTTTTCCGAGATGCGACAACTTCTGGATAACATTTTGTCGATCCTAACTAAACCAATGGATAACTTTTTCGTAACTTCTCAAAATTTCTACCTGAGAGATTATATCGGATTTCTAATAATTCATTTTATTCACGCGTGATAACTTGCGCAGAAGCGTGCGCCCGAGTCTGCGCAGAGCGGGCTCTTGCAGCTGATATCGAAACTCACCGAAAATTCTCGCATTCGCCGCGGAGTGTTGTTCGCGGACGTTCGGCCCGCTCCTTCGCAGCGCGAAAAACGCGCAATTAATGTTATCTTTTAATTGTTTCGAAGCTTCCGGTACACCGGCTTTCTTCATCCAATGATTATCGCGAACCGACGTCATCAACGAACGATCGCCGCATTTAACGATTCGGCGTTCATCGAAGTATGTTGATCGACAGTTCGGCACGTAGTTTCTGAAGATTAAAAAAAAAAATAAAAATAAACATGAGCGACGAGTAACCTAGAAGGTAGGACGAACGTTACGCGAAACGGATAATCCGTTTCGTCGACCAAACGATCAATGTTCAATCACGCACCTCTTTATTGTTTTTCAGCGCAGGTTTCCTCGAAAATCGCGAAAAATGTGGCGAGGATCAAAATTCTGCTGCTCGCAGATAATTACTCGAAGACCGGGTGGAATGTTGTGCTCTGCGCGAGAGCTCGGCACAAATGGCTTGGAGAATGAAAGTCGCTTCGTCGAAGATTCGAACGCTGTGCTTCCACAGGAGGCCAAAGTAGTCATATGCGGAGGCGGCGTGATGGGAGCAGCAGTCGCATATCACCTGGCCATTATGGGACTCGGACCTAATACTGTTATCGTCGAAAGTTGCAGGCAAGCTTCGATGACTGTTGTCCTGAAAACAATAGCGTTTCGTTGATTTATTTTAACAATAATTTCACTTGATTCATCGAGGAATTTCTTCTTTTACATGATGATGAAGATACATCGAAGAGAACAGCGGTAAATGAGATCTTGAGCACGTGTACATCACAAACATTACAACAATCAAAAAGAAGGAAAAAGAAGTTTACGATATAATTTTAAAACGGAAGCAATATTAATAGATTACGATCAGCCATAAATTTAAAAGAATATAGTTATAAACACAGTGCTGAACAAAGTACCAAAAAATACTTCAATTACAAATTACAAAATACAAGTACTATATCAAGTACTTATTTTCAAGTATTATTGTATGTGAACTATTTCTCAAGTACTTTTTTGAAGAACTTTTCACAATTAGATTCACAGCATTAAGCATTGTCTAGGCTTAAAAAAAAAAAGGTGCAAAGTAATTTACACATGGTCTTCTTAATTGTAAAAAATCGCTTACCAACATTTTCGTGATTAGTCGTTTTCAGGCCGTTTTTAATCTATCCACTTTTTTCTCATTAAAAAAAAATTCTTCAAAAACTCAAATTAAAAAAAAACTGAAAAGGTTCTGTTCTATTCACTTCTCGTTTTTACACTATGATGAATACAAAAAAAAAGAATTCTCGTTAGAATCATACTTATTGAAAAGTTTAGGCAGGTAATACATCAATACATTAATAGAAACAGGATATCATTCTACTCTACGAGCATTCGTAACGAGAACGTACACTCAAACAGGAGTTGTACTTGGTACTTGAAAACGTAAAAAAAGTACTCGAAGTACCACACAAGCAGCTGATACTTCAAGTACCGCCTCTGCTTCAGCTCTGACAACAATAATAATAATGATTCTTACTGTTATCGTTATTATCGTTACTTATAATTTTATTTCAAATGAATAAACAACTTATAATTTTCATATATTCATTATAATTAATTGCAGAGTCGGAGGCGGAAGTACCTGGCACGCCTCGGGCCTTGTAGGTGCATTCAAGCCAAGCTTGGCTCAAGTAAATCTCGCCCAGGACAGCATAGCCCTCTACAAGGAACTCGAGAAAAAGGGACTGTCCACGGGCTGGAAACAGTGCGGAAGTCTCAGCGTCGCTCGAACCAGAGATCGCATGACTACCTTCAGGAGAATGAAGGCCCAATCTGTGTGAGGATTACGGCCAGGCTTTTTTTTTTTTGCCGTCGCAGTTTCATCGACGTACAGCGCGAAACTTCGTGATACGACGACCAATCTCATATTTCCGTAGATCGCGGAACATCGAGTGTCATCTCGTTACACCAGAGGAAGCACAAAAATTGTGTCCGTTGTTGCGAACAGACGATCTCGTCGGCGGTATTTGGATTCCTGGCGACGGTGTCGCCGATCCGTACAAAACGTGCCTCGCGTTTATGAGCGAAGCGCAGAGCCGAGGTATTTATTTTTCTTAATTTTTATTTATTATTAATCAGAAAACTTTTGCCTCGCTCTTCTACAGTTTTCGAATAAACTTTCATTGGCTATCGCACTTCAAGGTGTACGTATATACGAGAACTGCAAGGTGACGAAGATAGTAACGCGAGAAAATCGGGTCGAGGCTGTGGAGACCGCTCGGGGAAAGATAGATTGCGAGCACTTCGTAAACGGTTCTGGATTCTGGGCGAGAAGCGTCGGAAAATTAAGTGAGCCGTATGTTAAAGTTAGTTTTCACGTTAATTTTTTATTTCGCAATGTCGATTGAATTAACGAGGCTCGAGAAACGTCTCCATTTCTCCGCATCTCGGATCGGCGAGCTCTTTTCCGTATCGATGACCGTCTCTGTCTCCAGGTTCCCCTTCATCCGGTCGAGCATTACTACTTGCACACCAAAGAGTTCGAGGGCCTCGATCCGATGACCCCGGTTATACGAGATCCCGATGGTTACATATACTTCCGTGAGAACGACGGACGTCTCATAGCTGGAGGATTCGAGCCGGTGGCGAAACCGGCGTTCGACGATGGAACGATACCGGGTTAGCAACGAACGTAAAACTCTAATGTCTAACTCAATCGATCGGTGCGAAAACCGACGCTGATTCCACCCTGCTGGGTGTTGGTTTTTGGTTGATATTTCAGAACGAACCGCAATATCAACTGTTATACGTGAAGGATGGAAAGTTGGTTCGTAGTTGGACTTTCACGAAAGAACCCAATTTTCGAATCTATGTCGAGAGTACCGATGGCTCTTGGCTCAGGGTTAGAAATCGAGCTGTTTTATGAAAATCCAAACGTATTGACCTGCTAACCGGCACATATAACGGATGCTAATACGGTTATGGTTCTTTAATGTCGCCGGACAAATAACCTCAGAAAGGTTAGAATCGAAGTTGATTCGGTAAAACAACCAATCGGTTGGTTTCAGATTGCTCAGAACGTGAGCGATAAAAAAAAAACAATATTTCAGAGAACATAGCCGAAAGAAATCTACCGGAGGATTGGGATCACTTCCACGTTTTACTGGAGCAGATGCTGCACAGAATCCCGGATCTCGGCGACGTCAGGCTCGAGCGTCTCTGCAACGGTCCCGAGGCTTTCTCGCCCGATTGCAAGTGGATCGTGGGCGAGGCTCCGGAGATTCGGAATTACTACATAGCCGCTGGAATGAAAACTGTAACCGTCCTGCGAATGAATTTTATCTTCGCATTTATATCTGTTATTTCTTTGGAAATTTCATCGAAAATGATTGATTTTTTTTGTATCCCGTCAGGTTGGAGTTTCAGCCGCCGGAGGAGTCGGTCGGGCGACCGCCGAGCTTATCGTCAACGGCTCGACGTCCCTCGACATGTACGAGCTCGATGTCTCGAGATTTCTCGGTCTGCACAACAATCGCGAATTCCTGCGCGACAGATCGCGCGAGGTACCGAGCATGCATTACGCCCTGCAGTATCCTCACCTCGAATTCACGAGCGGCAGGAAGCTTCGAATGTCGCCGATATATCCGAAGCTGAAAGAGGCCGGCGGTGTTTTCGGCCAGGTGATGGGTTACGAGAGACCCTCGTGGTTCGAACCGGACAACGAATGCGGTAAATTTCCTCGGCCGATAATCGACCCACCGAAAAATTCAGTGATCGGACAAATTTGATTTATTTACCCTACCGATAGATCTGGATCCGATCGAGGGATCCAAAAATTTCAAAATCGCCTACACGAACACCTTCTCGAAGCCTCCGTGGTTCGAACCCGTAGCCCAGGAATACGCGGCTTGCCGGGAATCCATAGGCCTCAGCGATTACAGTTCCTTCACAAAAATCGACTTGTGGGTGAGTGACGGAGAAAAAAAAATTTACTGCGACAATGGAATCGTCTAAAACAAAATTGTCGATCCTGCAGTCCAAAGGCACGGAGGTGGTCGATCTGCTGCAGTATCTCTGCTCGAACGACGTCGACGTGCCCGTGGGCAGTATAATTCACTCCGGAATGCAGAATCGTCGAGGAGGATACGAGAACGATTGCAGCTTGGCGCGCATTGCGGATAATCAGTGAGTTCTCGGCGACACGTTCTGCTTCGCACGTCGAATGTACATTTTTCTTTATCGCTGTACCGTGCATTTTCAGCTACATGATGATCGCCCCAACTATACAACAGACCCGCTGCAAGCACTGGATAAGCCGGCACTCGCCGAAAGACGGCTCGGTCGTCGTTTCCGACGTCACCTCGGCCTACACGGCGATCTGCATAATTGGCCCTTACTCGAGACCTCTGCTCTCCGAACTTACCGACACTGATCTGTGTCCCAAGAACTTTCCATTCTTTACTTTCAAGGTAGTTAATTAACAAAAAGGTGCGAAGTAATTTCCTCATTTATTACAATTTTGCGCATTGTTTTCTCTATAAGAAAGCTCGCTGATCGATTCTGGCTTCCTCGCGGAGGAAGCTATCCGCACAGTTGTAATAAATGAGAAAGCCATGCGCAAATTACTTTGCACCTTTTTTCGTAACATAACAATTTTCCACATCGTATAAAATTGAAACCGTGAAAAATTTGGCGCAAAATTTATTGTTGAAGATCGTTCGCTGTAAAAATCTCGACATTTCGGACTATTTTAAGTACTCCGATACTAAAAACTGGCACTTAAAAAAATGAAAGCACAGCTTCCTCGATGAGGAAGCAAAAACCAGCGAATAATGCAAGCCACTGGTATGGAAGTGTGACGACAATAAAAAATTGTTTTAGGAATTGGACGTCGGACTCGCGAACGGAGTTCGAACGATGAACCTAACGCACACCGGAGAACTCGGCTACGTTCTCTACATCCCTAACGAGGTTCGCGCAATCGATAAGTCTTGTCCTAAAAAAAAAAAAAACATTCTTATAAACGCGGAATATGATCTGATTATGCTTTTTTTTTAGTATGCTCTCCACGTTTACTCGAGGCTCGTGGAAGCTGGTGCAAAGTATCGAATGCGACACGCCGGCTACTACGCGACCCGAGCACTGCGAGTGGAGAAATTCTACGCTTTCTGGGGCCAAGACTTGGATACCTTCACCACTCCCTTGGAGTGCGGACGTTCGTGGCGCGTTAAATTCGACGTGAGGATATTTTTCGCACTTGGCGATTTATTTATTTTTGTATTTTGTTTTTTCGAATGATACAAACAACGCCGGGCTGTTTGTTTGTTGCAGAAAGACGTAGATTTTATCGGGAGACAGGCTCTCCTCAAGCAGCGAGACGAGGGTGTAAAACGAAAATACGTTCAGCTGTTGCTCACCGATCACGATCCCGATATCGATACGTGGAGCTGGGGCGGCGAGCCGATCTATCGGAACGGCCAGTACTGCGGAATGACGACGACTACCGGTTACGGATTCACATTCAAGAAGCAGGCAAGAATGACGATCGACTAACATTAATCGACGCAGGTTCTCTTGCGTTTTGGCCATGATTGTTGGCACTCGGAATTATTTGTTTCTACATTTTTTGGACATGAGAAAAAAAATTCGAATAATTACGCAGACTAATTATAAATGGCTTTAAAACTATTTGACAACTTTCATTATTTTGTGAAATTAACCGTAAAACCATAAAATATTAAAACTCATATTCGCATATTTACACAATTTTTTTTTGTCTCGTGGTAAAAAAAATGTAAAAACAAATAATTCTAGAAAAAATACAAAACAGCCATGGCAGAAACGAAAAAAAAACGTGATTGGACACTCGCATCGTTCTTCCGACGGATGGTGTCGATGATTCGATCGCAGCCGTAGCACATATCATAAATTCTTCGACATCGATGGATTATCTTCGATAGATGGTTGGGCATGTTTTTTCTTCCAATTTTTACTAAATTCTGGATATTATTTTTTCGTTCCTCGATCAGGTATGTCTCGGCTTCGTCCAGAACTTCGGTGAAAAAGGCGAACAACTGGAGGTAACGAACGATTACGTTTTGTCGGGCGACTACGAGGTCGACGTGGCAGGAATAAAATTCCACGCCAAGTGTCATCTCCACAGTCCAAATCTACCGACGAAGTTTCCCGATCAGGAGCGCGACGCCTATCACGCCACTCGAGATCAGCAAACCAAGTGAATTCTGGCGGCGGTTTCTCATCCAGGCTCTTCCAATTCTGTACAAACGATGTATATAAGACAACGAAAAAAAAAGATTGTATATTATTTAACGCACACAATTTTACGAGTTACGAGTATTCGAGTGTTTTGTCAAATTGTTTGCGATCGTCGGCAGATCTCAGTTTTGACCTGCAACGATTAACGGCGAGTTTAATAAACATTTGTGCTCAACGAAACTGTAGACAACTGTTTTTTTTTTGTTTTTTCTTTGTTTTAATTATCATTCGTCGTATGTGCAGGTGTATATCATAGGATTGTTTTTTTTTTATAAATGTAATCAACTTTTGCAAACTCGCGTTACATTGCCCGTGTACGTGATGTTTACACGTAAATAACAGCTTTAAAAATTAATAATACGTATAGGTAGACAATATGCATGGAGTTTGCATCCCCCTTATACCGTATATTTTACAGTGAAAACAAAAAAATTGTTAATGTCCAAAGCTCCGAGAAAATTATATTCCTAATATACAATTGAAGCAATTGAATTCACGTTTAAAAGTAGAACATTTGTGAATGCGCGTGAGATCCTCGTGAGATTTAGTTTTTTTCCTTTTCTTTTTAAAAATTAATATTGCGTTTTTTTTTTATCGTGAATTGTTTGTAATGTAGCTTTGTCGTTTGGACTCGTTCAGTCCCAGTCAGTCTTATCCATTTAGCCTATAAAATAAAACGATTTTTCCTAATTGTGTCACTTGAAATCGAGACAATTAGATAATCGCGTCTACCCGGTCAGTCCAATTGGCTGATAGTGTAATAATGGTCCCATTACTTAAATCTACATCTTATCGTCTAAGATACCTCGGCATCGCGACTACAGTGGAATCTCGCACGTTACATTCAGGTAGGTTGCGAAGGCAAGTTGTGGGGGACAATCTGAGTGTTCCAATAGGAGCGAGCGAAGTGGAGTAAGGACATCCCCACATTACGCAACGTGCAAGAAATTCCACTGTATTTATGTGCAGTATCAATCAACGCTTCACAATTACATTGATTAAAAACGTATCGAAACATCGTCGTCGACGACGACCGAAACACTCTTTTGCTTTGACTGCGCCATTTTTTTTGTTTTTTTTTTTTGTCCTTTTAATTGAGCAACGCACCCCGTTACACTCTACCGTAACATTATCTAAAAACTACGGTTTCACTTTTAACGTGAAAAGATAATAAATATGTACAATTTACGCCCGAAACCCGATTAACGAAAATATAATTCGTCGCGAAAAAAGTAATGACTCGTGTATAAAATGACGATCGATCATTTCGCGTACGGTCGATTTCTCGAGAAGAGAAAGTTCTCACGAAAGAAAAATATTATTGTTATACTGATGTATCGTTCCAGTACGGCGCGAGTCGTCGACTCGCGACATATCGAATTCAATTTCCAATTTTAACCGCATCGGATCGTTCGATCTCGACGAGAGTGACACGCAAGATTATCGATGAGAATTACGGAGACCTCGGCGAGCCTCTGGGCATTAATCCACGCCGCTGATTTATCCGAAGAGATCAGTTTTTGATGTGATCTTCTTTATGGCCGGCAAAATTCTAATCGCCGTGTACTGGCCGTAGCCGAGCGGTATCCTCAGTTCGACACTGTCTCTCCTGTCGCTCGAGGCGCTCGTTATCTCGTCGTGTTGCTGATTGAGCACCCACATAGTGCCGATCAAAGACAGAACGAAAGTCGTGACTCCCGTTATTGCCAGCGCGAAGATCGACACGGTCTGCAATACCGGCGCGATGTTGAGCAACAATTGTAACAGATACAACAGATCGGACGGCATGTGGGGAACGTGCTGAAACGAGAAAAAAAATACAACTTTAGGTTCAAAAAAAAAAAAAGACGACTCACGGATTTGTGAGTGAAAAAATTCTCACCAAGTCGATCCAGAATAGCGGTACCGTTAAATCGTTGAAAGCCTTGATCTTCGAATTGTATTTTGAATTACCCACTACGAGATTCGTCTGCAGCCTCGAGTTTATGTGAAGAGCCACTCCGATGTCCTGCGAAATGAAAACAATTATTATTCTTCACGGATATAAAAATATCGTTTGTTTAAACAAAAGGTCCAAATTACTTCGCACTTTTTGAAAATCGCTTTTTGAATGCCTTTTTGAAAATCGCTAATTGAAATTTTGGTAGTTCATCGTTTCGAGACTATGCTTTGTGTACTGACTTTACTCTTACAATTAATGTATATGATTTTACTCCTGGAGCCACATTTGATGCATATAGTCGTGTCGGACAAAAAATATAAATTTTCCGAAAAATGTAGAAATGTCAAAATCTCATAAAATTTAAACTAATAGAACAATTTTTGACAAACGTAATATTAAACATTATAAAGTGTTAGTCCATTTCCATGGCAAATTTGAGCTCGATACCTCGAGGTTTACTTCAATTGCAGTTTATAGTAATTGAAAAGAACTTTAAATCCCATGAAATCTAATAGCCTGGATAGATTTCGGCCAAATTCAATACCGAAGGGATTTGATCATAGATATTCGTATGCATATTATTCGTATGAAGTTTTAGGACGATAGCAAATTAGAGCTACCACGGAATATTTGAAAAATGTCAAATTCGATCTTCATGAAAATTGCACTGAATGAAGCGACGTGAAAAATCGAATTTTTCGACGTTTTAATCTGCTTTAAGTACTCTGACATTAAAATCTCAATGTTTTTTTTTTTTTTTTTTTACGAAAACAGCTTCCTCTGCAAGCAACAAAAAAATCGAATCTCGTTGACAATCTCTTTCTCACCGGTTTTTTTTTTTTTTTTTTTTTTTTTTTAAAGTATAGAAACTCAGCATCGAGTTTATGTACACTGTTTCTCACCGGTTGTATGACTATTTTGGTTCGATGTTTCTCTTCGTCGGGATTAAGACCGTCGATCTCTTCGAGCAAGCTCGGATCGGCGTCGAGGAAGTGGGGCAGTGAGACGGCGGCCGGTATATCTGCGGAAACAAAATAATGGCAATGAGTCGATAATGATTCTCGAGATGTATTTCTGTTTATTTTTTTCCTTAAAACAGTTGAGGTTTTCCGTGTAACATTTTAATGCTGCGTCGCGATCACCTAGATTATATCTGGTTGACAGTCTCCGATCGAGTAAAAACGTTGTTTCAATTATTTATCACTGCGATCGACGCTATCGAAGCCGCGTATAAATATTAACTAGTGTTTAATGTTCGTCGCTGGGCGATATCCAGTTCGTGTTTGCTGGTTCGTATTTTTTTTTTTTTTTTTCTTCATGAATAGTTAACAACGTCGCATTTTCGATGATAACGACGATGACGATGTTCCTTCACGACGGTAAAGTTGTTATTAATTTTTTTTTTTTTTTTTCTCTTTCCAAACTCTCGTCTATATCGCTTATCGAATAATCAAGAGATTATGATTTATCTCGCAACGACACATAGTCGGCAACTGTGTCACACTGGCAAATCTTACAGTGCAATGATTTTTGAGCTAAAAACTTTTAAGCATTTGTCTCGCCAGTGAAATTACAAGCGCACCCAATTTCAGTGGGAAAGCAATAGGTCGTTTTTTTTGTTCATAATTTTTAACACTGGACGTGTCCCTTTCACTTGATTCCATGCAAATATAATGTGCTTCGTGTGTTCCTAGTTCGTATTTTTTTAAACCGCGAATTTACCAACGTCGTATTTTCGATCACAATGACGATGCTCCATCATGATCGTAAAGTAATGTCTTTTTCTTTTAAAAACTCTCGTTTCCGAGAACATTGCGTGCCCATCGTCGCGCTGTCCCGCTTATCGAATAACCAGACACGATTTATTTCGCAAGTATGAACAGCTGGTCACTGTGACACAGTGGCAAAACTCACAGTGCAACGATCTTGAAGCTGAAAGCTGGATCTGCACCGGTGCATTTATCTCATCATTAAAATTACAAGGACCCATTTTTTTGTTTATAATTATTTTTAAAACGTTCGTTTTTTTGTTAATAAAATGTCCCCTTTACTCGTTTCCGATCGAACATAATAATCTCTGGACGATATCCAGTTCGTATTTTTAAAAACAACGAATAGTTAGAAGCGACGCATTTTTTATTATAATAACGACGCTTCATTACGATCGGTAAAGTTATTGTTTTCTCTTCCGGATCTCTCGTTTGCGAGGATTATCGCGTTTACATTGCCGCGCCGACTCGCTTGTCGAATAACCAGAGATTATTTATTTCGCAAGGATAAAGAGCCGGTAACTGTGACTCGCCGACAAAGCTCACGGTGCAACGATTTTGAAACTAAAAGCTGAATCTACATCGGTGCATTTATCTCGTCACTAAAATTTCAAGAGTCCATTTTTTTTTTTGTGTAGCTAAGCATGGATAATATATATCTTTATCTTAATATATCTTTTTTGTTTTGTTAATTATTTCCAACACGCGATGTGGCCCTTTTACTCGTTTCCAATCAAACATAATCTCACGCTCGAGAGATCGAGGAAGCGTTGAGACACGCACGCAATCGTTTTCGCTTCTATAAATCCCCTCTGGGGTCTCCCGTCATTCGGGGACGACTGAAGGCTATAAAAATCTGTAGCGAAGCACAAAAATCCGTTGCACAAGAGAGCATTATCGAAGCAAAGTTCATGAGCTGACATTTCGCCGTTGGTTACGCGAGACCTGCCCGCGCTCAGCCGAGAAAGTTTTTTTCCCCCCTTTTGTTGCTTGCAACACGTGCCGGGCATCGCGGAGATACGAGTACAAGCTATACCCGCCCGTTAAATTATTCAATGTAATGCCGTACTTAGTCGGAGGCTTAGTGCTTCCTCATTGCTGAGCATTCCAATTGTCGATTGCGTAAGCTTATTGACAGCAGACGACACGTGGACGAACTCGGATCGAAAAAATTAAACTAAATAAAAAAATATCGAAGCCTTGTCTATGAGGAAGAGGAAGTCTCTCGTCGCGAGCTGCTTGCCTTCGACAATTCAAAGAGGCGCGTGAACGTCATAAAGTATCAAGGAGCTGACTAAGAGATCGTCATTTCGACACTTCGAGAGACAAACAATGGGCAATATATCGATTACAAAAAAAAAAAAAAACAAAAACACCTCAACAGTGCGTCTGTCGAGCGAATGCGCTTTACAACGACGGTAAAAGTAAAGATTAACGATGTGGAGAAAGAAGTTTTTGTCGACCGAACGGACAATACTGACTGTAGTAGCACGGCGTGAGATCCGAGAGGCCGCGTCTCAGGCACTTCTTCATTTTGCGACAGTAGCACTCGTTATCGGGATTCTCGTCGGGCGTATCGAGAAAGTCGTCTGTCAGCGAGTATTTCCAACCGAGCAGTTCTCCATCGGTTTGCACCTCCTCTTTGAATTCTATCGGGAATGTGCGACAGAAGGACTTCCTGAAGATTCTGAATACAGCCGCTTTGTCCAAATGCATTCCCAGCACTATGCCCTCGGTGGCGCCTCTGATTCTGTTGCAAAACGTGTTTCTGGAAAATTTTTTAAATTTCGTGAAAATTCAGTATAAGACAGAACTTTCCAAAGTACCAAAGTATACTTCAAGTTCGGTATAAGCCAGAGCTGTCCGAAGTACCAAAAAATACTTCGCGTACAAAGTACAAAGTATCGCAAGTACTTGAAGTATCAAGTACTTTTTGCACTTGAAGTATTCCTCGAATACTTCTTGTAATGGGGTTCATAGGGTTGAGCGTTATCTGGGCTCCAAAAAAAGGTGCAAAGTAATTTGCGCATGATTTTCTCATTGTAAAAAAAATCGCTAACGAAAATCTTCGTAATTCGTTGTTTTAAAGCTATTTTTAATCTAGTCCTTCACTTCTTTGTAATTAAAAAGAAATCCATAAAAAAAAAAGTTGAACAAAAATCGGTGGGGCACGATCGATGAGATGCGGAAATGATGGAGATAAATAATCCAGAATTTCGGTGATATTATGGGTGACTGAATTCGGGCCAAGTGCCCACGCGTTCTCCTAGAGCGTTGCATTATAAATTCGGTTTTATAGACCAAATATCTTCGACAGCGACAATTCCGGGCAATAAAATCCTCGTGCCAGACCCAGATTCTCCGGTCGGGATTCGAAGAGGAAAAACGCTCACTTGGGATTGGTCTGGTTATCCTCCTCGCGCTCGTATCCCCACTTCGGTAGTCCTGGACTGTAGTTGTACTGCTCGATACTCAGGTAACGACCGATTTCCTCGCTCATGTTCTCGTTGTGCCGGATATTCATGTTCACCATATTCTCCCCTTCGTCGTACATCTGCAATAAAAAATATGATTAATATTCCGATTATTATTTCCAATCGAAAATTAATTAATTGTAATTAATATAATAAAAGTATAATAAAAGTCATTGCTCCAATCCAAAGAACTGTGACGATCTGTTATTAAAAAAAAAAAAAATTAATTATAATTGAATAAAGATAAAAAATATTTGGTCCACGATCGCCTGTACTTTCTCTTGGTCGATGTATGAATCTCGGAGCTCGAACCAATTACTCGCGCGATTTATGATAAATAATGATAATCGAGCGGCGTTCCGCGAGTTTCTATGAATTGCGTAAACGCGTCGACTGAGCGATTTAAAAGAATCGAGATTTTCCCATTTTTTTTTTGTTTTTTCGCCGAGCCCGTGTACGCGGCGCGTTTCGACACGGAGAGCGATCGCCGATATCGCGAGCACGTCCGATCTAGGCCTCGGGGGTATTTGTTTACCGTAAGTCCGGTATTTTTTTTTTTACCACGAGCTGGAACTGTGGTAAAGACAAAAAAAAAAAGACCGTGTCGATCGAATAACTGGAATTTTCGATCAGGTGTTTCCCTCGAATATTAATAATAAAATGAATAGCTTTGCCGACTACTCGAAGTTCTCGTTTCTTAGATCGCCGATATTGCGAGAACGTCCGATCTAAGCCTCAGGGGTTTGTGTTTATCCGACGTTCGGTATTTTTAATCAGGTGCTGAGAACATTGTAAAGATAGAAATAAAGAGTGTCGTGTCGATCGGGCAACTCTAGCATTTTTTATCGGGCTCTCCCTGGAATGTCAATGATAAATTACGTGTGCAATTATTTGTAACATTTTAATTTTTTTATACTTCATTATTTTATCGTTAGTTATTATTATATATATTATTTATTAATATTTTTATAAACTATTATTTGAATTGCTTCTTTATTCTCAGTTTTAGTTGGTGTGCCATCGAGTACTCTGCGTGCATGAAGGTGAAACTATTGCTTATTCGAGCACACTTGATTATTTGCTTTTCCGATGCAACTATTCTTTTGGTGCTTTGTTTCAATTATTCAACGGAGTATATTAACTATTAACGTTTAAGTGCACTTAAACTTGTTCAAGACTGTGCCATTAGAATTCCATTGTACGTCATAAATCTTTTTTACTAGGGATAAATGTGTGTAATTTATAAGCGATGGATCTAGCTCACAATCTTTTACTGGGCGATGGGTTTCCCATCGTCCTTGTAATTGTGCCCAGTCCATTTTAAATAAATAAATAAATAAATAATAAAATAAATAGCGTTATGAATTACTCGAAGATCTCGTGATTCAGATCGTCGCGATTGGAAAATATCTGCACACACGCGTTGCCGAGTGATCGATGAAGCGATAAAGCGCTTCGCGTTAACGTCCGCACTTCTCTTCGATCGACTCAGTGGCTTCCCGATTGATCGATCTTTTTCGCTATTAATCAAACCGTCGCGCGCTTGCTCAATCATTTTAGCCGTGCGTCGCGATTCGATATATTATTCACGAAGAAATATAGTGATATGGTTACAGAACATTTTTTGTTCGTCCGTGGATCAAGCCAATCAAACAAACAAAAAAAAACGAAATAGATAACGCGGTGAAAAAAAAAAAAAAAAAAAAAATTGCATACATCATTGAATCAAGTTGTCGTGTGCGTGCACAGTGAAAGGATCGACCGGGTGGGCTTCGACTATTGCGAAAAAAAAAAAAAAAAAAATACAAAAAATATATGAGCAGCAGGAGCAGTTCTGACAAGGCGGTGTCGCAACGTTTCGCATAAGCTGTGCGTTAAAGAGGTTCGCGCTTGCATTTCGCAGGCGACGAGAACCAGGCTGCCGCTCCGGTGCTGCGAGTTTTCGCACGCACGATTCTGATTTTTCCCCGGGACCTAATTTACCAATGACGCGTGATTAACGAAGTGGAAGCTGTTAAGTGCGAGCGAACAGACCGGCGGATCGATGGACCTGATTGTAAAGATCGATTGCTCGATCGAAAAAAAAATTAATAAAAATTAATAAAAATTAATAAAAATTAATAAAAATTAATAAAAATTAATAAAAATTAATAAAAATTAATAAAAATTAATAAAAATTAATAAAAATTAATAAAAATTAATAAAAATTAATAAAAATTACAGGGCAATTTTTTCCGCCCTGAACTCACCCGGTCGAGAAGACCGAACTTCCGAAAATTGATGAAATTCGGTACAATTCCACCGGCGAGACGAACGAGAGGATCGTCGTATCCCCAGAGATATTCGTAAACCGTCATGTTCAGAATGGCCTTAGAGCCGAGATAATTGGCCAGTTGAGTGAGGGGATAATTCACGAAGAAACCCGCGTCGGCGATTGCTGAATAAACACCCTGCAAACAGAAAAGTTTTTGTGAATAAAACAAAAAATTGCACAAAGGAAATGATAGAAAATATGCAAAAACGGACATGAACAAAGTATTAGCAGATAAAATATTGGAACGCGCGTCGAGACATTTTTTTTTTTTTTTTTTTTTTCAATCGTATTAATTATAATGTTTTTTCCTTATTGAATGGACGACGAAGCTCTGGCGAGGTGCATCGTAAATTATGGTAAAAAAAAAATCATTGTTTATAGCACGATGAGAAACGTGAGAATGTCGCGTTTGAGCGTTTTACACGTAGACCAGAAACGTGTCAATAGTTCTAATAATATTCTCTGCGATTCCTTACGCTGCACGTGTGCGAGTAAAAAAAAAACGAAATATCGTAATCCGCTCCCGATGATCGTTGGTGGGTTCGCATTAGCATGATCTCCAAGTGTAGGCCAGTTCGACGATAAATACACGAGTTCACAGTTGCTATAGTTCCGAACGAACGTTTATGTCATTCGGCAAACAACTTTTTTTTTTTTTTCGAACGTGCATCACCCGTTAAAACTACTCTGTACTTAGGATTCCGTTCAAGGCTCATATTCGTCGGGTTTTTTGTCAGAATTTTTTCGGATCATTTGACGAGGTTCGCGTCAGGAAAGATCGGACCTCTGGATCGGTCATGAATAATTATCGCATTCTCGAAGTCGCGGTCGACAATAATTTGTATTCATCTCGGTGCGATACTCGATCGGGCGATGACAACAAAATTGATCGGAAAATGTTTGCACGGAATAACATGAAATATCCGGCAGTGAGAAATTTCTCGGAAATGTACTGAAAAACAATCTTCGCAGAAAATATCTGTGCTCCTCGATTCATCAGTTTCATTCGCTGCTCACATAGCACGGAAATATATTACTAATATCGAAAATATTTTAACAATATTAAAAAAATATATTTGCGAAATGTTTGAAAAACATTCGGGAAATATTGTTTTTGTCTGCTCATTAATCTGACATTAAAATGTTTTAGAAATGCGAAAGATTGAATCACCAGTTCAGTTTGCATAAACACGAAAACATTCGTAGAAATATTTCGGAGAAAGATGAAATTGAAAATCTTTCAAAATACTTTACCATTATGTTTCGACAATATTTCGGGTGTGTTGAAGGATTAAGTATGCCTCCGAAATATATAAGAAACGTTTCGTTCGAATATTTCAAAACATTATTTCCATATATTTCAGAAATATTTCGCAATATTTGAAAGATTAGACAAATTCCTAAATTTTTTTCAAAATATTTCGTGTTTTATGGGTGGACAAAATTCGAGATCAATTGCAAATAGATTTGAGATGTATTGCGGTTTTGAAAATCTGCATTTTTCAACCGGAAGTGACTTCGCACCGGAAACACGTTACATCCGGTTAGAAAATCTCGATGTTCAACCGGACGTGTTATATTTCCGGCGTGACGTCACTTCCAGTCGAAGAATTGAGGAACACTCGGTACCTTCGTTGTCTGCTTGCTCATATTTTCCGTATTAGTTCCACAAGCCGCTCCGCGAGGGGAAGCCGGGGTCTTAGGAAATAGTTATTTGTATGGCAAGGGCGTAAACAGGGAGTTCTTGACGATGTGAAAATGCCGCACGAGCCGAAGCCGAGTGTGGCATTGACACGAGTCAGAACTCCCTTTTCTACGTCCATGCAATCCAAATAATTTTTCCTAACGAAATCACGAAAATCGAGCTTTTCGTTTTTAGGAACTGTGCGTAGAAAGGCACTTTTTCGCTCCTAGAGCCGTAAAAAAAATACCATATTGCGTTTGTACGCATGTGCAGTATTTTTCCCGCACGCGATGCGACAAAGTGCCTTTCCGCGCACACACTACACAGCAACGGAAAGCGAGATTTTACGTGCATGTGTTAGGAAAACGTATGTATGAAAGCAAATTTTATCGGCACCGTTTTTTTTGTTTCTTTCCTTTCAGCAAAACGCGCGTCGTTGAGTAAAAAAAAAAAAAAAAAAAAAAAGAAATAGCAAGAAGCGTTTAATCCATTATTTATGATGCGTGGAGGCTGCAGTCGCGGGTGCATATCCTCGGACGTGCGACACGAGTCGAAAAAAAGACTGACGAGTGCGACGTGCGTCAAACAGGATCGTGTGACGAGATTGAAGATCTTATTTGCTCCCATCGCGACAAAAGTTCGCAAGTGTTTATGCACACTCTCCGTGAAGTTTATGATCCTATTACGTCGAATGCGAATAATGAACTATAAACTGTCCGGTCGTTAATGAGGCGATGAAAAATTTCCACGACGTTTTGTCTCCTCCCAGAGAAAATGTATGCCTGCTCGATCGATTTTCCTCACCAGCATTGGAATATTTGGAACACTGACGACGTCATTCTCGGGATCACCGACCGACTGTCCGGGCACGAAGACGACCGTTCGCTTCGGAATGTAAGATATCGTGCCGTTGTCGTTCCACGTTACGTTCAGGTGCTCCAAATTCTCCCTGTCGAGATAAATAACGAGAGAATCGGTTTAGAGACATCGAAAATATTCGGGTGACAATAAACGATGTGAAAACTGTAAATCATTTTTTTCCCCCAAGGTTCGCAAACTTTTCCGAGCAATACCAACTAATTGGAGCTCACTAAACTGTTTGTACAAACTGTTTATAATTATAATTATTAATTAAATAATTCTCTCATAATTGAAGAGAAAATACATTGTTATATGTGCCTTTCCAATTGACAAATGCATTCGTTTTTATATGGACTGTGTTCGAATGCAAATCATTGCCTGAGAGATACGCCTTGAATTCATATATGTGTCTCCAATCTCATTAATATCCAAGGAGGTTTGTGCGTATTTTCTTAATCATAGGTCGTATGCGTGATATTAAATCTGTATCTATATTGTACCATTTTTCATTTGCATTTTCTTTTTCGTTCCATTTCGTATAGGTCTCGAAGTCCTATTATTAGGAGTATTTCTGTTCGATTTGATTAATAAAATACAAACAAACAAACAAAAAAAAATACAAATTGTAATTAATTATAATTGGCTAATATGAAACGTTGGAGACCGTCGAAAAAAAATTAGTTACTCTTCCATTATCGACAGAGAAACTTTTCCGAGCGCTAACAAATAATTGCAGTCTGCTAAACTCTTCGATGAAACTGCTTGTATCGTCATAATTTAATTTACTAGACCGAAATGTTGGACTATCGAGAAAAAAAAAAACGAAAAGTTTTACAGTTTTCGTTATCGACCCAGTTCCTTTCTCATCATCGCAAGAACTCTACTCACTGATAGACGTATGGACCAAGCTCCTGGACCTTGAGTTTCTCCTCGCCTCTCAGGAATTCTTCCGGGTTTGTTACGTTGAAGATGTAGACGTTGCAGAACATCTCGATCACGGGTTTCTGCCAGATTCGATAGAGACTCGAGCCTGGTGCCATTTGAATATTCTAAACAATAAACAAATGTGAGCAATTGAGAATACACGAATTAACGAATCGTCATTTATTTTCCGAATTTCTTTACTCACGTAATCGAATAGCAGATTGAGAGGATCGATTACGTGAATTGCGTACGACAGAGCACCGCACACGACCCCGACCATAAATAAAATTATACATTCTGAAAGCAGAAAAAAAAAATCTATATTAATATGTATGCAAGTTAGGGGCAAAAAAAAAAAAAAAAATTCCACGAATAAATCCTGCCGGGAATAGTTGCGAAATTTCCGGAAACCGGTAGCGTCTCGGGTCTGTGCAAACGTTGGCTAAAAATATGTATCGCCGTGTTGATTTTTCATAATTGAATCTTTCTCTCGGAGTCGTCGGGACGAGCCGCTGTACGCGGTTTCGTATTCCGTCGTGCCATTGATTGACGCAAAAATCACGCAATTCCCACGTGCAGATATACATTGACGATGTGTCGCGCATCAATTATATTTCACTTCGACGTTCCAGTAGGTTCTGCGTCGATACGGCGCCGTTAATCGACACATGACGGCGACCACTTTAAAACGTCGTCTAGGGCGCTGCTGGAAAACAAAAAATTAAATTATAGTTACAGACTAAAGCCGAGCAATTGGCTGGCCCCGCTCGACATAACTCAGCGACATAATTCAGCTAATTACATGGTGTATCGACGGTCTGCCTTATTTTATGCTTAAATCGACGCTTTTATGCTTGATGCACAGCGTACGATTCACGCTCGCTTTTCACTTCAATTTGTATATATGTATGTTTCTCAACTACCGATTTTATACTCTTTCCACAAAACGTATAGCATTATATTGCAATGAAGTGAAGTGAAGTGGAGTGAAGTGAAGTGAAGTGAAGTGAAGTGAAGTGAAGTGAAGTGAAGTGAAGTGAAGTGAAGTGAAGTGAAGTGAAGTGAAGTGAAGTGAAGTGAAGTGAAGTGAAGTGAAGTGAAGTGAAGTGAAGTGAAGTGAAGTGAAGTGAAGTGAAGTGAAGTGAAGTGAAGTGAAGTGAAGTGAAGTGAAGTGAAGTGAAGTGAAGTGAAGTGAAGTGAAGTGAAGTGAAGTGAAGTGAAGTGAAGTGAAGTGAAGTGAAGTGAAGTGAAGTGAAGTGAAGTGAAGTGAAGTGAAGTGAAGTGAAGTGAAGTGAAGTGAAGTGATAAAAAAGTATGACAAATGCGTGAACGCAAGACAAGATGAAGTTTTCCTGGATCTCTTGGGCTCCGAGAAACATGCATATCATTTTATGGATGACGAATTCGTGTCAACAGAGTCGAAGCGAAAAGCCACGCAGATGATTTTTTTTTTATCACCTCCGACAAATCTATTTCCTAGCGACGTAGACACAGAGTCAGAGACGTTCAAAAAATTAATGGGCAGTCCGAACAATGTGCATTGTCACCTCGAACCCGGGACCAGCAAGGACGACTCCGTGTATTTTAGTAGGCAAATATTCATGCCCGGATGAGATTTTTTCTTCCTCACTGGACGCAGTGAACGAAGCTGGACGGCTTCATAGTTCCCTTGAATAATGCTAGGCTTGACATTATTATGATATTAAAAAATAAAGGCTGAAAAGCCGAAAATAATCCATTCGACCTAACCATTCAAGGATGCATGACATATACATTCTCAACCAACAGTTTAATTCGATGAAATTTTGAGTACTTTGCGATATGCAAAAAATCTGAAAAAAATAATCAGCCGCATTAATGTTGTCAAGACTTTTCATTTTGCATGATAATAATGCCAAAAAGTTCTCATTAAATGATATTTTGTAAATAAAAAAATCCTTCATTTTTTTTTTTTTCATTTTATATCAATTCTTCGATTAAGATAGAATTCATATTAACTTTTTCAGAATTTTGTTACACTTCAACATGTATATTTTTTTTTTTTTTCGGAAAATTTGAAAGATCGACGTAGAGGCAAGAATTTCGGATGTTTCCGTATCACGATTCCGCAGGATACCACAATAATTTATTGTTGAACAATAATTTCTTCAGCATTTTGTTAATAACTTTGATGATGATGTTATAATGCAAAATTAATGTTCTTGGCACCGTTTAATACAGTTGATTTTTCAAAGATTCTTATGCCATCAGGAAGTGTTGAAACTCTTGCTCAATCTCACTTTTGGCTGGGCATGTACGTGTGAAGTATCCTTAAGTCTCGACACTCTTATCAATTGTAAATAACAAATGGTTTCCTCAAACTGTTCGACAATTTTTTTTTTTTTTTTTTTTTTTTTTAAGACAAGTTTTTTTACTTTCTGGATAGCGCGGTGAAGTTATCTTAGAACGTAGAAGAGAACATAACGAGATACAATGAAAATTAGCGTTACGATAACGAGGCTTCCCGCTGTTTGCGGCCGTCTCGGAGACTCGCCGGCAAGTCCACCATTGTCGAGTCCATTGACCGTCTATTGTCTCAGCAGACGCGGATAATAATCGAGAGTGACTAATTGCCGCAACAACAAAGTCGACGCTTTAACAGCACGCGACTGTTCCATCGTGTATAAATGTATATATGTACATGCGTGTATGTATATCAATTGCTCGATACGTATAATTTACAATGCAATTCAATTATCTCGAACCGATTGTGACGACGATCGGAGGATTTTTTCTCTCTCGAGTGTCTCAATTAGCCACTCGGTGAATATTGCTATAATGGTTGCCGCAATGAGGTTTTATAGGCGACAATTAGACTCTGGATTTTCCAAGAGCTCCCTAACGAGTACATCGCAGATTTTGTTAAATCTATTTTTTTTTTTTTGCAATCAATGCTATCGTTTCTTTTAATTTAAATCAGTTGGTCAAATGTGACGAGTGCGTTGAAATTAATTTATAATTGTAATTATAGTAATTATATTATAGAATTTTTATGTATTATATATATATATATTATTATATAGGCACGCTTGTACTTGGATAACAATATTGTAAAAAGGGCTTGAACCGTAAAAACTATGCATAAATAATAATGATACAATAATAATAATAATAATAATAATACATAAATAATAATAATTAATTAAAATCCATTAATGTTAAGTAAATTTTCTGGGCATCCCCGAAAACGAGAGTCCGTTGATTCCGGGAATCCCCGTGAAGCTTTAGAGTTTCGTGCAGAACGCTTGTGTCCCAATAGACTCTAATGTGCAGACACACATTGACGAGACCACTGTGTCCAGTAGCGGTAATGTGTTGACATAAAATCTACCTGCGGCCGGATCGCCTTGACTCTGATTAATAAATATTAAAGTAATTGACGGTCAGTCGGCCAGCCGGTCGCTGGGCGGCAGCAGCCACGGAGCAATCGGAGCGCGGTTACAGTGGCTTTTTTTTATATCGGTTTTTTTTTTTTTTTTTTTTTTTTTTTAACTCGCCGAAGTAAATGCCTTAGGCCGTGCAATTAATGATTATTCAATCACGTCAGTTAATTTTTTATCGAAAATAAATAAATGATTAATCGATTATGAGATGAAAATTTAATGATCGACTACGGCAATTGTCGCATGAATAATGCCGTTTAATCATAACTATTAATAGTACAAAAAAAGAAGAGATGAGGTTGCAAGTTTGTGCTAAGTAAACCGTAGTGTTGGAAATTTTCTTACAGTATCAATTTATGTTATAGTCGAAATGCAGACATAGCGTTTCGGTAACAACTTTCGTAAGTGATTCACGATGTCCCATTGGCTGTAATTTAAGTTCCCTTCAATTAATTCGGCGCAGAGAGTACATTGGAAGGAATATTAATTGGGTGTGTTTTACGACTGTCCGACCGCAGCCGGGCTTAACTACTGGAAGCGAAGAGTTAGAATTTATTCATCGATTCGAAATTGATCGAATGAGTTCGATAACCGATAAAATTTTGTCAATCGACTGCGACAATTGTCGTCCGAATAATGCCGTTTAATCGTTATAACTTCAACAATACGGTGAGGCAGTAAAAAATAATGTCGTAAAATCGGAATACGAAGTTTAATAGAAATAATTTTGTTAAATAAGTGACATACTCATTTGTTCCGGCTAACTCATTCCGACCTAAGCAAACTCATTTATGCAGGCTTGAATATGCAAACTTGTCCTTTCTTTCCCGTGTTATTGAGAATTTTAGTTTGCACTTTTGTTTGAAAAACTAAAAGCCGGATGGTGCGATAGGAAAATTAACAAACAAAAAATTGTGGACCTTTGTGGACGATAAGTTGCTGTAAAAAGTACTAACTTTTTTTTTTTACTGTTCAATCAGTCATATATTGAAAATTTTAATCATATACGTATTACTGAGGCTTATTAAGTGCATTTATTACTATTAATACAAATGAACGGAAGACATGAGTTTAAAAGTTTGTGTTACGTAAATCGTAGTGTCTGCAGTTTTGTACAATATCGAATTACAGTGAAGCCGAATTACAGACTTTGAGTTTCAGTAACTAGTTTCGTAAGCTATTCATGATACCCCATTGGCTGTTCCAGACATTTAACTTTCCTTCAATTACCTCTTCGCAAAGCTATTGGAATATTAAATGCGTAACTACTGGAAGCAAAACGTTAAAATTTGTTGATCGATTCGGTGAATCGAATTAATTCGAATTAACCGATAGAAATTTATTGATCGATTAATCGAATTCATTCAAATTTACCGGAAAAAAATTGATTAATCGATTCGAATTAATCGGCTCAATTCGATTTTGCTAATAAAAATGTATTGATCAATTCGAATTAATCGTATTGATTCGAATAAGCCGATTATAAATTACTGATCGACTACTATTCGTGATAACCCATTGGTAGTCCCAGAAATTTAACTTCCCTTCAATTAACTCGACGCGGAGACATTGGAACATTAATTGCATGTGGTTTTACGACTGTCCGACCGCAGCGGGGCATAACTACTGAAAGCAAAGCGCCGATATAAAAAAAAATAACCCCGACCATTTCGGGAATGTGTAAAATAATCGTGTCATCCGCGTAGCTGTAATCCGAGACGTACGAGTGAGTGTGATCGCGCAGCAGTGTCGTTAATGACCTAGATACCGATAGAGCACCATCGCGAGCCGGTACAAGAGATCGTTCGAATGATCTCGCAAGATATTGGTCTAAAAATAAAAATTACGATTTCATTGAATAATCGTCGATTTGTTTTTCACCATTCATACCGTTGCTGTCTCGCCGGGTAATTGTTGTCACATTCTGCGTTCGCAGTGATTTATATACGAAGGAAGTGTGAACCATCGAGGTAAGCAAAATATTGGCAGACCTCGGCCTATTCAACGATACGCGTACAGTCAATTTTTTTATTTTCTTCGTGGTAGCAATTAAATTTTTTTTTTTTCACGAGGAAAATTTTTCTGCCGTATGAATTGCAAGCTGATTTAATAATTGATTAATTATTAATTATTTATTACATTCAGATTTTTTTTTTTTCAAATTTTTATACCAACAGGAAGTGTTTAAATTCTCGCTGAATCTCACTTTTGGGAATGTACGTGTGAAGCATCCTTAATCTGCTTCGTTAATTTTATTCTTTTTTTTCTCAGCGCACATATTAGTTAACGAAAAAGAATCTTTTATCAATTGTCACCGATAGCAGGAGGGATCGAACCGATCACTCAAGCGTATCCATAATTCATCGAACGTATGATTTTACGCTCGATTACTCTGCTTCGTTAATTTTTTTTTTTTCACCTCAGATTAGTTCGCGATGGTAAAAAAAAGAATCTTCGATCGATCGTCTCCAATAGCTGAAAGATCAAGCTAATCATTGAAGCGTGACCCCTGGATCGTCAATAAGCCAATAATTATTCAGACTTATTCAGCGACGTAAAAAAAGGACACTGTGACAAAAAGCGAGCAGAGCCATCGTTGCACAGACTTGAGTTTCCTTCTTCCAGTTCACCCACTACGAATATATTCTATCCGTACTGTGAAACTGGTCGACAGATTTTTTTTTTTTCATAGACACTTGCGTGATCGTTCCGCAACGTACTTTTAAACTGCTGGAGCTGGCCGGCAGTTTTCATGGCTGTGACCTTTTTCCTTCTTTCAAAGTCGGTTCACCTTCGCTCAAATCCAGCTCCTTGACCTCCGGGGACCTGAAAAAAAAATTTAAGCCGTTAGACATGTTTGTTTTTTTTTTCATATGTATAACTCTAATACTAACTATCGTTACGGCAATTTATTAGTAATTATTATTAAATCTATCGTATGGTAAAACGTATCCTCAATCTATTTTTTGTTATAGTCAACGAAAATTCTGCCGACCCGGGTATCTGCTATTCGTCTTCAAATAACATCGATTTAAAGTTTCGACTTCCGGCATATTCGAGTGTAACCACTTGTTAGTAGCATGCCGTTTAATTTTTTTTAAAAGTACTTCGCGTCAAGACGTTGTCGCGTCTCTTGATTCGACATAGACAGTTATGTGACTTTCGGATTTAAGCATAGAATGTTCATTGTCAACGTAAGCATAGGATTTCCATTTTCAACATAAGCATAGGATTTCCATCCTCAACATAAGCATAAGATTTCCATCTTCAACATAAGCATGGGATTTTCATCTTCAGCATAAGCATAGGATTTCCATCTTCAACATCAGCATAAGATTTTCATCTTCAAGATAAGCATAGCATTTCCATGTTTCACATAAGCATAAGATTTTTATCTTCAACATAAGCATAACATGTCCATCTTTAATATAAGCATATCATTTCCATCCTCAACATAAGCATAAAATTTCCATCTTCAACATAAGCATAGGATCTCAGCCCTAACAGTAACTACGGTTACGATAACTCATTAAGAATCGTTATTGGAACTGTCGTATAATAAAACGTATCTTCAAAGAATTTTCTGTTGTAGTGCGGAGAAAATTCTGCCGGCTGGGCTATGTTATATTCGGCATACACAGTTATGTGACTTTCGGATGTGAGTATACGATTTACATCTTCAAACACCGTGTTAAAACGCTATTAGCGGGATTCTGCTTCTCGGTGTGGCGCGTGAAGAACAAAAAAAAAATCTCTCCGTACAGCGTACAACTTCCTCTACTCCGAGTCGAGTGGAACTCGTCCCCGGGAATGGCACGCAGTTGACTCACCCGTGAGATCCCGTGAATAAAAAAATGAACGTGGAGAAGTTTGCGGTGCAAACAAAGCTCGACGTCGGACTACACATTTTTTTTTTTTTTTTCACTCGTCCACGTACAAAAGAATTTTGGGGACTAAGCGGAGATCATTATTGTACGGAGTGTTAAATTTAATTTTTATTTCAAGCGACTTGATTTTTAGGGTATTCAATAATTCGATAATTTTTAGGGTATTCAATCGTACGTCCGATATTCAATTTCGATACGCAAAAGCATATCGAAATATGTCAACGACCCGAGCATCAATGCCCACCGACGTCGGTGATTCGTTAATTGATTAACTAAAAAAAAAGCAAAAACAAATTGAATTTTGTAACGATCAATTTCGTTTGATAGTCAATTAACAATTTTACAAATTAAAATTAGACTTGCGAATAATCGGTTTTGGTTCGATAAGCCTATAGATCAATTATGCTAGATGCGTCGATCAATGAACAATAATAATTCAACAATCTCGTTGAATGTGAATGAAATGTTTTGCAAATATAAATTAGACTTGCGAGCAATCGGTTTTGGGTCGATAAACCTGTCGATCAATTATATCAGATGCGTCGATCAATAAACAACAATAATTAAATACATCGTCTCGCATTAATGAGTTCGGTCAATCGTCTTATTCAGCGATGGATAACTGATATTTTGTTTGCAATAAACAGCAGCTTACTTAGTTGTTTAGACTACGGGAAATCTCGATAATCGGTGACCTATTTGTGAATTTTCATTATCGACGGTCGCACATCATTCGCAGAAGATTGACCTAGCAGGTCTGAACTTACGACTTCCTTAGATTTGCTTCACACGAACAAATTTGTTAATTTTTAACGACCGACTGCAAACCCCGAGATTTATGAGTTTAGCTTTGACGCGGAGTTATCTGTGCTGTTTTCGTGCCCTCTTGACTCCAAACCGTTGACACGATCTCAATTACCCCACGGAGTAAAAAATTGGTACTATTTTTTTACCGACCGTCTGTGGCGCGCTCGATTAATGTTTCAAAGGTACAGAAATTAAAAGAAGAATTATTAAAATGTTGTAAAAAAAATGTTTTTTTTTTTTACATTTTTTACAGAAATTTAAATGTTCTCTCTTTGCCAGAGCGCTCCATTGCGCCGAGCATAATTTCACAGACGCATTGAGACAGTCGAAGAAAAGCCGACATCGATAAATCGGTTTATTTTTGTCACATACTCCATAAACGTCAGCATTTTCAGCACGCATATCGGCAACAAGCTTTAATTACATTTGTCAATAGGAACGTCTTATCTCTGTCGCTGATCGGATTGAATTAAATAAAAAATGTAATCGGTAACGTCGCGATTGAACTGTAAAATTCTAGAGTCATGGAGTTATATAGTTAGATTAATTATTCAGAGTGGATTGCGAAGGAGCGTGAAAATTGGTCAACAGATATTTACAAGAGAAAAGGGGGAACGAGCACGAAAAATTATGATTATATTGATGCTCGCAATTAATGACTGCTAAATGTAAAAATGATTTATAATCGCTCGATGCCTCAATGGTATCAAAAAAAGAGAGCAAAAAACGAGACTCTCGACCCCACGTAGTAAGCCGCAACCACCGGTTTCTTATCGTTATTGACTCTTGCTCCGAACTATCTGTACAAACTTTGCAAGTGCACTTGTCGCTGCAATTACTTTTGACCCCATATTAGAATTTGTTTTTCATTGTTAACTCTATATTTGTCACTGCGTTCTTTAAGGAACACTTTACAGAGAACCAATCAACGAATCAGTTTTTTTTTGTGTATTAATCGCCGATCAATTTTCAAAATCGAAGACAAAAATAAAAAAAAAATAAAAAAATGCTCACGCTCTGCAACTTCATCTTAATGCATTATTCCGCAGTTATTATAAAGAGCTCTATATTAGGATTTGCTGTACACTAGTTGCAAATGAAAAAAATCGTCAAATAAATTTTTTCTTTTTTTTAATCCCAAAAAGAAAATCCGAGAGTTTAATAACTTCATCGTAATTTATTATTCTCAAGTTATTATCCAGTGCTCTAAATTAGGATTTACTGCATACCGGTTATAAAAGGAGAAATCCGTCAAGTCAATTAAATAAAAAAAAAAAAAATGTTTAACCCAGAAAGTCGAGTCTCCAATTTGATAAATCTGCATTAGACCGAGTGCCCCAAAATTTCAGACGGGAGATGAGTCATACCTTGCTCGAAAACCAGTTAAAGTAGATACCTACAGATCGAGAGTCTCCAACGCTCGATCCCCCCGTAATCATTAATCCAACCGCTATAAAAATTCCGCGAATCTTTCGTCATTGATTTCGCGGCTCTCGGTGCACTTCGTTCCTCGCCGTACAACATTCTTAACGACTGCACTTAATCCTCGCCGTGCGTACCGCCAATTCGAGGGTTCGAATGAACGCGACTTTCGCGTCGAAGAACGTTGAAAAGATAAATCTATCGAAAGTCGACCAACAGTCTACTGGTCGACTGCTTCGAAAACTTTCAGCAGTTACCCATTATATTTCCCCCCAGAAAAAAAAAAAAAAAAAAAAAAAAAATATACCTTGCCCGAAAACCAGTTTACAGTACGTACCCACAGATCGAGAGCCTTCTGTTAACTACCCCGTCGAGTATAAAAATCCCGCGAATTTTTCAACACCGATCTCGCTGCACTGACCGCTCCTCGCCGTGCACTATCAGCAACGACTGCACTGTAAATCCTCGCCGAGCGCTCGGCTGATTCGAGGGTTCTAATGAACGTGGCTTTGGCGCCAAAAGCGTCGAAAAAAAATGAATCTATCGAAAATTCTACTCGTACAGTCTACTCTTCCTCGGCTTCGAAAACTTTCGGCAAATCAAAAATTATCTTTCATTCAAAACAAATAAAAAAAATTTTTAAAAACCGCAAAGATCCTCTTATCGAATCAGCCTCAGAAATCGCCTCCGACGAGCGGTTTTGGCAACGAAAATCTGCGATGGGCAGTTAAATCGAAGGTTCGTTATATAGTCGTCGTCTCAATTCTTCACCTGCTCTCTGCTCGACCGCTGCAGTGTCTGCTTGCAGCCCGAGCACCCGCGACTCCAATATTTAAGTGGACTTTAGGAGCCGGTGTCGATGAGACTGTTAGCTTTATACTATCGGTAGGCGGGTAACCCCGACGACCCTGTCGTACCACTCTTGTCCCATGCTGCTCTCTCGGTATTCGACGTACCATTACCATCGTGCCGCGGTTCGACACTATAGCGGCTATTGCTCGCCTCACTTTGCCCGCCTCGGTGCGATTATTACGCACGATGAAATCCCTCCTCCTCCGGATTTTGTCGGCGATCTCGTCCTGTCGTTTCTTTTTTCGATAGAGAATAAAAAAAAAAAATAAAAAAAAAAGGAGCGTTCCGAAGGCTTCCCTCTCCCCGTTGCCGGCCGGCGATCCTCGAGGCAGCGAACCGAGCGGTTGGACCGTCGCCGAGCCGAGCCTTCCCCGCTGCGTCGACTCGGAGGCTTTTGGCGAAGGGGAACACACTTGGGCCTCGCCATGACGCTCGCTAGTGCAGACCGGTGCAGCCGGCGAAGTAGCAGGCTGGTGGAAACGACGGTGCGACTCGAATCATCCCGTCTTGACCAGGTGCTGGCTGCGGAAAAAAAAAAACAACAACAAATAAGTCAAATATTTTTTCTAATGATCTCTCGAAGTCAGATGAAAAAATTTGTTTGCGTTTCTTTTTTCATCCAACGACAATAATGAAGTTGGGTATAATTTCGATTTTTTTTTTTTTTTTTCTCTTTCTTTTGTATAATACGCTGGTCGTCATTCGGGCGACGTCACATATCGAGCAGATTTATGGTTATTCATCATTATTTTTTTTTTTTTTTTTATGTTTCTTTAAAATGAGGTGTGAAAGGGAACCTTGACGATTCGCCAGGAGTTTACTCCGTGCCGGCTTTCCTTCGTTTGTTTTTATAACCGCATGGATCGTATGTATCCGTTACGAAATTGATATGCACCGAGTGACTTATAGCAGTGGAAAAATGAGACGAGGCTGATCGTAGGAGTTTACGATCAAAGGACGCGATAACACCGTCGAGTAGAGTGCAAATCACCGGATGACACCGCGTGTTTTCCCGATGCCAACAACAAGTCTCATTACAATGTCCTTTGGGACAGTTCTAAACTCAGCAGATTCCAACTTCTTTTTTCTGTACATAAATTGCAGAAGATATTATTAAATATTTTGTTATTACTGGTATATTTCATGGAATTTAAAGCGTCGATTAATTTTCTGTGCAACTAAGTAGGTTATCGTATATGAAATTACGATTTAAAAATCACATTTTTTCCACTGAAAGTGACGTATATCGGTTATGACTTTCACTTCCGGTCGAAAAATTAGATTCTCAAACCGGAAGTGACGTATATCGGTTATGACTTTCACTTCCGGTCGAAAAATTAGATTCTCAAACCGGAAGCGACGTATGTCGGTTATGACTTTCACTTCCGGTCGAAAAATTAGATTCTCAAACCGGAAGTGACATATATCGGTTATGACTTTCACTTCCGGTCGAAAAATTAGATTCTCAAACCGGAAGTGACGTATATCGGTTATGACTTTCACTTCCGGTCGAAAAATTCGATTCTCAAACCGGAAGTGACGTATATCGGTTATGACTTTCACTTCCGGTCGAAAAATTCGATTCTCAAACCGGAAGCGACGTATATCGGTTATGACTTTCACTTCCGGTCGAAAAATTCGATTCTCAAACCGGAAGCGACGTATATCGGTTATGACTTTCACTTCCGGTCGAAAAATTAGATTCTCAAACCGGAAGCGACGTATATCGGTTATGACTTTCACTTCCGGTCGAAAAATTAGATTCTCAAACCGGAAGTGACGTATATCGGTTATGACTTTCACTTCCGGTCGAAAAATTAGATTCTCAAACCGTAAGCGACGTATATCGGTTATGACTTTCACTTCCGGTCGAAAAATTAGATTTTCAAACCGGAAGCGACGTATATCGGGTATGACGTCATATCCGATTGAAAATTCGATTTTATGTACAAAAAGTGAGGTATTTCCGAAAAAAAAAAAAAAAAAAAAAAATGAGGTGTTTGATTGCGCACGATGATGGTGCGCAGAGAAATACGAGGAATGTTTTTTTTTTTGTTGTTTTTTTTATGAAAAGAAAATGATTGATTAGCTCGAATGAAGGTGTTTACGAGCTGCGCGCCTCTAAAGTCGCATCGATTGTACCGACACGAAAATTATCCTCACTATTATTGCCAAAGATATCTCGTTGAATTTGTAAGAGAGAGAGAAAAAGGTTCTTATTATTTCGATGGCCGCGGGGCGTTCGATGACCCTGACCTGGGTTCTTTTATTACACGTCCTTTCGCACGCGCTAAAGCCCACCGGGACGAGAGTCAATGAACTGAAATATTACAGCGATTAATTTACCTCTATTATATTCCCAAAAAGCGAAGGCCCCGCCGGCGATCGAAGTATCACAAACCCGTTTCTGCTATGCACGAATGTGTGAGCCATTCGATACATCACACCTATTGATTTTACATTCGTCGATATTGCGCAAAACACGAAGCACGCCGTTTCACCAATCCCGACGGTCGATTTGTATGTCGATAGACAGAAGCGCCACGGGCGTTATGCATTCACGGATATCGCCCGCCTCGCACACCGTAAGTTTCGTTGCAACTTAAGTTTATTCGATCAAGTGTTTATGAATATTGATGGAGGATCACTCGAAGAGCGGAATTAGCGCCGTTGTGGACCGGTCCGCACCAATGATTCAGGCGTTTCTACGGCACAAGGACACACAGACGACGTCCTTCGAGGATTTTTTTTGTTTGTTTTTGTTTTTTTCTATATTTTTTTTTTTTTTAAATTAATTTTTTTTCTTTGGTATTGTGAGTGGCTCGAATACGAATATTCGCCGAAATAAATAAACCCGAGATTTATTTACGCTCCGAGCGTGTAGTCCACGGTAATACAAAGTCTTATTGCATATTAGTGAACGCCTGTATTCATATGAGTGAATGAATTCGTCCTTGATATTTTTTTTTTGTTTTTTTTTTTTTTTGTTCCGAATCGAACGTTTCAGGCTAAACGCATTAAAAACTCGATAATTTCGGATTGTAAAAATTGACTATTGCCATCGTTTTATCATAAGATTTGTGACTCTTTATTGTCATATGTCTGGCTGCATTCGAGAAAAAAAAAAAAAAAAAAAAAACAAGTAACGAAGACTAGGCGGCACATCTTTCGATAATTTTAGTGTTTATTTTGTTTCTGTCTTTATAGCCACCCAGGTGGCAGTATTGTCAGATTGACTTCTGTAAGATAACTTTTATAAGTTATCTTTCAGATTTATCCAAAAGATATCTTTAAGGTGTCCTTAAATTTGCATCCAAATGAGCGTTGACATAATGATTCCATTTTTTTTTTTTTTTTTTTTTTTTTGTTAACATAAATAGTCGTCAGAAGAGTAAGCCAAAAGTCATCATACGATTTTGTCTGAATGATAACAATTATGGGGCACTGAAAAGTTGACTATGTACGGATAACAAATATAGATATAAAATGAGATGTCCTGCTGATGTCGATTTTATGTTATCTTAAATAGTCTTCATAAAAGTGCTCCAAAATTCATCGTATGGCTTTGTCAGACAGATAGTACATACATAGGTCGCCGAAAGGGTATCCATTTATCGATAACAAATAGGGATATCGGCTAAGTTGCCAGGCAGATAGCGTTTTAGAGGCAACCTAAAATATCTACTTTAATAGTTGTCACGAAAGTAACCATTTTATGATGTATTCTCTCAGATACCCCTTGCATATAGGCCCAGACAAACTTGCCATAGAAATCATATCCCGGAAAAAATGCTGTTAATTCTATCACTTGCCGAGGATCGAATCGTCTACCCTGGGTCTTACAGTGCGACAATGGCGCCTTAACTCTCTCTCTTCATCTATCGAGATCTTATAAAAACATGATTTTCATTTGATACTCAAATTACCTCGGAAAAAAGTACAGTTGTATGATGTAATTGAGACGTTACAAAGCCATCACATAATGTCATTACCGTCTGAAAGATGCTGTCCATTTGACACAAATACGTCGTCACGACGGGCAACTTGAGCACCCACTGTCACACATTGTGCAATAATTATGGTGGCATCATGTCATCATCTGATCGCAACGCCATTCACTGTGCGTGTCAATTGTGTCGCTTTAATGACACCGTCGCGTGCCGAGACAGTCGCCAAGACGCGATGGCAATGTGACTCCAATGCGATGGTACGAAGAGATGACACGACGTTACGTCAAAAATTTGTTTAATGTGGCCATATCTCACTTCGCTTGTGCTGTCACGACGTGCCGCTGCCTGACGCGTCTCCGCTGCCATTACGCAGTCATTTGTCTATTGGGGTAATAACGATTTTTCGATCTCTTTGTACATATTTTTTTTTTTTTTGGAAATTGATGCTTGAACTCCCGTCCATTAGCCATTATTTTTTAAATCGGTAATGGAACCTTCCTGCATTATCCATTGCTTCGGTGATAGCCAATGGGACTCTGCACAAGAGCTGGACAGTGCTTAATGTACATATTTGCTACAGTGGAACCTCGATTAACCGGGTGCGGATCAATCGGGCGGTTTAATCGTGCCAAGCTTTCTTTATTTTTTATTTTTTCTTTGCTAAACTTTTTTATTCTCAATATACTTTTACAAATTAGTTTTTAAGTTTTTAATGGTCTTATCCTATGCCCATCCCTGGACGGACTACACTAGTTTTGTTTACATACATTGTTTGTCTACGTTAAAACGTTAAAATCAAAAGCCGACGAAAGTGACACAGTTTTTTTTTTTTTTTTTTTTTTTCAAAAACGAGACTAAAGAGAGCGTGACAACTACAACTATATACCAAAGTATTATTAACCGTAAATGTAGGATCTCGTATGACTACGTTTTTCATAACACCGTACAAAATAAAAACGCTTTATGACGAATGCGGTTTATCCGTGTATTTCAATTATCCGTGTACTCTTCGGTCCCGCCCGCCCCGGATAATCGAGGCTCTACTGTACTTAAAGTATCAAAGTAGTTTTCGGTACTTTAAGGAACATTACTGAGTACCAGGACCAAAGTACTTGTACAATTTTGAGCGTAGCTTCCTCTCTGAGGAAGTTATTCTCATAATTATGATAAATCAGGAAACTATGTGCAAATTACTTTGCACCACTTTCCGTAACGCAAAAAAAAAACGTCTGTCTCATAAAATTATTTTACTCCCAACCCAACATTTTCGATATAAATCTCAAAAATACGATTTTTCGTGCATAAAATCGAGACTTTTAATGTCCCACTGGACTTTAGCCCCAAAAAGGCCAGCGGATTCGTGTTGAGCGAGGAAAAAATACGTCGAAATACGTGGGAGTTCATTTACAAAAAAAAAAAAAAAGAAACAAAAATGTTGTCAAGGAATTCCAAGGCATTCGAGTCCAACCGAGACCCAAGGCTTTCGAGTCTATTTTTCGCGTTTTTCAACGTGCTGAAACTTCCCGATAAAACGCTTCTACAACTTCGTCCAAGACCCTATCTTGTGTATTTTTTCTCGTAGAACACGACGAGCACCCCGTATCTTCCCTAGCTCCATTGGGAGCCGAGTTATCGACCTTCGAAAATCACGAGAATCGACGTTTTTTCAAAAGTGGCTCAAAAATTGAAAAATCGTTGTTCACTCGATTTTTTGTTTTTTTTTTTTCAATGCTATATTCGACGTATTTTTTCTCGCTGAACATGAATATAACAATTGCTTTACTCAACATTTTCCCAAATTTTTTTCCAAAAAAACATTAGCCCAACATTTTCCATTTAAATCCCAAAAATATGATTTTCGGTGGATAAAATTGAGACCTTTCTCACTTTCGGCCAGTGTACTAGATCCATACGGCCCAGTTTTAGTTGTTATACATCCAATCGATCTCCACTCACTATCCCAAGAATTGGAAACGAAGAGTTTGGACGTTTTTAAAAAAAATTGGGCCCCGAACACGAAATTTTAAGCTGGGTTGGGGCTGCCATAGCAGTTATTATTAGACCTCTAGAAGCTTTAAACAGGAGAGTGTTAAAAGTTATATATATAAAAAGAATAGAAGGTTTCCGAAAGAGCAGCTGTATAATAACAGTCAGGAGCTAAACGTAAGGAGGACATACTGCTGCCTGGTAAAGCACTATATAAACTAAAGCACTATATTAAATATAAGCTAAGCTAATATAATATAAGCTATAATATAAGCTAATATAATATAATATAAGCTATAATATAAGCTAATATAATATAATATAAGCTATAATATAAGCTAATATAATATAATATAAGCTAAGTTATATAAGCACAATATTATATAAGCTAAAGCACTATATAAAAAATAGATTGTTTATTTTTGTTGAGAATAGAAGGGAGGTTGAAAGAAATGCGCTGAATAGAGTACCTGTGCCAAGAGGGATGCGAGCGATTGGAAGAAAATTTCACGACTACGTTGCTCCCCGAATATTGAATGAGTTACCGACTGAAATCAGCGAAACAGTACGAAGATGTGCAGTGAGCAGCATAAAAGCAGCAATTGAGTGGACACGGGGAGCAACTGAAGCAACTGTCGTGGAATTTCTCTTATGAATGTAATATGAATGCATTAGGAGAAATTGATGTATGGAATGCCATAATGCATAGAATTAATTATTATATTGGAATTGCTATCGTTGATTAAGATATTACGTGCATGGAGTTTAACTCCATAAAACTTGCGATGTGTGTACTCGAAGATCAAAAGATGATATATAAAAACATACGAGTGGCATCCGCGTAAGAGCTAAAAAGCTTCTGCGGACAGAAATGAACATATGTAAATAGTTTGTACTTAACTAATTTAATAATAATAATAATAATAATAATAATAATAATAATAAACTTGAAACTTGAAACAGTGCAGTTTGATTTGAAAATTCTTCTCCAAATTTCGTAATTCGTCGAAATCCTCCTCTGTCGATTAGGAAGAAAAAGTACCTTGCACTTTGTATTTTATAAAACTACTTTAAGTACCGAAATTACTTTATACTTAAAGTACTTGCGATACTTAGTACTTTAAGTACTTTTCGGTGCTTTGCCCAGCTCCACTCTCCACCATTATCCATTGTTTTGGTAAGTGGCTAATGAAATGATCATCCAGTTCTAATTAATTTGAAAATGAGTAATGCAACTCTTATTCACTATTAATTTTTTTCAAAGTACATAAGGCATTGTTTATAAATTGTAATTTCGGCGTCGAGCAAGATTCTGCGCTACGCCTAGCTAAAAATAACTTGGGATCTTCGAAAACAGTCAATCTCAACGTCGATGTGTTAATTTTAATTTTAACATGCATTTATCATCGAACGTTATATCAAATTCCGAAGATTATTTTGTATATGCAAGAGGGCATTGCCCATTGATTATATAATTGCATGGACATTGCCCATTGATTAACAGATAAACAAAAAATAATTGAATGCCCTTTCCGTATTGCCAATTCTCGGATGAGAGTTCGACTCGGATGAGTGTTTCATTTGATCAGCGGTTGAAAATGTCCGAGACAAGTGGGTTAATTGAACAAAATTTGCGCAGCCACCGAGAGATCGAACGAGATTAGCCTCTGCTACGGCGCCGATCACATCCATGCACAGCGCTGAATTAAGTTGCGAATTGACGTATCTAATTGCGTCTGAATATCAATGGCAGCATCCCACCGTGTTGTTAATAGCGCATGAGCATTTGAATAAAAAGTTTGTCCAGTCTGTACCGATAATAATACATCTCCTGAGCGCTCTGCTCGGGGTGACTGCATAACTCTCCGTCGGCACGTAATAAACCCGATACAACGTCGGACGATCTTTTTCAAGGTCCTCGTACCGGGCGACACTGCGGTGCAGCGACTGTCGAAGCACGCAATTTCCCGGAGATACGGAGATGAAAAAAAAAAAAAAAAAAAAAAAAAAAGAAAAAAAAAACATCTCCCACAGCAAACATCTCACTGCGCGAGGCCGTCCTCGATTAAGTATGCCAGAAAAGTTATCAACAAAAAAAAAAAAATTTCACGCTGAATACTCTCTATTTTCCGCATTTTTTTGTTTGTTTATTTTTCGCTACACGCTTATTCGCCGAAGCGATCGAGTGGCGTGGAACGCGCGCGACTGCAATGAACTTCCTTTTGCGTATGTTAAAAACTCGTCTGACATTTGGCTATAAAAATTGTGCAAACTGTTGAAATACTGTGTACAAATTACGCTAGTTGAAAAAGGGTCGATGACGCGAAGATCCGAAGGATCGGGACAAGCGAAAAAGTCTCCCGGCCTCTCGACGTGCCAACGTGAGTCGCGCGATCTTTCCTAAGGCAACAAAGTGCCTCTTTGTTTTCCGTCCGTGTTTACTTGACCGAAAAGTCCTCCGGAACGCCGAAGCGTTACCTCGCGCATTCGTCTCGCTTCGATCGTCGACAGACGAAGAAGATCGGCGTATGTACGAGGTAACGAAAGCGTTCCTGTAATCCGAGGCTTACTGTCAATTATCGATGTCTCGAGGCGATCGGATGGTTGCCTGACAAAAAAAAAAAAAAAAAAAAACACTAAGCCTTACCGACAGCAGCGCGCTCGAACGACAAGCAGCAGGCAAACACCGACCGATACGCTAATGCAACCAACCGATACACATAATTGCATATTTCTGTATGTAATTTCGCCAATCGCAAAAATGGCTAAACGTGCGAAGATCCGAGAGACCATAACAAACGACAAACGTGAGTCGTGCGTTCTTTCCCAAAACAACGACAGCCTTTGTTTTTCGTGCTACTTAACCGAAAAGTCACCGGTGCGCGCTCGACGTTGCTTCGAGTCTTCGTCTCGATTCGATCGTCGGCATACGAAGATGATCGATGATGATAATTGACGAAAGCGTTTCTACCGGCGTTACTCTCAATCGGCGATGCCTATGGGCGATGCGATAATCACCTGATGAGAAAAAAAAAAAAAAAAAAAAAAAAAAAACGAAACCTTACCGACAACAGCCTCGAACGCCAAGCAGGAAACAAACAAAGATCGAATCGCAGGAAATCTCTGACAGTCGACATAGAGATTATTATTAATGATAGTTCGGCCTGCTGTTTTATTATTCGGACCTTTTTATTGTTGCTTCTTGTGCTCGCTTCGCTTCTGCCAATTATCACTGCTGTCCACTTGCGCGACGTCCGTGTATCGACGGACATCAATCACGACGGACTCCGTCGTCTCATTCGCGAAACACAATGGCACTATGCAATGAGCACCTTGCGCTAACTAAACGTTTCGCGCCTTTTTGGATCTTAACGCATCGACTCGCCGCGAGAGGGCGCTGCGCGCGCACAGCGCGCTCTGCGTTTGCGTGGGCGGCGCTTCGGCGAGAATATGACACATAACCGTGTGTGGAACACTGTCCAGCGAATCGCAGGCTGGTGCAGCGTCGTAACCTGTAAGGCGGTACGCGACACTTCGGCGGATTTGATCATCCGCCTCCGGCTGACGTTTATATTTATTTACTCTCGGGCATAAAGTCGAAAAATATTCTCGCTCGTCCGCAATACGATTCTCGACCAAGTTACAACGAATCCTTCCTCGAAGCGTCGCGATGCTCGATTGAAAAAAAAAAGAAAAAACAAGGAACTCATCTTACAGACAAAATTCCACATCGAAAGATTCTCGTCCTCCCCCTCGAAATTTCGTACATGGACGGTTCTTTTCCTTTTTGCGCCTACAGAAACCCAATTTATCAGCTATTCGTGTGCGCGATGTTCGTCGCGGGGAAAAGCGTTCGCGAATCGTGAAGTGCACGCGAACGTATAAGGGCATCGCGATGAACGGCCGCCCCGTACAATTGTAAGACAAGTGGAGACAATAAAGGAAAATAGGAAAGAATAAAACAACAACCGATCGGCGGATTTTTATAGGAGGTAGGTGAATTCGGAGACTACGCGTTCGGCCGTCACGACTTACAGCGTTGTACCGTTCCGTGTTGTTATCGCGTGTTACTGTAGTTCGAACTTGAGTTTCAAAAAAAATTCACACGTTATTTTTCGAGCTTCGCACACGAAGATTTTCCATAAACTTCTATAAATAGCTCTCTCATTTATCGTACCCGAAAATCTCTATTGATCACTCCCCGCTGCACACGAATGTTTTTCCCTTCGAACAAACGCAATTACGATCGAAAAAAATCATGATAATCGTGTCACAAAATTGACGATTTTCTCTTTTACACTCCTTTATGTAGAATAAAATTTCGTGTCGCTCCAAGTGTCACTTACGAAAGAAAAAAAAAAAACAAACGTGTTATAAAATCGACGATTTTTAAAACACTGTTTTTAGGTAAAATATAATTTCTGATCACTCCGGTGTGACTAAAATAATAATAATAATAATCTTGTCATAAAGAGGAGGATTTTTTTTTAACGATGTTTTAGGTAGAATATCATTTCCAGAGTCGCTCCTGTGTGACTCCGAAAAGAAAACTACAATAATATCAGCAGCTAAGATGATGGAGCTCAGCCACAGTCTGACCTTGAACGAGGATGCGCTCAATCAGATACCCGAGGCCAAGCGTCCGGTTTTCGTCTTCGAGTGGCTGCGCTTCTTGGAGAAGGTTCTCGTTGCTGCGCAAAAGGTTCTTGCATATTATTTTCCAAAATTTGTATAATTTTCATTTTTTGTTTATTTTTTAAATAATTTTAGATAAAAGAAACGCCCAAATGCAAGAAAAAATTCATTATTATACGTCGACCGATGTTTTTCAGAGCGATATCAAGGGATGCCAGCAGAAGCTCGTGGAACAGCTGACTCGTCACATGCAGGGAGCGCCGGGTCCTCCGACTCGCAGACTCATAGCCCGGTGCTTGGCCACCCTCTTCAGCGTTGGCGACACGTTCCTTCTATTCGACACTGTAAACAAGTGCAACGACATTCTCAAGAACAAGGACGACTCGCCGAGCTTCCTTCCCACAAAATTGTGAGCAGGATGTTATTTATTTATTTATTCATTGATCATCGGGCAAAGCCCTTTTACAAATTTTAAATGGTCGTTTTACTTCACATAACATAAAGTAGAAATACTTTTAGACACTAGAATCAACATTGACATAGAAGTTGTTTGATTAGAAAGTAACTGAAGTAACTTGGCGTTTACGGTTTCCAGAAGATCCTTGTAACAGTGCGATTAATTTCCAGAGCCGCAATATGCTGCGTGGGCTGCATGTACGAGAAGCTGGGCAGGATGATGGGAAGATCGTACGAGGAGACTGTCCAGATTCTGATAAAATCATTGCGCTCGGCGGAATCACAGACGCGTATAGAAATCATGCATACCCTGGAAAAGGTACACGTCAAAAGATTGTCACGATCAATTTTAGCATCCTTGCAATGATTTAATAATTAATTTTTTTAGTATTAAAAATAATATAATGTAATTATAATAATTTCGATGTTTGTATGGATATTAATTTCTTTGACTTTGTCCGTCTGTCCGTCTGTCGTCGCGGAGATATTAACGCAGCCACGAGAGCCTGTTATCGACGATAACACATTCCAATCTTTAAAATCGTTTAAATTTATTCGCGTACCAGGAAAAGGTACGCGTACAAAAAAGTCCCAATTAATTTTAGCATCCTCATAATAATTTTATTGTTATTTTTTCCAGTGACGAAAATAATATAATATCATTATAATAATTTCGATATTTATATGACAATGAATATTTTCGATTTTGTCCGTCCGTCTGTTCTCTCCGCAGATATACGCACGCAGCCGCGAGAGACTGCGGTCGATGATTACACTTTACAGTCTAATAATATATTATTAGCGGCATACACAATTATTACAGCTAATTGTGAAAACCGTTTAAATTTATTCGTGCTGCCTCGAGAGTCTGCTATCGATAATAACACATTATTAACGGCACGTACAATTATTGCGGCTAATTGTGAAAATCGTTCAAATTTATTCGTACAGCCGTGAGAGCTTGCTATAGATAATAACGCATTACAATCTAATAATATTATGTTAATAACGTATACAATTATTGCAGTTGTGAAAATCGTAAGGATTTATTCTCACAGCCACGAGAGCCTGCGATCGATAGTAACACAGTACAATCTAATAATATTATATTATTAACGACGTTCACAATTATCGCAGCTAATTATGAAAATCCTTTGAATTTACTCGAGCAGGTATGCGCGGGAATGGGTTCAGCGGTGACGAACGTGCACAAAGAGATCTACAAAGTGTCGAGGCATTGTCTGACCGACAGGGTAATGGCTGTGAGGTGTGCCGCGGCTAAGGTAAAATAAAAACACTCGATCAGAAAATCAATGTATCGATGAATTGTAATTTATACAATCGCTTTTTTCCTTTTCACTGCAGTGTCTTCTCGAGATGTTGAATCACGCACCGTTTCTCTACACGACGGAAATCGAGAGCGTGGCGACTCTGTGCTTCCGTGCCTTCGAGGGTTCGAATTACGAGGTTCGATGTTCCGTCGCCAAGCTGTTGGGCACATTGGTGGCTATGACGCAGCTTCCGCCGCCGAAAGGAAAGAATCCTTCGGGTAATACGCGAATCCGCCTTTCGTGTCTCGCGAGCTTCGTCAATTTTTTTTTGTTTTTTTTTCACGTATCGTTTTACAAACTCTCAATCCGTGAATCATCTTGAAATTTGCAGGGAGCCAGGGCAAAGCGGCGAAACCGATTTCCCTCGAAGAAGTATTGAATATCCTTATGTCGGGATTCCTGCGCGGCGGTGTAGGGTTTCTGAAAGGCACAGGAGAAATAATAAAGGGGAGTTCGGGAGTTAACAGAGAAGTTCGCGTGGGTGTGACGCACGTGAGTAATAAGCCGAGCATTTGTCGGACTTCCGATCTATATTATTCGTTGATTATTATTATTATTATTATTGTTGTTGTTAGTTTTTTGTTTATTTGAAATTTCGATTAAAACTGCGCGGAAATTTTGTTTGCAGGCCTACGTGGTGTTCGTGCAAATGCTCGGTGGGACGTGGCTCGAGCGGAACATCGGAACCCTCGTCGCTCACGTCCTCGATCTCGTCGCCAACCCGAAAGCCGCGAGCTCGCACGTCGACGCCGTTTACTCGAGAAAATGCATAAACTTCATACTGCGCGGCACCATCGGCAAACTTCTCGGGGAGGGTGCGCAAGCAGCGGCCTGCAAGGAGATTGCTCATGTGATCCTCAAACAGATGAATTCGATAGGTGAGAGTTTATTTTTATAAACGTTGTTTATTTATTATTATACTATTTTTAAAAAACCAGTTATTCGACTCGTAGAATAAAGATCGGATATTAAATTTCATGACAATTTGACTGTGAACGATGTATTCTTTTTTTAGACTTTAGTCCAGAAAACGCCAAGGATTGCAACCAGGAGACGCTGTTCAGTCAGCATCTTCTAGTCTGCGCTCTCCAAGAGATGGGGAATTTGATACTCGGGCTCGGTACAACAGCGACGAATCTTCTGTCCGATCAATCTTTGAGTGAGTCCCCTACTTTCCTCGACTCTCATAATTTGGGCGCCTTCTTGAATGCAAATTCCAGCTGTGTGTTTTTTTAATTCGTGACCATTCACTGTAGTGGGTTTTTAAAATTGCTAACCGATTCTTTCCGCGGGATCAGAGCAGGTTTGTGTCAAAATTAAAGCCTGATCTGTAAGCAGACTGGAATATAAAAACATGTATTTCAGCTGAGGCATTCCACAGCAAATCGACAGGGTCGTGATGCGCATTTTTTTTTTTTTTTTCAAATGCCTTTTGGAACGTTGGACGGCTGTACAAAAAATACTTTATATAATTTTTTGCTTTTTTAAAAGTAGTAACACAATTAGCGTAGTAACGAACAATTAACGAACAAAGACTAACATTATAAAAAAACGACGTCATTGATTCTTTTGAAATTTTTGATAGTAAAGTCTTTGTTCAAAAACATAACTTTTGGGACTAGTCCGATAACAGGCAGCCAACTGCAACGGCTGCTAAAAAAATTATATATATGCGGATAAATTTCGAATATTTCCGTATTTAACCGAACAGAGCAGAACTGCATTCGGGAAAGCACCCTTTAATGACCCCGATATTCTTGACATTGAAAGTATAATTTTATAATTTTTTTTCTCAGGCCTAATCGATACGACGATGACGGTACTCGTGCATCCGTGCCAAGCGGCGAGGCTTGCCGCGGCCTGGTGTCTCCGTTGCATATGCGTCGCCGTCCCGAGCCAAATAACCCCGCTGATCGATCGTTGCGTCGAGAGTATCGAGAACATGAGAAGTTCGCCCGAGGCTATAGCCGGCTACAGCAGTGCCCTTGCTGCGGTTTTGGGCAGCGTCCGTCTCTCCCCCCTCGGCGTGCCCCACACCAAAGGAAAGATAATCTTCAACACGGCGGAGGAGTTGTTGCGCAGCGCGAGCCAGAACAGTCGCCTGTCTCTGAATCGCACTCACGCCGGATGGCTCTTGATAGGAGCAATAATGACACTCGGCACTGCGGTCGTAAAAGGGCTTCTGCCGAGGATGCTCCTGCTCTGGAGAAATTCCTTTCCGCGCTCGAACAAGGAGCTCGAGAGCGAAAAAGCACGAGGCGACGCCTTCACCTGGCAGGTCACGCTGGAAGGTCGCTCCGGGGCGCTTTCGGCTATGCACAGCTTCCTCCTACATTGTCCCGAACTACTAAACGACGACATCACGCGTAGACTCCTCACACCCATCGAATCTGCGCTCGCGATGCTGACAAAGTATTTCTTTGTTCTGTTTTAATTTTTCCTCGCGTAGGGAATCTCACGAGCCGTGAACTACGATTTTTTTTCTTTCTTGTTGTTTTAGTCTCTCGACCGTTTTGAAGAACTATGGACAACAATTGAAAGCTCCGGCTGCGATGGTGCGTCTGCGCTTGTACGAAACGCTGCTCCTATTGCCGCCTCAAACTTTCGAAGGCTCTTACACGCATCTCCTGCGTATGCTCGTGTCGGAGTTCACCCTCACGGAAAATCCGGGAAACACGACTACATCGCTCCTCCGCGTCGTTTGCCATGCCAATGACTCGGTGATTTTGGGCACGTGGCTCCAGGAAACCGATCATCGCACCATAGAAGATCAGGTTTGTATTTTCTTGGATTTTTTTATTCCTTCACAATCCCGTACTCTTTACTCGGTGCAACAGGGCGTAGGTATTTTTTTTTTTAAGAAAGCTCGTTGGCTAAATCGGAGCTAAAATTTTTCGATTATCGAGATCGGCGATTAATTCAATATTGTTGCTCACGTTCGTGTATAGATGGAACCGAATCGAAGGGCGGATGTGGAACATGTGAGTAATGCGCTAGGAAAAAAATAGAGTGCCTGAACAACGCCGCTGGTTACTTGGTTCTTTTAGTTTTCGTTTACTTCGCAATTTGCAGATCTACTGATGAACGAGGATTAGAGACGTTACTTTGCGATAACATCCTGACTTTTTTTTTGTAATTTATTTTGTAACTGTTGTACTATTTTTATTTTCCTTTTGTAGTACCGCTTGTACGTACACTTGGCGCTATAATTGTTTCGTCTGCGCGAGAGGTGACAATTTTTTTTTTATTTGGCGTTTCAGTTGCAGCCGAACAGCGCCGCAGGTTCTGGGGCGTTGGAGCACAATTCCTGCTGTCTCTACAGACCAGTACCGAGCGTAAGTCTGGGAATCAATTAACCCTTTACAAGTCACACCGCCCGAAACGGTAAGCCTAAGAGTGGGGATAGAGGTGTGGCTTATGAAGGGTTAACTGAAAAAGAAAAAACAAACTATTTTTCTCGTAAAAAAATGTACTGCTGTTCTATTTTATTTGCGTTTTTTTTTTATTTGCAGACCGAAATAATACCTGGACCATTGCCTCTGGGAGTTGCGGTGATCGATCTATCGGTCTCGCTCTTCGGACAGATCTTCCCCCGGGTCGCGAACAAGCATCGTCTGCAGATGCTCGACCACTTCAGCGAGTGCATAAAGCACGCGAAGTCGGGAAGGCAAGAGGCTATACAGATGAACGTGTTTACGGCAGTTCTCTGCGGACTGAAGGGTCTAAACGAGGCGAAAACGGGCTTCGGACAGGAGGACGTGAAGAAGTCAGCCACCAGCTTGATAATCGTAAATTCACTTGCTCTTGAATAAAAATTGTATAAAAATGTATGTATATTACTTCTAACAATATTTAAAATTGCAGAGTACATTAGTGAGCAGCAACTCCATACTGCGTTGGGCGGCGGGCGAAGCTGTCGGAAGAATGGCTCAAGTTATATCGGATCCGAAATTCACCGCGGAGTTGGCCCAAACGAGCTTCGACCGATTGAAATCGGCGAGGGACGTCGCGAGCCGGACCGGACACTCTCTGGCGCTGGGTTGCCTGCACAGATACGTCGGTGGAATGGGCTCGAGTCAGCATCTCAATACGAGTGTCAGCATTCTCCTGGCACTCGCGCAAGACAATTCGTCACCGGTCGTGCAAGTGAGTTGTGCGATAGAGAAACGTAATGTGATTGATGTAAAAGCCTAGCGGTCATGTTGGCTCGCGCCTTTCGCACGCTCGTATCGATCGCACGGTTCATAGGATGTGGAAATCCATTGCAAATGGAATGGAATTTTGGAATTTTTAAATCAGTTCCATTTGCCATAAAAACCTAAATTCCGAATGTATAGCATATAGAGTGGAATTTCGAAATTCATTCTATACGCTATAAAAACATCCAAACATCCAAGCCGACAAACAAATCCACCATTTTCCAAAATACATACGAGATTAATGTTTCCAGGTATGGGCGCTGCACGCTTTGTCCCTCATCGCCGACTCCGGTGGTCCAATGTTCCGCGGCTACGTCGAGCCGACGCTTTCCCTGGTCCTCACTCTTCTACTCAACGTATCACATTCCTACATCGACGTGCATCAATGCATTGGCAAAGTCTTGGCAGCCCTCATCACGACCATCGGGCCGGAATTGCAGGGTACGACCGAGAGCCGTTCTCCTCGATCAATAATCCGTGTTCTACTTTTCTAAAATATTAAATTTGTTTCAAAAATTTACACGACGATTAATCTTTTCAGGCAATACATCGACCATCTGCATGGCTCGTTCGTCGTTCCTGTGTGCCTGCGCGATAATGCAGGATCATCAGGATCCACTCGTGCAGGCAGAAGCCACCGGATGCCTTCAGCAGTTGCATTTATTCGCTCCACGACACGTTAATCTGTCTTCCCTCGTGCCAACCTTATGCGTAAGTTATCATCGATGAATTTTTTGTTCTTATTTTTTCTTCTCTTTACTTACATTATTTGGGTTTCCCTCAGCGTACGTTATCCAGCAATCATCTGCTTCTACGAAAAGCCGCGATATCCTGCCTTCGGCAATTAGCCCAGCGCGAAGCCAAAGAAGTTTGCGAGCACGCGATGACCCTCGCCAACGAGAGCCGCGACACGAACGTCGTCGAAGGACTAACGATAACCGAAACGGGGCTTCCAGGAGTTTTGTTCAGTATGCTTGACACCGAAACCGACAGCAGGCTCATCAAAGATATTCACGATACGCTGACGAGCATGCTTCAGATATTGGCCGCGGACAACTTGTCGCAGTGGCTGTCGCTCTGCAAGGATGTTCTCACCGTCGCCTCAGGTACAAAGAATAATTGACATGATTATGACCCTGAAGTTATTAATTAAGATCCGCAAGAGACTAAATTTCATCAAGTTCTAACGGCCGCGTTTTGCATCGCACAAACTTCGCTCGGGGAAATTCACTCAGGGAATAAAATTCGCCAAGTGATCAATTCTTCGTAATTCTTAAAGTAGTGCGTTTACAGAGACGGCTATGAAATTTTACGTCATGTATCATCCCAAATAATAACTATACGAAATAAGAGAGAGTGGCAATTTTTATTTAAACTTGGTAAAAGTCCTTTAAAAAAACTCGAATCAATCAGGACTTTTTTAGCGTTTCCACGCATTCGTCATCTTTTTCTAATTGTGTTCGTTCGCGTTTCTATTCGTTTACGTAAAGTGTGACATTTTTTTAGGAAACCGTCGGTGGTTAGTACCGGGAGATTCAAAGATGGTAGTCGATGCCTTTTACTCAATGCCTCAACGTTCATACTTTCTTTTTTATACAAAGAAGAAAGTTTGGCGAAAATATTCGTGCGACGATGAACATTTAGGACATTTTTCTAGAACTATCGAGTATAACTATTGCTATAAATACTTTTTTTCTTGAACACTTCAAAGGAATCTTCAAGGTCATATACGATTAATCAAAGGCTAAAAAATACCTTAAGAATTTCAATAGATTGTCACGAGTTTCCGTTTAATTGCAGAATCGAGTACACCGGAAGAGCTGGTCGCGATCGCGGTTGAGGACAGCACAGCGGACAACGAGAGCGTCGACGGCGAGGGCGACGACGACCAGGCAGAATTTCACGCCGACGAGAGCAAGCAGCGACCGACGGTTTCCCCGCGTTGGCCCACCCGCGTTTTCGCTGCTCAGTGCATTCGTCGCATCGTCTCGACTTGCCTGAACAACAAGCAGGCCCACTTCGATCTGTCCTTGGCGAAAGAATTGCAACAGGTCAAAGGCAGAGGTGACTTGTCGTACAAATATTCACTAATATCTTAATTTAACATTTTAAAAACTTAATACTTTTTTTAATAATATCTTATTAAATTCATATTTTTTTTAATTTAATAATTCATTGGTTAAATCTAACGCAACAATCTTCGTCGAGCAGGCGACTACCTGGTGCTTCATCTCTCGGACCTCGTCCGAATGGCCTTCATGGCCGCGACCAGTGACTGCGATCCGCTCCGTCTTGAGGGTCTCCAAACGCTCCAGGAGATAATCGACAAATTCGCCAAAGTGCCGGAGCCCGAGTTCCCGGGTCACCTGTTGCTGGAGCAGTTTCAGGCTCAGGTCGGTGCCGCGCTGAGACCGGCCTTCTCCGCGGAAACGGCCTCGCACGTCACGGCCGCGGCTTGCGAGGCCTGCAGCGCCTGGATCGGCAGCGGAGTCGCGAGGGACCTTAACGATCTTCGTCGCGTTCACCAGCTGCTCGTTTCCTCGTTGGAAAAATTGCGCGAGGGTCACACTCGTCCGCAGCTCTACAACGAGAGTCTCTCGACGCTCGAGCGCCTGGCGATTCTGAAGGCCTGGGCCGAGGTCTACGTCGTAGCGATGATCAACGACGGCTCCGCTCCGGACACACGCGAAGCCACGCTGAGAAACGCCAATCAGCCGGACGACAACGACAAGGAGGGCTTCGGCGAGTTTGAATTTCAGAACGAGAGTCTGCTGAGTCTCGTGCAGCCGGAATTGTTCAGCCTGAGCCAGCACTGGCTCGCGGCACTACGCGATCACGCGCTCCTCTCCCTGCCGCCCGAATTCTCCAGTCAATTGCCGCACGACGGCGGAGCTTTCTACACAACCGACACGATGGAATCGGCCCGTCCCTACTACTCGAAATCATGGGCTCCGATTCTCCACGCCGCGGCGCTTTGGCTCAACGCGCGCGGCTTCGAGATCGTGGAGACTTCCAACGCGTCCGGGAAAATTTCTTCCGGGCCGAATAACAACAACAACGTAGCGACGAAGACTGACTCGAACGTCGACAGATTTCACTTGCTCTTCGGCATATGCATGGAAGCTTTGTGCAGCTCGAGATCTTCCGAGTCCCTCCAGAACATCGAGACTTGTCTGAGCGCTCTCTACACACTGCTCGACTCCGTCTGGGCGCGGAAAGTTCTCATTACTGATAGGTCGCTGCCGATCGAGCTCTGCAACGTTCTTCACAGATTGCTGCTGACCCGCGAGAGCTATGCCGTGCAGATGATGGCTATGGAGGTACTGAAGCAGATCATGAAATCCACCCAGGAGGACATCGCCGACAGGAAGAAGATAAAGCTCAGGGAACTCGTACCGGCCAATCAGGATACCAAGGAAGTGATGCAGCTCGATCTGTTGGGCGAGGGCGGAGAGAGCGGCGAATTGGTACCGGGAAAATCGCTTGTCTTCGCTATGCTGGAGGTTTGCCTGTGCCTTCTCGTTCGACAGATTCCGGCACTCAATCCGAATCCCGAAGGAGCTACGGCTATTCTCTCTCACAGGGGATACGCACCCTCCGAGGAGAACGGAAAACTCATAGCATCCGCTCTCAACGTCATGGAGGCCCTGCCGACTCTCTGCTCTCCGCAAGGTAACGGTTTTTTTCTTCCTCCTTCATATTCAGAAGAGTTTTACAAAATCGAGAAAAATTGTGCCCATAGTCTGTGAGAAAGTTCGTTGATCGATTTTGGCTTCCTCGTGGAGGAAGCTATGCGCAAAATTGTCAAATTAGGAAGCCATGTGAAAATTAATCTTTCCCCACTGGTGACAAATCTCTAAATTATTTTTCTCCTAGAGCTGCATTTTATGCTTAAACTTGTGTCGGATGGAAAAATACAAAATTTCCGAAATATTTTAGAAATTCCAAATATAAAATTTGATCGCCTGGATAGATTTCGGCCAAATTCAATACCGGTCTTTGATCACACTATTGCACTTGCATGCAGTTTTAGAACGATAGCTCAAAATGTACGCGATGTTGGAGCTACCAAAAACTTCTTTCGAAAAATTTAAAAAAGAACCGACTCGATTTTAATCGCTTTTCATTTATACACAAATAAAATAAAATAAAAAACGAATAATTTGATAATCTTAGGTGCAGTGGCGATACTTCCGACCCTGCTTTATCTGACGACCGGTGTGATAAAGGAGACCGCCGTCCGCGCTGACAACGAGGCGGCAGCGAGAGCGGGCTCGGAAGCTCCGGCTCACGCCGCCCTTCATTGCCTCAAGAGTTTGATCGTCGACAAATATTCCCGTGATCAACGAAGCCAAGAGCAATGGACGATACTGCTGCAAAGCGCTCTCGGTAAGGTGATCGATCTCGCCAAAACTGTGAGCAACGAAACGAAGATGGACGAAGTTACGATGATGCTGGGAATCGCTGTGTTCGTACTTCACGCACTGCCCGACGTTGTGAGCGCGCCAAATTTACAATTTCCTTGCATCAATCATTTCCGACAAGCCATACAGTCCGACAATATGTTGGTGAGTAAATTTTTAATTGTTTTTCTTTATTTACTTGTTTTACGAATAAATCGTACGATCGGGCGATTTTCGTGGATCGAAACATTCATAACGTGCTCGATTCTTGCAGGTGAAGCTAAAGTGCGTGCAGACGCTGAAGACAATTTTCATTCATCCCGAAAGAAGCATCAGCACACCGTACATTCACGCACTCGCGCCGAGATTGGTCGAGTATCTTTACAGCGACGCGAGCAAGCAAGTCACTAACGAATTTGAACTTTCGTTCACCCTCGAGTGCATCGGGACTATCGAAGCCCTCATAGCTCTCGCTGAACCGACTAATCGTAAGTATCTCGAAGTGCACATTTTTCAGTTTTTTTTTTGTGAAACTTGTTAACCGTCTGGAAAATTGGGTATTGATAAAAATGTGAATTTCACGCAATTCTGAAGGGGACTTGATGCAAGGTACGGGAGACGACGACTAGATTTAATTTGCACAGCTTATCGTCACCGTCCGTTAACGCGACGGCCACTTTCGTACGAGGCGACGTTGAACGCTCGCTCACTCCGCTTCTCTCCCGTGTCTATTTGTCGATAATAACAATTTTTTATCTCCTCGATAAACAGGTATCCAAATGCTGACTCTACTTGTGCCAATTCTAATAAACTATTTGCTGGAGGGCGAGAAGCTCCAGTACGGTACGAGATTCCAGACGAATCTACATCAGCAGAGTTTCCAGTGGCTGAACAAGATCGGACCCAAATATCCTCAGGTAAAGTTCGAAGAAACAAAAAAATCGACATTTCTTTTTACCGAACGACGACTAAATCCATTCGACGTTCGTTTTTCGCAGGAGTTTAAGACGCTGATGTCGCAATCGAGCGAATTGAAGACGAAACTCGAGAACGCGGTGCGCTCGACGCATCAGCAGGCGCAGAGGCCGTCCAGACAAATCGGGACCACGAAACAGCAGCTGAAAGCTCCCGCACCGTCGATCAAGCTGAAAACTGACTTTTCGAATTTCAGTTAAACGCCCGCGGATTGTCGCGGGCCGAAAGAGCGAGGGAGTCCTGGATTAATCCGTAAAAAAAAAAAAAAAACAAAATGAAATGTTTAGCTGTGACTTTAGTGATACGATAATCGTTTCTAACAGGCGTATTCCTTTTAATCTACGTAGGATACATTTTAGTCCGAATATTTCGGGGTAAGGGAGAAAAGACGACGACGAAAGGATATTTGTCCCCATCCTCTTATATTTGTACAGACGTTCGAGTAGTATTTATCATTAGAATTCGAAATGAATTTGTACCAAGACTTAAACAAAAAAAAAACTGACTAACGAACCACGTCGCGAGATCCGCGACAGCATTAATAAAAGTCGAATATTACCAATCGCGGGTTACACGTACGCGATAGGTCACGCCAAAAAAGTAGCAGCATGTTTCTCGCACTGAAAGTATCTCATATAAACAATTTCGTCAGCGAAGTGAGGAGCAAGAGAAGAAAAAGATCGATGAAAAAAAAAAAAAAAAAAAAAAAAAAGAACGGAACGACTCGGTGTAGAGCGTGATTTTTGGGTATTTGACAAAAGAATAATGTATTTTTTTAATTTGTAAGGTGTGTGCACAAATCGCAAATAACGAAAGAATAACTATTTATTGACATTAGATACAGTCGTATGCCGTGAAAGTCAACATTTTTTTTTTCTTCTCATTATCTCATTTTAGTATGCTAAGTTGTGAAACGAATTAGAACTTACAAGTTCCTCGTAGATTGCTAATTACTCGAAAGAACAAAATAAAAACAAAAACCATATAAAAAAAAAAGATAATAAGAATAAACTGCGTAACTGACGTCTATCGACGATTGATGTTTAGAATCGTGGATGAAACGCGTGAGTCGTACAACATCGGTGAAAAAAATAAAAATAAAAAAATTTCAACAGTAAATATGTGTACGTGCATGACGATAGAACGACTTGAAATCTATGTACACGGATAATTCGAGTCGAGTAGGAGATTCTTCCGATAAATATTGTCAAAGGGTGCGCACAGTAGACTATTTAAAAAAATACTAAAAACGTAGTAAAGTGCCACCCGCTCGTACTTTATACACGTAGAGATTCGTAAAAAGACGTGTGAAAAAAAAAAAAAAACTGTATGTTAAGCGACGAACCATTAAATAACAAATTCGTCGATCCAACCCCCGAATTAGAGTAATTAATATTGTGTAACGACGCCGGTACGAAGTGTCCAGGAAAATATTCTCCGTGTATTCCGTATAGTTTTAACTGTTTAATACTGAAAACGGTAACGCGAGTAACTGGTTCTCGACGAACGAACGATGATTTTTCGGTGATCGAATTATAGATAAAGTACCGTACGGTATAGATAGCGACGATGTTTAGAGAGTGAGAGTGACGTAGCGATGGAACAGAAAATTCAACACTATTTTTTATATTATAATTTTAAGCGACTGTGACCATTATACAAACGAATATGTATATGAATTACTGTACAGGCTTGCATTTCAGAGCTGGTTATATATATATATATACTATATATTTCATTTATTTAACAATTATTAATTTTCGACATCAGGGTTCTTCGAATGCATGATTACTGTGTTTATTTCATATACAAATTATACATTGATGCTTCAGAATAAAGACTAATAGACGGTAAAAATATAATAAAAAAATAAATAAAATTGTCATACGATTCTGTAATTTTTTACCTAAAAAGAATAGAAAAAAAATCTCCGATCGTTACAGGGGCTGCAGATTTTTAAAAAATGTGCCCGCCCAGGTAACATTAAGTTATCCTAAAGGCATCGAAACGATGTCACACGAAAGTTACGGACAACTTTTTTCTGGTGGAAAAGGTATCCTTTTGTGATACAAATAGTATACCCTATGTCCATCCGAAAGTCAACATTTGCGCTGCCGGAATTGTAACTTTTGGATATCGAATAACTGTTAGCAAAATGTTGCCATATTGTCAACTGTAAATAGTCACCGAAATGACAACTTTATGCCGTCCAATAGATAGGCCTAAAAGATATCGTTCGACGTGGCACGAAATCGACATAATATTTCTATAATGTAATAGTGATCTAAAGGTTAACTTTTTGATAACATCCAACTGCTATCGAAATGATGACTTGTTGCCATCCATCTTATGTTATCAAAAAGGAAACTTTACGTCGTCTAATAGACAAGACGTTAAGACATCATTTTAAATGTTATAAAATGGACGTACGTTTATGATAGCTAATAGTAATCTAAAGGATGACTTATCGATAACAGATAAAGGTTGACGGAACGGTATCGTATAAATGGCATCCAATAGACAATCTGAAGGATATCCTTTTTATGTTACGGATTAGATAGGGATGGATAAATTCAAAAACAAAATTTATCTCGATGTTTTAACGCCAAAAGAGCATTAAGACTATGTTCATATACAGTCTGTATGCTCTAATGGCGTTAAAACATCGATATGTGATCCATTGTGTGTGTATCAAAGTAAAAACATTTTATTTAAATTATTATAAATCGATATCTAATCAACATTTTAACATTTATTATACTTTAAAAATTATAAATCGAGTTGAGACAATAAAGCTCGATAACTGGGCGCAACGAGACGCGTTATTCGCGACCACGGTGTTTCTCGGCGGCTTTTAGCCGGTCACCTCCGCGACGGAGCCACTCCGCAATTTTGCCCTCTATTAACGTCACTGTCGCTTCTTTGAATGCGGTGCGTACGATCTCTGTAAACAGTATAAGAATGCAATTCATTAAAATATTATTTTCTGTTGGATATTTACGTACCGAAAGATATGACTTACGAACGATCAGTTTCGGAAACGTGTACGATGACAATTTCGGTTTTTCTGCCGGGCCCAAAATCCACACAACGCGTTGACATAGAGTGTCAGCCATCACCGTTTCCATGGCGAACTTGATCATTTTCGGAACTGTTTTTCCACCGATAGAAGACAGCCGAGCGATCTGAAAAGACATATTCGATGTTAGTATCATGATATATAAATATTATAAAAGAAAAAACCAATTTTATTATTTGCATGCTTACAAACTGCTCTCGCATCTCCGCGGTTTCTTGAATGTTGCGGTCGAATTGTTGCAGGGCTGCAAGGTCGGTAAATGGCAGCGGAGGTAGCAAGGGGTAGTTTTCTCCTTGCCGGGCTGGATGCGCGTTGTCGCGTGCTAGAATTTCGTCCAGTCGCCGGAGAATCATCTCTACATCGTGCTTCCACTCTGCCCTACATTCAGCTGAAACAGTATAAACAAAGAATGATCTTAATCATGGCGGTTATAATCTTTATAATCGACATTTCTAATCGAGATACGTACGGCAACACACTTGCGGGTTGTGCGGACCCCGTTCGGAGTTCTCCTTGCCCAATAGTGCGTCGACGGCATTAGGCTGCTCGGACTCGACACTTTCAACGATTCCTTGACCGGTATTTTCACCGTTTCGATCGTCGTCTTCTAAGTCATCTTCGAGATATTCTTCATCTTGTACAACCGGATCCCTCATGCAATCCGCACGAACAGCCTCCTCAATGCGTCTCTTTTTTTGTTTTTCGCCTAGCTCACTGAACGGCTTGCGTGGCAGCCCCATATTTAAATGCAACTAATATACATATATGCTAGTACTCACTCAATTCAGCTCAGAAGTAGAGGTTTTGTCCTTCCGGAACACGCTTTCTTTGAGAAAGAGATCGAGAGCCAGGTCTTAGTTGTGCCACATCGAATACTGAAAAAAACATAAAAGAATAAGTGATAAAACTTTGTATTTATTTTTTTGTTTGTCGAACAATCCTGGAAATAATTTATTCACCTGTTATATCGGTGACAGCTTCTAATACACGATAGTCGTACGAACAAACGTAACTCGGAATAAATCTGTAAAAAAATACAATAAAAAAATTATCAAACTCTTCAACAAAGATGAATTTAGAACGACCAGCGTTCTGCCGGGTATTTAATAACCTCAAAATCGTTTACACACAAAAATAGTCACATTATTAGAAAATAGATCGATTAATATAATATATTACATAATGCCTAGAATCTTTATTACGTACTGATAACTGACGGACTGATTTATATTAATGATAGATACATAGTGTACTTACCAAATTTTTTTAATCCACAGCACGAGTATGCAACTCGATTTCTATTCGCGTGACTGAAAATGCAGGGTATAAGGGTGCCTATGTTCCTCGGTAATGGATATCTATCGGTTATCTGACGGATAACTGCAATTAATAATGGCTGCTCTATACCAGAAAAGAGCGCCAAATTATAAAGTTAACGTTCGGATGACATTTTGGCAATCCAGATATATCGTCCATTAAAAGACATCGTTCGCATAACTAAAAAATGATATCAGAAAACATCATAAAAAAGTTAACTGTTTGATGACGTTTTGTATCCCCAATTATGCAATGGACATCCATCGACATGAAGCTAAATGATAACTGTCAGATTAATTACTACTGAAATGACACTTTACAACACTAAAAAACGACATCTTTAATACAACTTATATGATATTCCTCTTTGCTATCCATGTTTATGGATAGCAAACAGGGATATCAAATAAGTTGATATAAAGAAATGGATAATTTTGGAATGCCCACGGTACCCGTCAAACAAACTTGAATTATTACTTTCGGATAACTGTTGAAACGACTCTTTAGGATAACATAAAATAGACATCTCTAGGACATCTCATTTTATATCTACATTTATTATCCATGCATAGTCAACTTTTCGGTGCCCCATAAATAGATATCTATCGGACAAAATCATATGGTGACTTTCGGAGCACTTTTGTCAAGACTATTTAAGATAACATAAAATGGACATCTCTAGGACATCTCATTTTATATCTATACTTGTTATCTATATATAGTCAACTTTTCGACCCCCGATAATTGGATATCTATCGGACAAAATCATATGGTGACTTTCGGAGCACTTTTGTCAAGACTATTTAAGATAACATAAAATGGATATCTCTAGGACATCTCATTTTATATCTATACTTGTTATCTATATATAGTCAACTTTTCGACCCCCGATAATTGGATATCTATCGGACAAAATCATATGGTGACTTTCGGAGCACTTTTGTCAAGACTATTTAAGATAACATAAAATGGACATCTCTAGGACGTCTTATTTTATATCTATACTTGTTATCTATATATAGTCAACTTTTCGACCCCCAATAACTGGATATCTATTGGACAAAATCATATGATGACTTTCGGAGCACTTTTGCGAAGTCCATTTAAGATAACAAAAAAAAGGAATCTTTACGTTAACACTCATATGGATGAAAATATAAAGACGCGTTAAAGGTACCTTTCGGATAAATCTGAAAGATAACTTATAAAGGATATCTTATAGATGGCAATCGGACAATACTGCTACTTGGGCGATTGTAGTGCAAAACACAATCAGCTGTTTGGCTGGTCGTGCACGCATTGAAATTTGCCGCGCGCTCCCGCTTGCCCGAACACCGTCGAATGGCAAGATTCCTGAGCGTACCTCGGCTAACACATCAACCTTAACGTGTCCTGCATTCGACAGAGAAATTACCGTATTAATCCGTGTCCCCAATTTGTTACGATATATTTACAAATAACTTTAAGCCAACTGATATCGAAACCCTCGCACAGTACTCGCGTCTCCGGCGCAGTGTCGTAACAATAACATTCCAGCATCGCTTAAGTAAGCCTCCCCAAGGTTATGGCAAGAATCTCGTTATCCCCTTATCAGCTTAGAATTGGCCGTGACCAGCCGGCCGCAGAGTAACGTCAACCGATCACAGCTGTCGACGTGAGTCAAATAAATCACGACAATAATAAAGAGTTTCAGTGACGCTCACAGTCTCGAGGTCGATTTTTATCATACGTTTTTGTAATTGTTTAGAGTTAAAAACATTTTGAAAAATTTCCGCTCGTTCCAGGCGTCTACCTGTGATTTTCGACAAACACGATGTCAGAGGGAAAAATAATTTTGGTCACCGGCGGATCTGGTCTGGTCGGAAAGGCCATACAGACCATCGTGTCCGAGGATTCGAGACCCGATGAAAAATGGATTTTTGTCGGCTCCAAAGACGCCGATTTGTGGTACATAAATCTGGTATTTTTTTTTTTTTTTTGAGCACATTCTAATATTTCTGTTACTTCATTACTGCTTCTGTTGTTTCATTATCTTCATTCAATTATATTCTTTTATTTTCTCTTATAATTTATTGTTACTTCAGTTTAATTTCTTTTGGTTGCAATATAGTTTGATTTTAAGTTTATGATTTGTTATTCGCATAGTTCAATTTTATAGTGCAGCAATTCGTTTGTCAGTTGCCAGTTTGCCCCAGGACACAAATAAAACAATATTGAGTGTTCTATCTTATTTGACTTTCAGCGACAAGGAAAGTACCGCGAAGCTATTCGCCAAACACAAGCCCACGCATGTGATTCACTTGGCTGCCATGGTAGGCGGACTGTTTCACAACATGGCCCACAACTTGGATTTCTTAGTGAGTTTTCTGCAGAAACATACCTTGCAATTGAAAATATAGATGAGAATGTTTGAGCTAAAGAAACTTAATTTTTTTTGTTTGCAGAGAAACAATTTACACATGAACGACAATGTACTGCAAACTGCGCATGAAACTAATGTGACAAAAGTGGTGTCCTGTTTGTCAACATGCATTTTCCCTGATAAGACAACATATCCCATTGATGAAACTATGGTAATTGTATAATTTTTTTTTTTTTTATTATTTTTATTCTTTAATTATTATGCTCATGAAAAATTATCGATTGCACGTTATTCGAATATACATACTAATTTATCGATCGATCTCCTTTATCGTTTACAATATAACTAATAATTCAGGTTCACAATGGTCCGCCTCATGCCTCGAACTACGGCTACAGTTACGCGAAGCGTATGATAGACGTCGCTAATCGGGGATATTACGAGCAACACAACAGAATCTACACGAGCGTTATACCGTGCAATGTTTTCGGGCCTAACGACAATTTCAATCCGTCCGCGAGTCACGTTATACCTGGATTGATGAGAAAGCTTTACGATCTTATCGGAGATGGTGAGAAAAACTTATACGAGAACGGTCATAGCAGCTCTGATGGCTCGGTTTATGGATGAAAATTTTTAACTCTCATTCAGTGGATTGTTGCAGGTAACACGGAGGACAAGGTATTCACGGTGTTGGGCTCAGGGAAGCCCCTGCGACAATTCATCTACAGTCTGGACCTGGCGAAATTGTTCGTCTGGGTTCTGCGCGACTACAATTCCGTCGAGCCGATCATTCTTTCCGGTAAATCTGCCTTATCGACGTATCGACTGCTGAGAATCCGAGGGGCGTAACTCCCGTGTCGAAGCATGCGAGTTGCGATCTTTTGGTTCTTAGCCGTCGACATCTCGGACGTTGCTATGAACCACTGATTATGAGATTTATCATTGCAGTCGACGAGAGTCAAGAAGTGACGATCGCTCAAGTAGCCGAGGCTCTGGCCAAAGCGTTCGAGTTCAAAGGTAAGATAGCGTTCGACGTATCGGCGGCCGATGGACAGTACAAGAAGACAGCCAGTAACGCGAAACTGAGAAGCTTACTTCCGGATTTTAAATTCACACCGTTCGATCGGGCGATCCGCGAGACCGTCGATTGGTATCGTGAAAATTACGATAAGGCGAGAAACTGAGAATTCTCGTTACCTTATTCAGTGTTATCATCGATCCCGTAACACGATTGTCACACTAATAAATAATAAATAAATAAAATAAAAACATATTTTATGCAATAGAACATGCGAACTTTGTCAATGATCGTCGATGAGGCGCCCGAATTCCGTTCCAAAAATTAGATTTCCAAACCAGAAGTACTTCCGGTACCACCTCATTTTTGCCCAATGAGATTTCATAACCGGAAGTGACGTCTTTCTGATCGAAAAATGAGATTTCCAAGCATGTCGAAAATTGGAGATTCTCAAACCGGATTTGTCGATATTTATATTAATTTCCACATCAGCTTGCGGTAGAGCGACTGACGCGCGAAAATAGTGTCAAATTTTCGACATTCGGTCATTAAAATTCACCGAGCCGAACAGTATGATCGCAGCTGAAGCATTGTTCTCCGGATGATTCCTATTTGGAGCAAGTAGCATGAACGGCCGTTTGCGGAACTGCTCTGTCTGTCATTACGCCGATTGGTTCAACTTTCGTGAAAGCAAAAGCGGGAGGTTTGACCGGCAAGCCGTACAGACAAAGGTGCATTTTTTTAGTAGTAAACCAAAGCCCGCGAAATTTTGTTGCCACCCGGGGCGATTGTTCTCGTACAGTTCGATAGCTGCGCCGCGTTCAAAAATCCTATCCCGCTGACTTGCTTCTCTCTCTGACATTCCCACCAGCGCAGCACTCTCTCTCTCTGTCGTTCTATGTTGTCCTAAGTTCCCGAACGGGTCCCTGATCTGTCCGCAGTACAAAAAGCCTGTCGCGCAAGACGATAGTTTCGATCGCGTCCGAAAAGCTTTCAGCCCGCTCTCGAGGACGTCTTTCGAGATGGACACGGAAATTGGACCTACCGACAACGCCGAGTTGTACAGAAAATCGACGACGGTCAACCAGCCGTTGTTCCACCACAATCATCTGCAGTTCATCAAAGTATTCAACGGTAATGTCCGAGGTTATCGGGAAAAACCACGTGCCAAAGTGGCATCGAATTCTCCGTATCTGAACGAAGTTTTGGCATTGTTTTTCAGATGACAGATTTTTACTCGGTGCGAGTAACATGAACGGCCGTTTGTGGAACGGCTCGGTTTGGCTCTACGACGATTGCTCGACGTTCGTTAAGGAAAAAGCCGCCGTCACCGTCAACACGGAGAGCGGCGTTTGCGACGCGGCCTTCGTCGAGCGCGACAAATTCGTCGTCGTCGAGGACAGTGGCGTGCTTCAGGTTTTCGTCGTCGCCGAGAATCAACTCGCGCGCTCCAAGGAGGTCCAACGTCTCGGCTACGCGTGCCAGCACGACGACAGCGTTCTTACCGTGTCCGTGTTTCACGGCAAAACTCGCCTCGTCACGGGCGGAATGGATTGCTGGTAATTGTTTGCCGGCTCTGATCTTCAATCTGACAAATAATCTTTATGATTCAACGGTGAAACTTCGTTTTTCTATTCTCTATATCAGTCTCAAGGTGTGGAGCGTCGCGGACCTCATTGCGGAGCACTCTTACAACGGCGCGCACAGAAAAATAATCAGCTGTGTCGACGCAGCGCCGATGAGCGACGACACGTTCGCCTCGTCCAGTCTCGACGGCCAGGCCGTGTTGTGGGACGTGAGAAAAGGAAAACCCGCTCAAGGTACCTCGAAATCTGGTTATCTCATATGTCCTTTTAAAAAAGTATTATTGTTATTATTATTATTATTTACAGAATAGGAAGTGTAAAACTTACAAAATCTGCGTCTGTTTAACCGAATTAATCTTCATGGCTTTGGATTTTTTTTTTCCACCAATAGGTAGACACCCATTGGTTTTTTCTACCAATAGGTAGACATTTGAGAGAGTTGTGGATGGGTCGAATGCGTTGTGCAGTGCATTTGAAGCGGAGACATTATTTTAAATTTTTTATTTTAATTTAATTTATTTAACGGATTTCTCCTTCATATATCGAATTACATTAAACCCAATACAGAACTCTGGGTACGAAATTATAATATAAAATAACATTAGATTTAATTAACAAAATTACAGTATAAAATTGCTTTCGATTTTAGATTTACATAAACCATTTTTTATTATATCAATTATTATTATTATTGTATTATTATTAGTAGAGAACAGGAAGTGGAGCGCTTGTAAAATCTGCATAATCTTAGTAACTGCATTGAGTTTCGGGCAAACATGTGTAGGTCCAGCATATTCTTAAATTGGTTGACTAAGTCTGTGACTGTGGTTGACAGTGCATTGCGTGGATTTTTGTTGAAAGGCTTCCTCTCTGGTTATGGCCACGTGCATTCTGGTTCATTAAATCCATTTAAAAGCAAAATCGATGTATATATTTACATAAACTGTTAACCGGGCACTACGCAATAAACTGCCAAGATTTATTGACGCCGTCCAGGAACCAGAATCTTAGCGGTCACAGAGCGAAGTCAGAGAGAAAGCCCTTCAACAAAAATCCCTGGAAGCACGCCCTGTCTAATAGCGTGGTCAGGGCCTGGAATGCCCTTTCAACCACAATCATAGACTCGGAGTCAGTCGACGAATTTAAGAACAGGCTGAACCTGTATATTTTTACGTGAAATTTATATATGGAAATTTAGAGTTGGACACACGAAACTATATATACTCACACAAAAATTATAAAAGTTCGTAGGAATGTACAAGAATTTATAAAAAAAAAGAGCATTGTAATTCAGTTATCAAGATGCAGATTTTATAAGTGTTACACTTCCTTTCTGTAAAGTTTAATAACAATAATAATATTTTTACGTGACACAACATTACGTAGACGCTGATCAATAAGTGGAAACTTAAATTCTGTGAAAAATAACAATAATAATAACAAAATTTTTGCATTTTCAGTTATGTACACGATGCCGAACGGGCAATTGCTGGCTGTAGCTTGGAGCCCCGGCGACGAGCACCTTCTCGCGGTCGGGTGTTTGGACGGCTGCGTCGGAATCGTCGACGTCCGCAAGCCCGGCGATCTCGTGAAGCACGCCAATATCTTCAAGAAATCTATCCACAAGCTCCAATTCGATCCAAAGAGGTACGAAACTTTTTTATTTCCCAAAGCCTTTGGCCGCTATTTTTTATCGTTTAAAAGCTGTTAATGTAAACTGTCCACTCAAAGAATACGAATTTATTTTTATTTTATTATTTGTATGATTTCAGCCTTTGAGCCTTTGCTTTTTTTATCGTTTAAAAGTTATTAATGTGAAATGTTTATTTGAAAAAAATAAAATAAAATAATTTTTTTTTTTAATACGATTACAGGCCGCACTTGTTGGCAGCGTGCAGCGACGATACCGAGGTGAAGGTTGTCGATGTAACGAAAAAGTTCGCGACGGTGTACCACGACAAGCGGCACGGCGATTTCGTACGGGGCATCGCATGGCAGAACGAGAACTTGCTCAGCTGCTCGTGGGACAACACCGTTCTCAAGCACGACATTCCAGCCGTCCAGCACGTCGTTAAATAGTCGGATGTTATTAAATACACGGCGCAGTGTGATATAGCAAGTACAACGAATACTATATATTTTTTTACTTATTCCACGTTTTTTAAGATTTCGGCGACATTGAGAACGCGCTTTCCGATCGATGTAACGACTTTTTATTTTATTCAATTCGCTTCCGTTCGCACGATACAAAGCACGTGGAGATTCGACATCGAACTCGCCTCCGTTCGATCGAGTTGTTTCGCAGCAGAAAATTTGACCGAAAGCGACGCTGGACTTTATTCGGAAAAAATCTGTTGCACAACGTAATCTTTGCGAGTCGTATCGGCGGTCTCGGAACGTCGAAATTCGTCGACGAACTTTTTCCAATCGGCGAAGACGCCAAATGAAATTCAATAATTGGCGCGAGGAAAGTCATTGAAACTCAACGATATAGAAGATATTTTTACTTATCTAATTTTTTCAATGATTACATTTATCTCTTAACTGCTAATCGCTATTTGTAAATGACCATAAAAATTTCGTTCTCAAACACGTTTCGACGAATATCCCTCTCTGCGTGATCGTCTATGCCAGTGTTCCCGAAAAAATTTTAACAAATTTTATTATCATCTATGCGCGGAACCGAGTTGCGTTCCGCGACGTTCTCCGGGACAACGAGTGATATCGCTCGATCGCGCGTATCTGAATTCATATCTGTCTTTTTTAATTTTTAATTTTTGCACTTTTTGTGTAGAATATACTTTCACATTGAATGTGGCAAATAATCGAGAGGTGCGGGTAGGATTTTTTGAGATCAACAGAGAAAGTCGGTATATTCTGGTGCATAACATTCATTGCATTAATAAGAAGAGAAACAACAAAAATAAAAAAAGAGTGTAAATATAAGTATGCAAGATTAATGTAAAAAACTGAATGAACATTGAGAAGAACGTGATTGTACAACTGTGTGTACATGCAAATAGAGTCCTATTTAATCTTGAGCACGTACGAACGTATTCCATGGAATTATTTTAAAGAAAAAACGTTTTTTTTTTCGTACTTCTTTTTTATTTCTAATCTCGTACCTCGATATTCGTACCTTGCATATAAACATGTAACTTACATGTAACGAACTTCATGGAATTATTCTTTTTTTCTGTCAAAAAACGTTTTTTCCGTCACAGAAAAACTCTTATGGGTGTCATTCGTACTTCGTACTTCTTTCTTTTCTTCATTTTTAATCTCGTACCGCGGTATTTTCGTACCTTACATGTAATTTTTTTTTTTTATACAATCATTCCGCGCAGTTAAACATGATTTAATCAACCGTACTATTTCCAGTTGCGATATGCCAGTAGCAACTTTACATTATTACATATTTTCTTTCTCGATCTCGGGGTTCGTGAGTTTTGTGATCTTCGTACGAGTTTGCAATAAGACTCTCGGTCGTATCGTGAACATCTTCGAACCCCGTTGTTCCAGCGATACGCTGTTATTTATCGGCATCGGAGAGATTTACAACAGTTCGGAGGGCAAAAAACCTCGAAAGTTTCTAAGCGAATTCATTAAATTTGTCCATAAAGATTAAACGAGAGACGCGCGCGACGAACGCGCGGCGCAGCGAATTATTATTTAATATTTTTTACATTCTTCCTCCCCCCTTTTCTTCAACAAATAATTGTTCAAGCCATTCGGCAACCCGATGGCGCGTGGGAGCGCCGCAGTCGAGGCGAAAAAGTAATACACACGAGACAATAATATGTAAAATACGCAATTGTCGTTGTTGACAACGCAGTCTTTTTTTCACGCAGGATGCTAGCAGTACTGAAGGGTGAGGTGGAGGGCAGGGGGGGGGGGGTCGGGGGACATGTCCATCCATACAGGTCTTTTGTTTGAAGTGTCTCATTAAACCACCATGATCATTAGTTTATGTACAATTTATACGTTTTTTCTCTCTCTTATTCTCCGTTATCCTCGGCTGCACACGGTTTAACTGTCGAATCACAACCAGCCGAACACGCTTTTACCGCCGGCGATGTCATTCACTCGTACATATTGAATAATAATATATAATGAACCATTACATAATCTTTACGCTGTCAATAATATTATGCCTTTTCCGTATGCTCTCTATTAATAATATGCTGATTCCGTCGTTCCCCATAATGTTTAACTTGCTTGCATTTCATCATTTGTTTTTTTTTTTTTTTGCCATCTCAGTTAACACGTCCGGCTTGCGTTTCGTCGTTTACTTCCTCACGCCGAACTCCACAGCGTCGTCGCCGCTTATGTCTCCGTACTGCCAGATCAAACGGTGATTCTTCTTAGCGTCCTGGACGGCCGCTCGGTACTCGGCGTGCTGTGGATCGAACAAAACGAATATTGAATTACAAACTGAGACTCAGAAAACAAATCCTTCCAGGACATTCGGTTGTCGCAAGACTACAGTTTTGTTGGCTTTTTAAGTCAATGAAATCAAAAATCTTCGGAAAAATCTTTAAAAATTCCCAAAAATACATATAAGAATGGTGAAGCGATAACCCATAATCGACTTTTTCTTCTAAGTTATCTTACTGTTTTTTTCTCGAAAAAAATTAGACAGAAAATAGAAGCAGACACTGCAGCATTCCGGTTCAAATCTTAAACATTTTTAAATATGACACAAAATTTTTTCATAATTTTTTTAGGTTTTTAAATTGTGTCGATCAATAACTTCATTTTTTTATCATGAAAATAATTATAAACTATTTTAAAAACCTAAGAAAAATTCTGAGTGCTTTTGAGAATCAGTTCAGTCATAAAAAACCGCGGGCCCAATCCAAGATGCAAAAGGTCAAACCCTAGACGAAATGGTCGGGAATGCCCATCTACAAATATCGGAACATTCCCAACTTACAATTTTCGCGGAGCTCTTTCGTTCTCTCCTCTCAACGAGTAGATAGCCTTCCGTCACGAGAGCCTTAACGAGATCGTCTTTCGTAGAGGCGTCCAGTAACGTGGCAGCGGGAATTCCATTGACCTTGTACTCGACGTTCAACAGCAGAGTTTTGTCCTCGAGATCCTCCTGCAGGGCTGTTATCGCCGCCTTTTTGTCATCATTCTGCGAAAAAAAAAATCGTGAAATTCCACTGAGGACAAAGGCAAAAAAAACACCGGTCGAATACCCAAAAAATTGAATAATCACGACTTACGTCCTCCGGAAGTTCGACGAACGCGAGGATATGCTCGTGAGCGTAAGGCTTGTCGGTGGCAAATTCAGCGGGCAACGGAGCAATTCTCGTGAGATTTATGCTTTCTCTGTTACCGTAATCGATGTAAAATACGCTGACGTTGCCACCAGACATTTTCTCGACCTTGGCGCGATACCATTGATCGTCGCCGCTGAATTTGGCAGCGACGAGCTCGCCCCTCTTGGGATTGTAAGCTCCGGGCAGCGGTGGATTGGTCTCGAGCTCTTGGCGCAACCTCGCCAGAAGACCCTCGACCATGCTGCGCTGATCGACGTATTGCGCGTAGAAGTGAAGAGCCTCGGTGATCTCGGAAACGACGACCTCTCGGTAGTCGACCTTGCGCTCCATTATTTCCTTCTCCTCCTCGATCTTCTCAATCTCCGCTTCGACTTCCACGCGGTCCTTCCAGATCTGCAATGCAGGTGAAGAATCGATTGTTAGCAAAAAAAAAATTGAACAATACATAAAAAAGCGGTTCGGGATGAAGCGCCTTCAATCGTATACTCGTTCATTATAACGGAAATAAATCGTATATTGTTAAACTATTTCAAAGGGTATGTTTGCGAATTCTGTTCTGCTCTGTTTGGCTAAATTGAGAAATATTCGAGGTGTATCCGCATGTATATGTGAAATAGGCGTTCTTATATTACTGTCTGCTCTCAGTTCAGCGTTTAGTTAGGACACAAATCTGCTCCGGGAAGCTTTCTTTTGTTATCAAAATGACGAAATGTACGTCGCGGAAGAAATCTAGCAGTGGACACTCTCAAATAAAAGAACGCATAGCTGAGATCTGCATTGAAGAACATTCTCAACCGTTCACAAGAAACACCCACGTTTCATGAAATTTCTGAATGAATGACACAGGTTTTGAATTTTCGAATTTTCAAACCCCAACAAGTGTGAAGGTCAGTGGCCAAAAGTGGTCGATTCCGAAGAAATGTTCCGAATCGGACCCGAACCGTGAAATGTCGGTTTTTGATCCGTTAATTGCGCAAATGTTAAATATTTGCGGTGTACGAACAAAGTTCTCAATGTTTGTAACAATTGTTGTCGGTGTACGATTTATTTACGTCATAATGAACGACGGTGCGATCGAAGACGCCTCTTCGTAATTCACTCACGTTTAATTTCTGAGCTTTGGCGCGTTCCTCGGCTGCCTTGAGAAGCTTAAGATATTCGCCGTTTTCCGTGAATGTAGAAACCTCGGCGAGGCCCTCCTCGACGAGAGCGACGGCCATGTTTACGCCGTCGACGAACAGCCAGCCGATAAATCCACTGCCTTTCGATTCCATTGTCTCAACCTGTATCTCAACGTCCCTCTGGAAAGTGTGCTCCTTCATGAAGGCGAAAGCTTCCTCGCCATATTTCTCTCCCTCGATCATTCCGCCGCCACCGCCGGGCGCGGGTCTCGATCTACGCGGGGCCTTAACTCCGGCGAGCAGCAACGTTATCAGACAATTTTCCTTTGGCAGGAAGAGCTTGAGGCGAGATCCACTCGTGACAAACTCGACGACGGCCTTCGTACCGCGGGCTCTCTTCAACGAGGACATGTGGTACTTCGCCTTTATCTGATCGTTCGAGAGATCCATTATTCTCTGGGGCGGAGCGTCCTTCTTAGCGTGTTGACCGTGCTGCGACTTTTCGGCCTTGTTCTCGGCGGCGAGAAGCTCGTTGTAGTGCGACGAACGCTGATCGTCGTTCTGTCTGTACCTCACGACCGTCGCCAACCCCTTGGAAACCATCGCCTCAGCGATATTTCTGCATTCGGAAGGAACGAAAATTGAGTTCAGTAAAATTCAGCATATTCGACGCCCTTCGAAATTTTTTGTTAATGGTAATATAGGGAAAAATGATCTTCTTGGTCTTCGCTGTATCAAAGATTGAGCCAGGCATTTTTTTCGTGTCAAATCGAAGGAGCCTCAGAACATTTTTTGGAGCAGGTAATTTTAACTATTATTTTTTCTACAAGCCCGTTTCCTAAAACCCAGCAGATTCTGCGCCCTTCGTGTCCTCCAAAATGTTCTGAGAATGGTAATGGACCGGAAAATAATACATAGTTTTTCTTTGCTATATCAAATATTGAGCTAGAATTTTTTTTCGCGTGTACTTGAAGGATCTTCAGGAAAATTTTTTTGGAGCAGGTAATTCGATACATTATTTTTTCGGCAGTAAGCGAATAAAAATGAAAACTTACACTTTGCCAACAGTGACGGTGCAGCAGACCTTCTCGGGATAAGTGTCCTTCGCCGGTTGAATATAATCCTCGACTACCTTGACTTGCTTCCGTATGAGTTTCTTTCTCAAAAATTCGCGAGCCTCGTACATGAATGGAATGTCGTAGAGAGGACGAAAATCTTTCGGTCTTGGAGCATTTTTGTCCTCCGAGGGCTTCTTTTCCCTCATCGGTGGTCGGATGCTGCTCAAAAATATCTTCTTCGTATCGCCGTTCTGAGTTCTGATTATCATCGCGTCGGCGCTAACGATCTCCACGACGACACCGCTGTATTCCACCTGCGGTCCGGAGGGTACCCAATCCTTCCATCGTCGCATTCTCTTCTCTTTCGCTGCTTTCTCGGCCATATACAGCTTGTCGACACCGGATTTTATGTAGTTCATCGACCAATCGACGCATCTCGCGAAACCCTCTCTCAGCAAGAGCTCAGCAATGTTTCCTGTTTGATGATAAAACAAAATTAAAGACTCAAGACTCAAGATCCAAGATCCAAGATCCATGATCCATGATCCATGATCCATGATCCATGATCCATGATCCATGATCCATGATCCATGATCCATGATCCATGATCCATGATCCATGATCCATGATCCATGATCCATGATCCATGATCCATGATCCATGATCCATGATCCATGATCCATGATTCAAAATTCAAAATTCAAAATTCAAAATTCAAAATTCAAAATTCAAATTTTCCTACCCTTGGGATGAAGAATACTGCCGACGAAGTTGTTGTTGTTTGCAGATTCAAGGATGACGTCGACCTCGCGGTGCAGAAGACGCCACTCGACGAAGAACTGAGCTTCCTTGGCAAAGGGCTCGTCGGGGTCGCCGTCGGTTTTGATCTGAGGACATCGAATCCCGGATATCATCAGAGTTATGTGATAGAAGTCCGGCAGCAGAAGGGCCTTGACGGTCGATCCGTCCCGAACGTGTTCGATCACAGCCTTTATCGGCTTTCCTCCGTATTTGTCAACCAGCACCCGAGGAGTCTCCACCGTCCATTTAACGTCCCGAATGTGCTCGGACAACGGCTCGCCCGACCATTTTCCCTTGCCCGCGGACTTGGCCGAATCCTCGAGTTCCTGAAGTCTGATCAACGCCGGACTCGGATTGCGCACTCCGTCCCGCTTCACAGTTGCGAGACCTTCAGCGACGAGCGACTCTGCGACGTTCTCGCCCGTTGCGTCTGAAAAAGAATTTACGAACGGATCGAGTTCTAATTTTTTTTTGCGATAAGTAAATCTTAATTGCAACAGTAACGAAATTTAGTGTCGCAAGCTACATTCGACGATCGAATTGCGACGTGAAATGGACGAAAGGTCCAAACAGCGCGCCTGCTCTATCGCGGTAATTAGTTGGATTATCAGTCCCGATTCGAGTGAAAACTCATTTGCTTTCGCTGAGCTTCAGTGACATTCGAATATAACTACCTTTTCCAGCCCAAACCGAACCGTAATTTTTACTCGTGTCGATGAATTTTTCATCAGCTCTAATATTTTTTGCCATATTTCACCTTTAATTGCAACGGCAAAAAAATTAAGTAAGCGATTTCGTAGATCGCGAGCTAGATTCGACGGACTGAATTTCGACGAGAATTTGGAGAAACGTCCAGACACCGCGTCTGCTCTATCGCGGCAATTAGTCGGCTCATTAGTCCCGTCTCGAGTGAAAACTCATTTGCTTTCGCCGAGCTTCAGCGACGTCGAATAGAAAGGACGCTGCAAGGCGGAGTGTCTCGATGTACCTTTTCCAAGCCAGACCGAACCGTAAGTTCTACTCGTGCTGACGGATTTTTCCTCGGCAAACGTAACATCCTGGCCTATGAGTTTCTTCCTGAGAAACTCTCTTGCTTCCCATGCATAAGGTTCGTCCCTAGTTTCGTCGGCGCTGAAAAATCGAACACACGATTATCAACCAATAATTCACAACAATTTTTAAACACAATTTTTTTTTTCTTCCATTTATTCATTTAGCGGATACTGTAATGACAATGATGTAATGTAATAACGTAATTTTTTAACGACAATTCGACATATGCGAAAAAAAACAAAAATCGGTCCAATAACAGGACAAGGACTTACTTTGAGTTTGCTCTGCGTCCCAATTTCGGAGCGTTAATGTTCGACAGGCAAACAGTTTTTTCCGACGGCGGGCCATTGGCTCTTGGTGCACCCCTTATAGTGATCGTGTCTCCCGAAACGATCTAAAAACAAACAGAGCACTGTATCAAACAAATCAGCAGAATTCATCTCAAAAAAAAAAAAAAAAAAAATCATCAACAGTCAACATTCATTCCTTAATCGATAATAAAATCTGGCACTCTGCAGTTGAATAAATACAATAATTCCGCGTGTCGTATCCGCCTTAACGATTAAATAACAAATCCAATGAGATGAATGGAGAATTATTGGAGTACAAAAAAAAAACCCCCAGCACGAGAGACTTTGGGATTCCGATCGGCTCCAAGCTGCCGAATAGCGATTTTTTTCCTACGGATAAATCAAGCCCAAACATCGAAATTATTATTATTATTATTTATTTATTTTTTTCAAGTTCAAGTGCATGACGCTCCGACGGCAGGTAGCGAGTGGCCGTACGTATTAGTAGGGTTAAGAGCGCCAGTGACCGCCGCATGGATTTTCGTCGAGGATCGCTTGTCGGAGACGAGTCCGAGCGCGAGAGATAAACGCCGACTCGCAGGTAAGAGGAGCAGGTAGCAACGAACAGAACTGAGGGTAGCGTTTCGGTGGACGGCAGGACCATATGTGTTGGACGGACGGAGGGGGGGGGGGGGGCGAGAGGCAAGAGTGGCTCTGCGCCAACTGGCTCGGGCGTCGGATGTATGGTTTCGGTACATCAAAATATTATGATCAACGAATAAATTTCTCGATCTCGAGAGGTCGAATTTAACGTGAAAAAAAAAAAAAGAAAGAAAAACCTATTCAAACTGATCGATGAGAGTTCCATCTGCAAACTCGTCTTACCAGCTTGACGGTCCCGTGTTTGAAATCGACATGCTGCTGCTGCTGTTGCTGCGGCGTGCTCATGGTGCCCGTTTGTATTTGTGACACGACTGTAAATTCTAATTGTATTAAATCGCGAACGTTATTTAGACGATGGGACAGGAACCTCGTTTCGCGAGGTCGTTGCGCTTTCGATTTTTTTTCTTTTTAGCTCAAACTTTACGACGGCCAAGCTCTCGATGAAACTCAGGAATAATACGGCATGTTGGAACTCTCGACGGGTTGTCTCGGATTTACGGTCACCACGTATGTGAGGTATACGGAGAGTCGGCACGAGCGCGATCTAACGTACGGCCAATACTGAAACTTTCGTTTCGCCACGATGGTGATGTGGCAACACGCGACACTCCACCGAGTCGACTGCCACGCGCTCTACGCTCTGTCCGATATTCATCGGGCATTGGTAAACGACATCGTCCGTCGTAACCCCGCGAAGGCGGTATTATATCCTCTTTCGTGTGCTCTTTCGCAGGCCGATGAAAGCGGCGTCGTCGATATTATCGCTCTCGTACGGAGAGCGCGATAAAAGCTGAGAGTCCTCGCCATGTTTCGATAATCGCTCCTTGCTCGTTTATTAATTTTTTTTTTTTTTTTTTTTTTTTTTTTTTTAATTGCCGTCGCTTTATTGGTTATATTTAGCGACTATCGGAGCGAGGATAAAGAGTTCGTTGCACCTGTTCGATCTCTCTGTGTCGCAATCGAGGCATCTCGAATAGGGTCGCTTGCGGAGCTTCGAAGCTTCGGGAAATAAATAACGTTCGAGGGAAGATCGGGGATAATTTAAGTTCGCTTTTAGATCTTAAGCTTGCTTAAGGTCGCTTTGCGCTCATTTCGCGTGAGTTCGAGAAAAATAAGAGACAATTGCGTGCACTTCTCGATGGTATAAAATTCTGAAAGAAAATTCATGCACACTAAAGGTACCGAAAAGATTAATCGTGCATGACAATAATAATTCCAAAATGTTATTGAACAAATGAATCAAAAAATTAACGAATTATCCGGCAACATAACGTTTTTTTTTTTTTTTTTTTTTTTTTTATGAAAATGATTTTTCAGTCAACTTTGATTTTGATTTTTTTTATATGAAAAAAATGTGTGAAAAAACAAACAAAAAAATCAATGTTGACTGAAAAATCTGAAAAAATTCATACGCATTAAGAAAAATGAACGAATCATTTTCATTGAAGAAAAAACTTGGTTTTCCCGATAATTTGTTAAACAATTAATTTTTTGATTAATTTGTTAATAACATTTCGAAATTATTATTATGGGAAATTAATGTTTTCAGTACCTTTATATATATGCATGAATTTTTTCAGATTTTTATACCGTCGAGAAGTACTTGCAATTTTATCTAATTTTTCTCGTACTTATGCGAAATGGGCGCGAAGCGACATAAGCCACCTTAACGCCATGTGGAAGTCACGTGACCGCGCCAAAGGATAGATAGATATGGCATTTTTTGTAAATTAGAACTTGTCCTCCAGGCACATCAGCCAACTAACGGCAAATCGAATAAATACACAAAATAACACACTATAAAGCGCTAAATATAAACCGCATAAAAATAACATGGAAAAGGAGAAAATAAGCAAAAAATAGTTAAAAAAAAAAAATTAAATTATAAAATAAATAGAATTGTAGAATAAACTGCATACAATAAAATAAAATACAAATAAGAAAAGGCGATATACCGTTGTTGGCGATCGCACCTTTAAGATGAGACCTTAACGGCGTGTTAAAACACTTTATCCTTTATTTCCATATGTGTAAATAGTTAGAGTATTAGAATAACAGAAGTTAGAATAGACTTGCGTTGTTTTATTCGTATTATTTTATTCTGGCGAACACGAACTAAAGAACAGCGTGCCGAAAAACATACAACGATGACTGGACAAACGAAATGTCACAACATAAATTTTGTACAATAACAATAGGAAATCATAAACTTAAAATCACATCTCTCACATTCTGATCTCTTCGAGATCAGTTATATCTCTCTTATCGTAATAACCGAGGAATCGTCAATATTATCGTCTCGTGCCGATAGCGCGGTATAGCTGAGAGTCTTATTTATTTGTTGTATTTATTTAGTAATGCGCAATATTTATTCAGCATTGCTCTCGAATACGTTGCACCGATTTCCCTCGTTTTATCGGTTATTTCGTGACTATCGGAGCGAGGATAAAGAGTTCGTTGCACCTGTTCTCTATCTGTCTTAACAACCGAGGCATCTTCGACCGTGCCGCTTCCGGTTCTTCGAGCTTGGAAACAAATAACGTTCCAGGAAAGATCGAAACAAGACCTTAAAGTCATCGAATCACTTTATCGTTTATTTCTATATGCATAGGTATACATACAGCAATCGGCCGAGTGCTGTCGGATTAAATTTACATTTCCGTGTCTCAATAATGGAGGCGTCTGCAACTGCACAGTTTCCGGTTCTTCGAGCATTGAAAGAAACAACGTTCGAGGGAGAATCGAGATAACTTAAGGTGTTCGAATCACTTTATCGTTTATTTCTATATGTATAAATATACATACAGCAGTCAATAATGTCGGTGGATTGAAGTTACATTGTATTATATACAGACTGAGTATATTCTTTCTATTGATTTACCCCGATCGGCGTCCGATGGATTGCGACCGACTCGGCGAGGGAGGGGCGGATGACGTCGATAAACAATTTTTCTTTTTTTTTTTTTCGGGACTGCTGCAAGCGTGATGAATAAGTTTTTAGAGACACGCGCGGGTGCGGGAGGGGAGTTTGCGAGTCAAGTTTGATATTAGTTTAAAGAAAATATACATATGCAGATATATATAAATATATATATATATATATATCAGTATCGTGGGGAAAAAAACGGGTGGTAAATTAAAGAGGCTCTCGTCGATGAATATAATAAGGGTTCGAAAGTGGTGACGAATCGGCGAACTCAATAATTCTACCTGGCGAAAGATTAAAAAAAAAAAGGTCTCAATTATCGTACGATCAATCGGAAATACAACACTGCCGGGTTTTAATGACTGTATAAATTCATCGTTGTGCAAGGAACGTGGAATTGACGGAATTTATTTGATTCGTCACTCTCAATAATCCTGTGCGGAATCGTAATTGTTGTAGGGGGGCTGGTCGGGTCGACCCTCGGGAATTCTGTACTTCTCCTCGACCTCGTCGTTGTCGTCCTCGTATTTGACGTTCGCGAAATACGAGGTCGAAGTCGAGAACGTGTTATTGTAGTCCGGATAATCTGCACAAAAAAAAAAAAAAAAAAACGAAGAAAACGTTAAGTTGCATCGAGTTACCAGTACATTTTTGGATGTCCCTGAAGATATCTGCACGATATAAAATTTCACCATGTTTGCGCGAACCAAAACGCAGCCGTTATAACTTGATGAAATTTCGTCTCACGCAGATATCTTCAGGGTCATATTTTTAGAGTTTTCTATAAAACTCTAAAAATATATTAAAAAAAAAATATCAATTGTTATGACTATTCATAACAATTGATATATATATTTTTTTTCAAGAATTAAAAATAAACGTACCATCAAGGGGTTCTTCCTTGATTCGAATTTCCTTGGTATCCTCGTCAACGCGGTCGCCGCGATCCTTGCGATCGCGACGCTCGCGGTCCCGATCGCGTTTGTCCCTCTTGCGTTCTCGATCGCGATCACCGCGCTCGTTACTCCTCGACCGTCGGCGTTTGCGATCCCTGTCGCGATCGCGGTCGCGATCTCTGCGTTCCCGAGGTCGTTCCTCTCTCTGGATCTCCTCGATCTCAGGTTCCGGGGCTCGGTCACGACTGCGCCTGCGCTTACGATCTCTCGACCTACTACGAGTTCGACGCTTGCGATCTCTCGATCTTCTGCGCTCTCTGTCGACACGATCGCGGTCCCTGCATGACAATAAAAAATTATAGAGTTGGAGTTTCAATGACAAAAAAAAAATTGATTTTCGAATACTGCATGTGCGATGAAAAATAATTTTCCAAAGATTTATATATAAATATATATATTTGTAGTTCACGAAAAACGGCATGGCCAATTTGTTATAGCAAATCACACATAAACTTACCGAAAGCATTCTACTTTTAAAAAGTAATTAGCTGTGCCGATCTTTGAAAATTTAAGGTGCAATTTTTTTTTTACTGTTACCATAAATTGGCACGGCCAATTTTGAATACTTTTACTATTAGCTGTACCGATCTTTGAAAATTTAATCAATAATATTAATTTTTTATTAATTTTTGTAATTAATGAAATTTAAGGAACAATTTTTTTTACTGTTATCATAAATTGGCACAGCCGATTTGTCATAACAAATCACGTATCGGCGTACCGAAAACAAAATATTTTTAAAAAGTGATTAGCTCTACCGATCTTGAAAATTTTAAGATGTAAAAATGACGATTACTCACCGGTCTCTGTCGAGGGCACGACCCGACGCCTCCCTCTCGCGCTCCAGCCGGTACCGTTCCCGTTCTCTCTCATTGTCTTCCCTACCGGAGTGTTTAATATTGACATCAGGACCACCCCGGCGAGTTCCTCCTAATCCGCCGCCGAGCCTTCGCGGTAGCCATCCCTTGACCGCTCTTGCACGTTCCACGTCGACCAATACTCTTCGACCATCTATTTTCTTACCATCCGCATGCTTATACGCAGCTAGAATTACCGAATTTGCGAATATAGTTCGATTTTTTATTTTTATATATATATATATATATTTTTTTTTAGTACATTAAAAATGTATACCTAGCAGGGCCAGAGTTCGGCAATTACAAAGTCGTCTATAGTTACGAAACAATCGGACTTGCGTTTAAACTTCTTCAATCGAATTCAATCACTTTTTTTTTATGCTTACCGAACAACTTTTTTTTTCTTTTTCTTTATTTATTTTTTCATTATCATTATACAAGGACCGTCGCGATACCTGTTACGTGGACCTACGTTATCATTTTTGTCAGTCGAGTCATCTTACCCAATGACCATTTTACCATAAAAACTTTTATTTTTTATTTTTTATTATCTTTTCCATGAGAATAAGGCACTTAAACATTTGCTCGCTGACAACAAGCACTCTGCTACGACAACACGTTTAATTTTTTTTTTTTTTTCTTTTATTTTCTAGCAAAATGTGGAGACGCGTCAAGCAGATTATTGCGTGGGCCTTGTTCACATACAACGCGAGGGGCGAGGGTATTTTTTTTTTTATGTTTAATGTTTTTTTTTTTTTTAAATATCCTATGGAAGGTGGAAATGCTGATTTGGTAGATTGGATAAATGCACGTAAATGTTGGTCTGAGAGTTAATTTCAATCATTCAACCCACTCGACAGTCATGAGGGACGGCGATATTGCGTACCGCTTTTAACGACATAGAACGCGACATTTCACTTGAAGGAAAAAAAAAAAAATTAAACGGCTATATTCGTCTGCACGGCATGTTGATCAACTTTCAAATTGTTGCAGTAATTTCGATATCTGTACCTTAAATATATTCTTCTTGTTGTTGTTGTTTTTTTTTTTTTTTTTTTTTTTTTTTAATGTTTATAATTCGAAAGAAAATGTTATAGCAGATACAAAAAATACCTACCGCGGCTACTTACGTACGGAAGTTAACACAAAGCTTAGAGGTAGTACTGTTTTAATTCGTGAAATGAACTTTGTAAGTGACTCGCGGGGATAGAGTAGGCCAGCGCGTACGCTATTCATTGGAAAGGTTGCCCAGTCTTCATACGTTCGTTCAATCTCCGAAGCGGTTAACGTTTCGTTTTTTACCTGGTGCGCTTTGTACAATATATATATATATATATATAGATATATTGTATATATATATTTCTGTTTACTTACAAACCAGACCGTGCGCAATTCGAGATTCTTTACGTAATTAATTTTACACTTGACTCTAAAAATATTTATATTAAACTTAATTCACGAAAAACGACGTAACTTGATCTTCTACGTATTTCAATTATTCCATTCGCTCCACTCAAGCATGCACACCATACACACGATATTGAATTGCTCTTTGCACACTCGGAGAGAGTTTTCATTGCAGCGATTTAATATTGAACCGGCAGAGATTTGATAAAAAAATAAATAAATAAATAAATAAATTTAGCATTCTATATCGAAATTGATGTTTTTTTTTTTTTTTTTTTAAGGACCTTTACGTCGCACTCTCTCGAGAATCGATGAGAGAACGATTCGGGAGAAGAGTTATGGGGGTCACAATAAGGTTCCGTCCGATGAGACCGATGTTCGCACGATACTCACCCTTCGAAAAACGACTCTAACCGTTCGTTACTGATAATAAATGACAATTTACATAAACATGAATAAACCAGCTATTGCGACATGGTGCGATGGGGTTTTGAATCTTACGAAAACAATTTCTTTTTTTTTTTTTTTGTAAATTACTTGAACTCGCGTTAAAACGATGGCGTTATCGCTGATGATTTTCTAAAGTGGAAAATACAATAAACTTACGGGACAATTAAAGTGTCAACGAAAATGCAACAACTTTCCATTAATCGAGTCCCTGAACCTTTTCCCTCGAAGCCCCACCAATCAATTTCAATGTAGAATTCTAACGTTTTTAACGAAATTTTCGTTTCTTCTTTACTTCGTCAATGTGAAATTTAACCGGAATGCGCGACTCGTAGTACGATCGTTAAAGGCGCGACATAGAAGAGACTCCCTATGGATCCGAGACTATACGAGCGTGGTGAATAAAAATATTGAGTTATTTGACTGTTGCCCCGATCCAGCTCATTCAAACAGCAATATTTTTCTTTTTCTTTTTTTCAACGAAAATCGGATAATGTAAAGAGAGGGTGAGTAAGTAGACTCTAACAAACTTTGTTGTATGTTGGATCTTACCACACATACAAACCTATCTTATCAGGCAGGTTCAGGGATTTTGCATGGAATAGTGAACGGCACTAGTTGCCGGCAGCGGCCACCACGCTGTACTAAGAACAAGATAAAAACTGCATTAATCAAGACAGCCAATATTGTTTTTTCTTCTTCTTTTTTTTTTTTTTTTTTATCGTTGTCGTTTACCACATAATGCATTTAGATTTAATTGTATTCCTGCATGGATGTATGGCGGGAACCCCTGTACCGTCAATGAAAAAGTATCGGCAGTATATGTCTAACTATTTGCCCCCAACCCACCCCACTATATCTAGCTGGAAGTTGATGCTGAGTAAGATGAAGATTTTCTTTCTTTTTTTTTTTCAATCTATAGAGCCATATCAACATTTCACTTATCTCTTCTTTCGTTTTTTTTTTTGTCTCATTCCATTTTACTTACAGTGCGTGTCCCTCTCGTACTCGTACTCGATGAAGGCGTATCCTCTTGGCTTTCCGTTGATTGTGTTGTGAATAACGACAATCTAAAAATACAAAGCCGCCGTGAGTACATCGCGGCATCGTCGACGCCCTCGAGGGCAGGTGAAAGAACTGTGCGTTCGAGAGAGTTGCAATTTTCAAATTAACTTTATTCAATGGTGCTAATTTTTTTGAGAAAAAAAAAAGTGCTTTTTCCTCAACAAAAATTACCATCCTTGAAGAAAAGTTCATTGAAGTTTTCGTTACCGGCCGCGATATTTCACTTCACCTTAAGGCGAAGCGAAAAACGGTTGGTATGGAAAACTGTAATGAACTTTTTTTTAACGCTGTGAAACTTTAAAAAATGACCAACGGTGAAAAAAGATCATCATTGGAGAATTGCAGTTCTCTTCTTCAGATCCGTTTTGCTCTGCATTTTAAGACGGGAAGGCTCGCGAAAAAAATATTGGCCACCACATAATTCCGATGTCCGTCCAAAACTCGACCGGGACATTCGTAAATAAAAAAGAAAGACAATTTTTTCTTTCTGCATCTCGAGCCTTAAGATGAAGATGAAGAGACTTGGTTGGTTTTAATAGTTTGAATCATTCCCAAAAAAAAAATATATGTATATATAGCAATAGTGAAAGATCATTGGAAAATTGTAGCTATTTCTCTTACAGCCGTTTTGCATCGCCTTAAGGCAGAAGGGCTCTTAAAAAGAACATTATCGGCAACACAAGTTAATGCATTATTTTTTTTTTGTTTAAATGCCGAACACCTTTGGTGGACATGTGAAAAAAAAAATAGTATTTTTTTTCACGTGTCCGAAGTTCCCGACCTATCGACGAAGCGACGTGTAATATTTTGTCGTACTTCTTAACATTAATTCTTCTTTTCCTACAGAACGAAAAACGAATTATCGTCGACGTGCTTACTTTTTTCACGGGACCGTAAACTTCAAATTCTCTTCTGAGCTTGGACTCCGAAGTGTCGTAGTTCTGAAAGAAAAAAGCGAGGGTGATTTGATTAAGATTTTCAGCAATACCAATTAGAACGATTACCGACGGAGCATTAAATCGCACGTCGGTGTACTTACGATACGTGCTACAAATAAGGTTTTATAAGGGTCGGCGGTGACGTTCGGGATGCCCGCGGGGTCCCACACGGCGATTTCCTGCTCGAGCTTGTAGGCGACTTGCTCGGCGCGTTCGCGCCGTCTTCTCTCCAGACGCTCCTCGCGAGTCTCGACGCGCACCGGCGGCGGTGTGTCTTTGGGATCCTGCACGTGCGAAATGATCGTTAATTCAAAGCCGAAAGTCGGCACAGATTGTGCACGAAACCGACACACGGAAGTCGTGCAAAATCGCAAGAGAAAAGTCGTCGATGCCAATTCGTGGGTACGGAGTGACGAAAAAGCGTGAAGGACGACGTTCGATGAGCGAATATAAGATACCTCGAAGAATTGCAGAAATCCCCCGACACCGAGGTATCCACCATTCTTCTTTTCGTGGGGTAGCTTGTTGACTGGTGGCAGATACGGAATTGGATCGCGCGGTGCGAAGAGTGCCAATAAATTCGGTGGTAGAAACTGCGTCATCGTAACGGTATTGACGAACACGATCGACAGGCGTGTTTAACGAAATTCCTCGATTCGCGCCGCTCACAACATATCGGACAATCTAGTTAAAAGCATTCTTTTTTTTTTTTGACTTAACAAAATGGTGTCTCGCTCTTCTGTCTGCCAAGCCTCGCCGGCGTCACTCGCACGTTATGCGCGCACAGCACAAATCCTCGTCACTCGATATATCGCGCGCGCCCTCTGTGCTCTCACGAAAAATTCACGTCCCTCTCTGATAGGCCTCCGGCTCTCCGCGCCGCAGATAATTATTCGCCGATTATTCGCCCAATCGTCGCAAGTTTTAAAGGCATGCAAATGTCGGTAGGGCGTCATTTACGGAAAGGTCGTTGCCGACAAAAAGTAACTAGGTTGGAAAAACGTCGTGTATACGAGCCTTGTGTATTACAGATGACGCTGTAAGGCTCCTCTTTTTTTTTTTTGACAGAATTGAACATTTATCGAATTTACCGAATTTAAGTTCTATTGTTGAAAAATGAGTTTTTCAAAGAGGCAACGACGCATTTCAGATACGTCAGGTATTAGTGATGTCACTTCCGGTCGAAAAATGAGATTTTATCATCTAGATTTTATCATCTTGATTTTAATCATCTACATTTTATCATTTAGATTTCCCTAGATGACATCACATCCGGTTGAAAAATGAAGTTTTCAAACCGGAAGTGACGATTACCCAGATGACGTCACTTCCGGTCGAAAAATGTCGCGCACCTCAAATATAACTTCCAACTGCGGTTATTTTACCGGTAAATTCATACACTGCACCACTGGTCAGAGACCTCGTTAGAGTCACGGAAAAACGTAAGGTGGCATCCTGTCAATAGACACGCCGCGATATATATTAGTTGGGCTACTGAAAAATGAACAGTAACGAACACCTGAGCCATAGATTTTTTAAAAGAACCGTTTCATCGAAGCATATCAAAGGATGTTCATCGTAGGTTTGACCGGTGGCATAGCCACTGGCAAGAGCAGTGTCGCAGCTATTTTTCGGGAACACGGTATACCGGTCATTGACGCTGACACTGTCGCACGACAAGGTTATTATCGCTTCTTACATGTATCTTGACAACTCAAGCTCGTCCGGTGAAAACACGGACGGGATTCTGTGTCCATTGTCGCTGTCGGTCATTCCAATCCTTGATGTCCTTGGGAAGTCTTTGAAATGACCTTGATTTTTTTCTAGATCGTCGAATTTTTTTTTTTTTTTCGTTTCATTGACGAAGTAACTTTTAATTTGTGCGTCCTTGAAAAATCGTGACGATCTTTGAAGTCCTTGAATTTTCTTGCGATTGATAATACAACGAAATATTTTGTGCCTTTGCAGTTGTGGAACCTCAGAAATCGGCATGGAAGAAGATAAAGAAAGAATTCGGCGACGGAGTCTTTCAGGAGGACGGCCAGTTGGACAGAACCAAACTAGGCGATTTGATATTTAACGACGTAGAGAAGAGAAAAAAATTAAACGCCATAACCCATCCGGACATATACAGGGGAATGTGCTGGCAGGCGCTAAAGTACTTCCTACAAGGTCATCCCTTCATCGTAATGGATCTTCCGTTGTTATTCGAAACTGGCAACATGCTTAATTATCTGCACAAAATCATCGTCGTCACATGGTAAATTAAAGTCACGATTTTTTCGTCGCAAAAATACCAAGTCGTAACGATTTTGTTGATAAAATATCGTCGCCAAAATATCGTTGGTAAAATATCATTGATAAAACATTCTTGAGAAAACATCATTGATAACACATCATTGTTAAAACATCATTGATAAAATATCGTTGATAAAATATCGTTAAAATATTGTTGATAAAATATCGTTGATAAAATGTCGTTGATAAAATATCGTTGATAAAATATCGTTGGTAAAATATCCTTGGTAAAATATCGAAGTATAACACTTCCTTTCTATGAAGTTTGATAACAATGAATAATAATGATATTTGTTTTTTTGTTATCAGCGAAGAGGATCTGCAGCTACAGCGTCTGATGGAGAGATGCGGCTTCACGGAGGCGAAAGCAAAGTTGCGAATCGCGGCCCAAATGCCGCTCGATAAAAAGGCCGACATGGCCAATTTCGTAATAGAGAATTCGAGCACCGAGCAGGACACGAGGGAACAGACAGTGAGAGTCATAAACGTGCTGAGATGCTCGAAGCATCACTGGCGATTGCGTTTCCTGCTCGGCTTCTGCTGCACCGTCCTGCTAGCGGGAGCATGCTGGCTGAGGAGCAGACCGTCGAAATCTCTTCCGATCACCGCGTAGAGGAGACCGGATCTCCGCAACGGTTGTCCGTGAGAAGACGAGGATTCGGGCGGCGAGCGCTCTCCGCGGGCCTAGAGAGCGAACGATCGGCTCGCGATAAATCGTGTATGATTTTTTTTTTACTTGCGCGACGATCGCGGCTTCGCGCCGACGGGTTTATTAATAACGTAGAAACGAGAAAAATATCAATTAAAAGGTTCGCAAATATCGGGTGGAAAAAAAAAATTAATGGTCTTTGATTCGATAACGATGTTGCGTATCTCGTCCGACCGACGCGCGTACGAGAACGAGTCAGGCAATTTACATTCTTACTCGAGAGGCAACGTATGCATTTATGAGACACCGTTTTCATTTTCCTTTCGTCTTATCAAGTCGTTTTCGTTTTTTTTTTTCTTCTTTTTTGTTTCTTTTTTTTTTTACGTACGATAATGAACTTCTTATTCTTGTAAAACGGTGAAATGCAAACCCGCGAGGGTTATGTAAGAACGATGAATTAAATGGGGTAGCTCACGACGAAATGTTTATGGTTATTACTTCGAAGGCGATGATCCCTTCCAATAATCCGCAGGCGTCCGAAACATCGATTAAACCAGACACGTATGCATTTATTTAATACTTAAACATTTCCTTCCACTTAAACATTACCTTCTTTGCGAGTGAGGAATTATTACAAAAAGATAAAGGTTCGATGTTCGTTCATGCATTAAACAGAGTTAGTTGTAATGCTCGAATGACAATCTTGAACTATTAATTCGCGAACGCTCCTCGATCGTCGCGACTTTACGAACGCCGCCCCGTAAATCCGAGGTACTGCGATAAGTACCTTTTGTTTTATTTTTTTGTTTATTTTTTTCAATATATCACTATAGTATAAGAATAGTTAAATTATTTATCGTTAATGGAATTATATATATTCGTTTTATCCGAAAAAAAAGAAAGATCGGGCAGTTAGCAACTAGAATATTATTTACAGTGTCGCCGTACCGTTAACGTACGGCGGATTCCCAAACGTCCTCCCCGTGTTCAATTTTTCTTTCGTGTTTGTACTTACAGTGTATATCTAAGTATGCGAGACACGTCCGTTGAGCCGACGATAGCCTACTCGTCTCTTACAATATACAATAACGCCATTCGCGGTCTAGTTATTAATATAATAAACTGTCTCCACTCGTGCAACGTTCAACTATTGTTTTCACTGCTACGGCGATAGATTTCTCGGGTTTATGCGAGAGAAAAAAAAAAAAATCTTAAGCCAGGCGGTCTAGGAAGTGAGACAGTGTCTCCACTACCGAACTCTCCGCCGTCGAATCGTCCATCGGGAGTATCCTTGTTTTAATCTTATCGCGAAAAATATTGGCTCGCTGACGATGCGATTACTCCGAGCTTAAAAAGGTTCGAGCGTTTCACCCTACTCGAACGAGTGCTGCATTTTTAGTCGTTTATTAAAAAAAAAAAAACTTACTCCACTCGGTGCGACATTCGCACTTTTACGCACGGTTGCGTAAAACTCTTATTTTCACACATAGTCAAGTAAAATTTGGTACGATGTTCGCGTGAAAAACTTTTTCTGAACTCGTGTGATTGCAACACTCGTCTTTGGCTCGTGCTGCAAAGTCAAACTCGTCACAAAACGTTTTGTCGCACTGGTATCGTAAAAATACTATTACACATCTAGTCGATTTATTAATTATAGCGGATGGTTATTTGTATTGCAGCAGACGCCCGTATCCTGGAAAAAATATTCCATCCTCGGCTCTCGAATCGCGCTACGATGAGCCGTCAAAGTGAAACTACAACGAAGCAGGACGAGTGGCCGACTCTGCACCGGGCTCGTTCCTTCGATGATGCGTAGGGAAGAGAATGAAGAAATAAAGAAAAAGATGGTGGTGATCATTGGTGCCAGACTCTAATTAACCAGAAATTAATTAATCAACGAGCGACCGATTCAACCGCTCGAAAATACTAAGAAGAAGAGTTTGAGTCATTGGCTGCCGACGAAGCAGCAAATCTGACAGAGCTACGGAGGAGCGCAGTCGATAGCTATCATTGAAGATGCATTTTCGCCTACTCGGCCCATCGCCGAGACTGTGGAGCACCTAGGGATAATTACTCTCGATGCGGTGCAGACTGCGCCGGCGGTCAACGACTCGTCAGCGGATGATCGAATCTGACATGGATAATCGACGACAACCCTTCATCGACCCTGCTCGATCGAAATCACAAACGTCCTCCGTGGGTGGTGATTTTCGGAAAGAGACAGCCCACAGACCACCCACGCATCCTCGACGATGAAAGCGACCCAAACGAACAAGTACATCAGGTTCAAGACCGGAAGATAAGAAACTAAACCTTAGCGACACAACTCTAATAATAAAAAATGCATGAATCTGAGGAAGAAAAACAAATCATCCGTGATGTTAAGAAGGGGAAGTGATCCGCGAAATGAATGAAAGAGGCACACCATCGAAATGCATTCGAGCGAGTCCCGAACAACTGAAATTCTTTGCCGAATATTTCGGTCACATCGAGAGAGAAAAATATGAATCGCAATCGGTTTGCAAAAATATTAACAGTTTTGTGCTAATCTTCGAAAAGGTAAATATTCTTTAAATTTTCCCAAAGAATAAGCAGTGATTTTTGCTCGACTTTGACGTATCGATACATGAAAATTGATACATTAAAATGTCGCCATACATCAAAATCGAGCAAAAATGTAGGGATTATTCTTTGAAAAAACTGAACGAATATCTTTTCGAAAATGTTCACAAACCCGTTGATGTTTTCGCAAATCCATTGCGAGTAATATTTTATACATTAACGACATCCGCTATAATACAAATAACCATCCACTGCGGCCAATGGGTATGCGAAACTTGTACAAACGACTTAAAAAACGTAGCGCTCATTTGACTAGTGCGAAGTACTCCGACCTCCTCAAGCCCGTTGCCCTCAGCTTAAGGTACTCGTGGTTTAAACGCGAGAGGCTTTCCCGTTCCCGACGCGGAAAGGGTTTTCCCGCCTCGACAGTAAATAATCGTCCATCGAACGGGCCGTTCGATACGTGTATTATTGAAGGACCGGCCTCAGTTCTTGAGTCATTATGGGATACGAGACCATCGACGCAGTCGCGCCCGATATCGACAGGGGCAGATTGGCCGTCTGCTGCGAGTTGGCTTGATTGCTGAGCTGCTGATTGGCCGCTTGGGGACCTGAGCCGCTCATCGCTATCGTCTGCTGAGCCATCGTGACTATCGGCGGCGGTATCGACACCGGGGCCATCGAGACGGTGGCAATCGAGACCGGCGTAACCGTGGCGATGCTGACGGGAACTGTCGCGACGCTAGCTGTGACTGTACGAAGCGTACCCGCGGCCACTGCGGCGTTGACCATTTGCTGAGGAGTCGGAGCCTGCGAGGGCGGCACCGTGTTCGTTATCGTCACCGCTGGAACCGTCACCGACGTCACGTTCGTCGTTCGCTTTCCGGACATCCGCAGTTGAGCGTTCTGATCGAGAAGGAACTCGTTCGTGGCGGTCAAATCGTTTACCTGTCGAGCACGGAAATAGTAAAAACATTAATAATTTAATTATATATTTATTATATTTATTTATTTATTTAGAAGGGATAACATCTAAATATTATTGTAAGCCCTTCTTACGTCGTATTTCATTTCGACTTTAAATTTGGATTTTCCGAGGTGTAACATTTTTTAAAAAGCCTATAGCGACCTCTAAAAATCCATTAATTTCGGAGCTCCTTCGCACATCGCATTTTAATTTTATACCTCACGATAATAGGGCCTGACCCCAGTAAATTCACCCTCGTGTGCTATCTTTTTTACTTTGATAACCAATTATCAAAAACGGCGGCAGCGTTTATTTTTATTTTTTTTGGTTCCGATAACTCACCTGTTTCTTCAGTTCTTCGATTTTTTTTCTCAGCAGCGAGTTCTCGTCCTCCAGAACAATGGCCCTCGCCTCGTTTCTCGCAATCACCGGATAGTAATATCCTGGTGTTATCGGCTGCGCTGTGTGCTGCCCGACGAGCTGAGAGGTCTCGAAATGGAGAACCGTCTCGCCCGATATTATTCTTCGCTTCGGCTCTGGAGGGCCGAGAATATCGCCCGGATGCGGTGAGGCGTTGTACCCGTTGCTCGTTACAAGGGGATGCTGATCTTCCAACTGCCAGTGAAAGCTGAGACGGAAATAACATGCAGATCGATAATGACAGAAGTTTCTCATTCGCTCGACTACCTGGGAAATTCCTGGTCTCCCATAACGCGCACGGCGACACTATCTCGTAATTGCCGGGGCTCAAATACTAAGTTTCGGTACGCTTGGGCAACAAAATTTACGTAAATGTACCGACATACATATACGTATTTTTGACAAGATATATGTATGGGACATTTTATAACCCTTCATCACATCAACATATTGAGCTTGACCCGCGATTTTTTACATTACTAAACCAACTCCCAAAAGCACTCAAATTTTTTGTTAGATTTTTAAAAACGGTTCATAATTATTTACGTTTAAAAAATGAACTTATTGATCGCGGTAATTTAAAAATCCGAAAAAATTCTGAAAAATCTTGTGTCATGTGTAAACAACTTTGAGAATTGAGCCGGAGTAGGCCGGCGTTACATTCTATTAAAAAAAAATTAGAAGAAAAAAATCAAGCGTTTGTGAGTTTATCGCTTTACCATTTTTAAATGCGACGGTGCATTTTTCGACATTTTTCACTCTCAACAAGTTCACATTTTTTTATCATGAATAATTACAAAAAAATTTAATCAATTAAATAAAAAATGAGTACTTTTGAGAGTTGGCCCAGTCGTATAAAAAATCGCGGAGCCAAACCAAAACGTAAAGGATTAGATCCAGGTCGAAACGGTAGGGAATGCCTCGTACATTTTTTTTTTACACGCCACATATATTTGAATATACGTATATGACGCTCATTACTCCGGAGAGCGGATAGCATTACGCAAGTGGTTGTCTATTTACAGGTACCACTGGTAGCATCTTTAGAGTCGGAACGTTGCCGGTAGTCGCGCCGCTCGAGCAGATAAGCGCGCGAGACGAGGATCGCGGCTCGTCGATACAATCGCGAACGTGCGAGCGATGAAGCACTATTCTTCGATCGCAGATAAAATGTTAAAACAATTTAAAACAAATAATAATAACAATAATAATAAAATAGCAAAAAGTAAAACGGTTCGAAGGATAGTGCGTTTATCAGCTTGCAACATTCTCCGGATTAATCGGGCGTCATTTAACGATCCTTGGACGGAAATAGGATATTTTTCAACTCACTTCCTCTCCTCCTCGTATCTGTGATTATCGCCGTTGCTCGCGCCGTTTACGCTGTGCTGCGGCCTCGGCGGTGCGAGATGCGGCGGCGGAGGAATATTTAACGGTGGCTCGTCTTTTTTGTAATGAAGAAATTTACAGTTAACTCTTTGGCAGCTTCCCTTAACGAAGTCCTTGCAGACCGGATAGTCGGGTTTTTCGGAGCCGTTTTTCATACGGTTGAGAATATGCGCCGGAAGCTCACCGGTCGCCCTGAAATGCTTCTCCTCGCTCTCCGAGCAGTGAATAAACTTGCAGCCCGGCCAGTGGCACAGGCCGTTTTGAAAATCATGGCAGAATGTGTACTCCTCGACCGGATCGTCGTCTGAGCGCTCGTGAAGATACTTGCAACGCTTGCCCCGATGGCAAACGTTACGGAGAAAGTCACGGCACACCCTGTTCGGCGAAGCGTCGCTGCTCGCGTTCGATCCACCGGCCATCCTCGATACCCGCTTGCCACCCGGTGCCTCCTCCGATTTTCTCTTCATCAATACATCCCTCCGGTCCAATCCACCGATTTACGAAGATCCGGCCCCTGCGCGTTGACCAACTGTGAAGAATTATCGTAGCGGGATCTGAAATGTTGAAAAGAAAATATATAGTTATTATAAAAATATATAGTTATTATAAAAATATATAGTTATAAAAATATATAGTTATAAAAAAAGTATTATAAGAAAAATAAATAGTTATTATGAAAATATACAGTTAATATAAAAAAATATTTTTAGGTCCAAAAAACCACCGTGAAAGGTGCAGAAAACTCCACGGTCTTCAACTGACTCCCATTGGTAAAATTAATATAAGAAAAAATGCAGTTCCGGTGTAAATTGGTACCAAACAAACTTGACCTGAAATGTTGAAAACAATAGATAATTATTTTTTTAGTGCCAAAAGGCCACTGTGAATGGTGCGGAACATTTCACGACTTTTAACTGACTCTCACTGGTAAAATGGATTTCTTTTGTAACTACAATTCGAACTGTTGCTGCTGATAATCCGTACTAACAAGAAACTCGTTGACTTGAAATGTAGAAAAAAAAAAAAATAAAATAGGTTCTTTTTAGTCCCAAAAGTCCCACTACGAAAGGTGAAGAAAATTCCACGACTTTTAACTGACTCTCACTGATAAAAAATGATATGACTAAAATTCGAACTGCCGACACCGATGAAGTGCAACGAATTCATTAACGACTCCTCGTTAATGAATTCGTTAATCGCCACAAAACAAACAAAAGAAAAAACTTGTCTACAATTAATACAACGAAGATGTAAAAAAAAAAAAAAAATTCTTTATAAATCGCAGTAAAACTTATAATTGTTTACACTATATTTTTCTTCTTAACGGAGGATACCGGCTTTTCTCGTTCCGTACAGTCACAGCATGACGAGACGAAAAAAAAAAAAAAAAAAAAAAATTCCGTCATTTCCAGTTTCTCCTTGACCAGCGCGGCCGGCGTGTTATTTAGCGGCCTGAAAACAGAGTCTTCGTTGAGGCTCTCGGTGAATGTGTGCGATATATCGAATGACGAGACGCAGTACAGTGACGGTGTATGCGATGATGAAAAACGTTGAATCAGCCTCTTATTAGGTGGCGCAATGCCAAGGACACTTGCAACGCATACGCGGTTCCGACAAAAGCGCACGCTGTTCTCTTCGCGTCCGACACAAATATGGATTGTTCGCCTTAGTTTTCTCATCGTGAAAAAAAAATAAATAAATAAATAAAATAAATAAATAAAAATTGCATGGACACGGGATGTGAACAAAACGTACCGATTTTTATGCATTTTAATTAAGTTAATTTTATTTGTGTTTTTGTTTTTTTCGTTTTTGTTTTTGTTTTTTTTTTTTTTTTCATTATAATGACTGTTACACGGGTAGTAAGATTATATTAACAATATTATTTACAAGCTTTGTTCGCTACAATTAATATATTGCTTCGATCTTCCAAGAAGTCAGCCCCGAATGTACAGCAAAGCTGGATATACCTTGTTGGAAAATTGAACTGTGTGTGTCTCTCGCGCGCACGATCATTCTGTTCTATTTTTTTTTGTTTTTTTTTTTATCATTTCAACTTTCTGATCATTCGCTTTAATTTTTTTTCTTTTTTTTTTCCTTCACGATTCTCACGTCTCTCGCGCGAACGGTCGATCATCGGCCAACGTCGCGAAATGGCACTCTACGGAACCGAGTGAATCGATAAGAAAATACAGTACAGTTTTAATTCGTATTTTTGTATTTTTTGTTTTTTGTTGTTTCTTTAATTTTTTTTTTGTTCGTTTTTTTTTTTTTTTTTTTTTTTGTATAAAAAGAAGTGATAGAAAAACCGTACGGAAACGTAGTTCTAGGCCGTTTCGTTTTTGTGCGAATGGCCGTGTATTATGTTTTTTTTTTTTTTTTTTTTTTTTTTCATTTTCACTGTTTAAACTAACCGTTAGAATTTTAGAATTTTTTTCGTTTTATAGAATCGAAGGAAGAAAGACGAATATCTTTCTCCGCCCGACATTCGATTTAGGTCTGACAAAGGACGTCGAGCGGCTTTTTTTTTTTTTTTTTTTTTTTTTTATCTGAAAACTCTAACTGATGATATCCGAACGTGTGTAAAGAATCCAGTCACGCATTTTTATCGTTGCGTCGGTGACTTCAGACGGTGCTTTTAATTTATTAAATTTATTATTCGAGTAGCGCTCTCTCTCTCTCTCTCTCTCTCTCTCTCTCACACACACACACTCGCAGATAATTACGAATTCATACGACTCATTGAAAAATGATAAATAACAAAAAAAAAATAATAATAATAAACAAAACATTTCTCTCGCTCACGAATCTTAGAAAAATTTACTGTGCGCACATCAATCGTTCGCGCATCTGAGAAAACTGCATGCATCTCCTATCGTTTTTCCCGTGTCACCCTCGATTACATCGTTTAACTATCGACGCTTCGTAGCAAGCCCGAAATACCGACACGAGCTCCATCGTATTGTTACATTTTGTTTTTTTTTTTTTTTAATTAACTATACTTATTATAAATAATCATACAACGAACGGATACGTAATGTGTGCATCGCTTCTTTTTTTTTGAATTATTTCTTGTTCGTTATAAGGAAGAAGTACGTCGTATGTCCGAAGAAGATATGGTATCGAAATTGGCAGCGTATTGAACATTTTACGTGGTATTGTCTATAAGTTTCCCTTTTTTAATTTAAAAAAAAAAAAAATTTCAATTAAATTCACGCTTGTGTTCCACATTCCCTAACTTAACTCGATCAAAGCACACGTTATTTAACTGCTAAAAAAAAAAAAAAAAAAAAAAAAAAAGAAGAAGAGAGTCCCTTTGATTCTGCATTCTTGCGTTCGAATCGCGGTGACATCGACGTTGTGCGCCGCGTCGGGCTTTTTCCTCGGCAGTCGCCCGCGCGCGTTAACGGGTAGCGCTCACATAGACCAGCTCGGTGATTAATCTCGACGCTTATTAACTTTTATAATGGAAATATACATACAATTATATACATACAATATACATCGCTCGGTTCCGTACAAACAATAGTGAAGACAAAGAAAATAAAAGAAAAAACAATAATGAAAACAAAAAAAAAAAACAAAAAAAAAGAGAGAAAAGCGCGTCGCATTAACAATAATTGCCCACGAATCATCGCGCCTCTTGAACCGATACGGGCCGACGACTCCGGTGGGCGAGGCACGGGATTCATTTTTTTTTTTTCTTAAATGTAACTCTATAACAGAAAGAAAAAAAAAAAAAAAATATCTAACTAACTCTTTGTGAAAAAATAGGCGCGCGCGCGTCCCGTCGCCGAGACTATATACATAAAAAAAAGAGAGAAAAAAAAAAAGGATCGATTAGAACATTTTTTCGAGCAGCATCCAAACGAGAGCGACGGCGATCGGCGCGACGTACTGTATAGGCACGCTGTAAGAAGTGTTCAATAGATCGCCGCACTGAGCCTTCAGACTCTTGTACTGTTTCGAGAGTTCAGTTTTCTCCTCGTTGAGGACGTTATATTTTTCCTTGAGTATAACGAGCTCCTCGTTAACTTCCTGTATCCTTTGATCCTCGTTCTTCGCCCGATAGTACAGTTCCTTCAGTTTGTTGACGATGTTCTCGCTGGATTCCTGAACGAGCCAATCGCGCAGTTCGTCAAGCTCCCGCTTCACGACCTGCTGTGCCTCGATATCGTCATCGCCCCCGAGCGACTCCAGTGAGTTGATGAGAGTGCGAAGTATGAACTCCCTCGTGTCCGAGGACGATTGGTTGATGGCGTTCGAGAGCGGCTTGAGGGTCTTAACGTAATCGCCCTCGAGATGCTCGCCCTCCTCCTCGAGTTCGATGTTCTCTGCCCTGTCGATGTCGTCGTCCTTCTCGTCGACCTCCGGCGATGCGACCGATGCGTGCGACTCGTTCGGCGACTCGATAGAGTCCGACGAGTCGTCGTCGCCGACGGCGGTCGCGACGTCAGCGAACTCCTCCTCGGGCCTGTAAGAGTGATCGTAGTGGACCTCCACGAGGTCCTTTCCGTTAGTCCCGCTGGCGAATCGGACCTCGAGTTTTTGGCCCTCGCGAGCCGGCGACGAATCCTCCTCGTCCTCGTCCCGCTCCTCGACGCCCTTCGACTCGACGACCGACTTCTCGCCGGCCTCCTCCAGCGACGAGTTCCACGTCTCGTCGCTGCCGATGCTGCAGCTCTCGTCCGTCACCTCCGAACCGCCGTCGGACTCGACGCTCTCGTCCATGTTCGTTCCGCCGTTGACGAGAGTTCGCCGCGACTGCAGACGACGCTGCAGACGCTTCCTCTCCGCCGACGAGAACACCGACTGGATCTTACGATCGGCGGAGTTCTCGCGCTTGTTCGACGATTCGTCGAGCTCGTTCTTGTCGTATGCGCGATCGTCGCTGTTGTTTATTATCATCTGGCTCCATTCGCTCTCCTGCGACTTAAGCTGACTCTGCTCGATGTTCGTTATGTTAGTGTCGGTCACCTCGGCGTCGGTGTGCTCGGCGAGCATCGCGTCGAGCTTGTTGAGAATTCCGTTTATCGCCTCGATGGGATTGACTCCGTCCTTCGAGTTCACTTCGCCGTCGCTCATAAGCTTAGGATTCATGTCGACGAGTGTCTGCATGTAATTTCTCATTGCCGTTATGTGCTTCGGTATGTTGACGGGATCCTCGAGCCAGCAGTTTCGCAATCTCGCCTGGAGAAAACGCTCTACCTTCGCCTGCTCCTCGACCTTCTTCAGTAGATCCTTCTTCTCCTGCATCGCCCACTTAACGATCTCCGACGAGCTCTCCTCCTTCTCGACGAGCTTGTTCTCCATGAACTGCAAGTTTCGCTGAGCCTCGGTGTACTTCGCGGCGAGCTCCTGGATCTCCAGTTGTGCGTGCTTCGATACGTCGTGGAGGCTCTGACACTCCTCCTCCGTCTCGTTCAGCCTGCTCTCGAGCTGCACGAGCTTCTGGCTGACCTCGAGCTTCTCCTGATGGATCTTCCGCAGGGCCTCCTTCGCGACTATCTGATACTGCGCCTTCTCCTCCTCGAGTTTCACGAGCTCGTTTCTTATCTTCTCCTCGGTCATGTTCTTCGAGCACGCGACAAGCTGACTCTCGACCGTCTTCACCCGAGCCAATAGACGATCCTCGTCTATGAGCGCCTTCCACGATTGGTCCGTCGCCTTGCGGGTGTTCTCAACGAGATTCTGAAGATGAGCGAGCTTGCCGTGCAACGACTTTTCTCGTCTGCTCGCCTCCTGCACGTACTGATGGAGCTTGTAGAGATCCTCGAGCGATACATCGCCCGCCGGACTAGCGACAGACATGCTTCGGCTCGCCTTCGCCTCCTTACCGTCCGGCAGATAAAGCTTCAGCGTAGCGACGATGCAACCGTGCGTCACCTTCTTCGTGCTCTCCATCACGTCGACGCCGAACTGCACAATGTCGCCGGAGCATACCTCGCGCGGCGTAGACTCCAGACCAGTCGCGCTCAGTCGCTGATTGTTCACGAACGTTCCGTTGCTGCTTCGCGTGTCTTGCAGATAAAACTTCCCCGCACTGTACCAAAGCAACGCGTGATTTCTCGACAGGACCTTGCAGTCGAATATCGCGTTGTTGTTCGCGGCGCGAGCCCTCGCCACCGAACGACCGATCTTCACCGGCTGCTCGAGGCTCAGCGTACGCTCCTGAAATACGTGCGAATTGTCGCGACATATCAGAATACCCTTGGCGCTCATCTTTCCCTCGGCTTTCTCGCACGACATCAGATCCTTCGGCTCCCTCTTGTTGTCTTCCGAACCAGCATTATGTACCCAGCAGCCGCTCGCTACGACCATAGCCGAGAACGCTCTCGCCCCGTTCGGAGAACAAACGCTCCTCCCCTTCGGCGAAGATTCTCTCCGGCTGGATTTCTCTCCTTCGGCGATATTCGACGCTCGTTCGGTAGCGAAGTTCCAGCTTCGGCGAAGGAGCGTCTCTCCGAGGTTCGAAGTTTCGTTGCGAACGAGGCAAAAAAAAAAGTACAATCTTTAGAGAGTCAACTAAAGAAAACAAACAAAACAAGTTTCTAACGCACACCGACCGTCACTGCCAGGATCGAGATTCGTCCACGTTCCGACTGACTTCTTCGGTCGACAATCACGAGAATCTAACGACTTTTTCGGCGGTCGTGTAGGTCGCTACGTGAAGGATGCGCATCTTCGGCAGGGCGTAAGGCGCTGGATTTGGCATGGTTTTGAGGGCGACGAGAAAAAAAACAATTAAATCAACGAGCACTTCCCCGCGTCCCTTGTGCCCTGTAGCGATAGCACGGTCGACGATGGGCAAAAAGAAAAAAAAAAAAAAAAAAGAAAAAACTGTCGTTGGTGTCGACTTGTCGCTGGCCGTCCGAAACGATCTTTCGCTCGTACGCAACGTTCGTTTCTCTTTCGCACGAGCCGAAAGAACTATCTGTCGACCGACGATGATTCTTCTTATTTTCTAACTTTCGCTGCCGGTTTTGCGTGCACGTTATCCCAAGTCGACACTCCGAGCGAACGTGAGCGAGCTGTCGGGACGATTTTTTCTTGTATTTATTTTGTTTTTTTTTTTTTTTCGCTTCAATTAATTCCAACTTCGATGTGTCTCTTCCGTCGATTGCCGTACGGTGACCGTACGGGGACGAAACAACGGACGGGCAAAGCCCCACACGGGTTATCGAGTATGTCCTCGGCCACGGGGCGGGCTTACTGGGCTCTCCTCGCGTTATTTCCGCGTTCGACGAACGACAGGACTGCCCCGCGAGAGGGACAGACCGAGAGAACTTACAGAGCGGCACTCCCGTTGACGCCGAGGGCCAGCAGTGACCCGCGCGCGCCCGTTCCAACCGCGATAAACTTTCTCGCTTTTACTCTTTGCACCAAACGGATTTATGTCTCCACAGTGAACTCGTAATATATCCGTTTAATAGAATACTTGCCGGAGGACACACACGCACGCACGCACACACACACACACGCGCGCGAGCGCCCACACGGACCAGAGAGTTGTGTCAGAGGGAGAGACACACGCGCGCACACACACGCGCGCGCACGCAACACTGACGAACGGAGGAGAAGGAGGAGGGGGGGGGGGGGGGGCGCGTCGTGGAAATAGCACCGTGGTTCACGTTCCCTTTTGTTTCGAGCCACAAACCGAGTCGACTGAGGACGCCCCGAGTTCTACGTTCCCCTGTCTATCGACCGACAGCGCGACGAACGGCGCTGTGAGACACGAGGGAGAGACAGAGAGAGAACTCTCCGACGACGTTGTTCTCCTCATGCAGAAACACCGCTTCCTTTGGCTCTGTGCGAATTCTTGTGCGATTCTTGTGCATCGGGAGAGCGAGATAATGTGTGCCGAGGAAACCGAGCGATCTCGGTGCGACTGCACTGCGGCGACTGGCAACGTTTGGCACTCTCTCGTGAGGACGTTCCAGGGCGGCGCGGCTCTTCTGCACGCGTTTCAATTTGTCCACGGACGTTCTTTTCTCGGTCGACTAGAGCGCTGTCTTTCCATAGGCTCTGCGCGAATCTTCACGTTTCGCGGACGGGAGATACTGTCTCTGCTCTCTCTCTCCGATTCCTCACTCACTCACTCTCTCTCTCTCTCTCTCTCTCTCTCGGCGACCCACGCGGTCGGTCGTTTGAAAAAGTAATTGATCTTAATGATATCGCCCAAGACTGCGCTCTTGGAAATATCGAATTACACCGGTCGTCATTTGTATCTTGGGAAAGACAGAAAGTACGAGTGGCGATGTAATTTCGATGCACGGGGCGACGAGCCTTTTTTGTTTATTTTTTATTATTTATTTTTATTCGTGTCTCATCGTCAATGAAGATCGCGAATATTTAATGACGAGAATAGAAGGTGCTTGTTTTATATAGTCGGGGCATTGCGCTATTGTCTATTTTTGGAACGACCTGCGCGTTTAACGAGAACTGTTTAGATTCCGGATGTGCTGTTCTCATCGATTACCTTCTCAAATAATTGCTGTCATAGATTGATCTGCGAATATTTTATCTGTCGTAATTTTTCCTCATGAAAATGATGTCTTTGTTATTCGACGATTGTTTTCGCTTCTTGCAAGTGAAGTTCGCACGGGCTGATTATTGTTCGTCGGACATCCGTATCGATGTTTTCTATACGTCTAGACGGCTCGGTCCTTTCATCGCCCGCGATATAATAACGAGCAGGCAGCAACGGAGTGGGAGAAGCGCGCTTCTCAGCCGAACGCCCTGCGAATCGATATTGCAGACAAACTTATGCCGTTTCGCACATTTTCTTTTTTTTTTTTTTTTTTTTTTTTTTTTTTTTCGGAAAGCTCTCAAAGAGACTTTCCTGGTAGGGTGTCATTTACGCCAAACTCACTACAGTCAACGCGCATTTCCACTGAAAAGTAACTAGGTTGGAGAAACACCGTATATGCGTATGTTTCTCAGGGGAAAACCGGCACTTCCGGTTTTGAACATTTATTTTGTTCGACCGGAAGGCTTTCGGTTTGAAAATCTTATTCTTCAATCAGAAGTGACTCCCTTTGATAAAAGAAAATATTCAACACCGGAAGTGACATATTTGCTGTACGTCACTTCCGGTTTGATGATTTAATTTTTCCAAAGTGACGTATTTTCGGTATGTCGTCATTTCCGATCGAAAAATAAGCTCTTCAAACCGGAAGTGACGCATTTCCGGTATGACACCACTTCCACTCGAAAAATGAGATTATCAAACCGGAAGTGACGCTTTTTCGGTATGGCCGGGTTGCAAAGCTTCGGGAAACAAACTGCTCAGGGGCTATTCTGGCAGAGTAAGAGACAAGGGAAAGAACTATATGACGAACACAAATTGATTATAATTGCATTACACTAATTTTCATTTTAATCTTAACTTTCATTTTAAGTCACGACCTAGTTACTTTTTTTTGGGAAAAACGACTTTTGGCCCGAATTAGTTTGGCTCAAATGATACCTCGATCACCTCCCTTCTCTGTTAATGGGCAGACGGGTCGATGTTTGCAGCAATGCCAGTACGACTCTCACGAGACGCGAGCCTCTAACCTACAAAAATTTGTTTCGGTGTACGCGAACATCAACACCAATCCCGAGTTTCGACGTCCACGAGTTATTCGACTGCGAGAGAAATTCAGCTCGATTGCATCGCTCGTTGGGTCGCAAGGATCGTCGCGTTACACGAGTTAAAAATATCGTAACTTCGACTTGTCGGGGTAATTAATAATCGTCAACGAACCTGGGTTTTACTCGCGTGACAGCGCTCGGTGTTTACATCGTGAGTGAAGCTTCCTTTCATCGGAAAATAGTATAGACATTGAAACGTTAACGGGATAACAATTAGTCTTAATTGTTGTTCATTTATTTACAAGCCGCAGTCGGTAATGTCGGACGACGAGGACTACATGTCTGACAAGTTCCTTCAAGGAGGCGAGCAAGCCACGGCCCCCAGTCTTATATATCGACAATCGGACAAACGAGAGATCGAACTGTTGAAGAGGAGAGCCGAGGCCCAGGCGAAGACGAGAGAGCAGAATAAGTCCGTGCGCGTTATGGAACAGGAGAAACGCGAGGAGGGATTGTCCCTCGCTATTTCCTCCAGCAACAAAGGTATTAAGATTCTTTTTTTGTATACGGTATTAATTGTATTTTTTTTCAAATTGTTTTATATATCTTTATGTGAAGAGCAACATATAGAAGCAGATGTAAAAAGTGAAAGCTTACTTTCCGCAAATACATAATATTATATCTCGATCGAATGTTATATGAATTTTAAAAAGACTATTTATATGTGTAAAAGCGACTCGTTGATGAATGAATAATAAATAAATAAATAATAGGAAAGCGGATTGCCGCGAATTTTTTGTTCTTTTTTTTTTTTGTAAGCTATTTACACTGAATCGTGCACTTGCAGGATTCGAGATGCTGATGAAGATGGGATACAAGCCGGGTCAGGGAATCGGTAAAACAGAGTCGGGAATCGCCGAGCCAATCGGCGTCGACGTTAAGGCGAACAGAATGGGTCTCGGTAAAACGGCGCAGAGGAAAGCAGCCAAGAGGACTAACCCGATTGAAAAATTGGAGAACCTGCAGACCGACGACTTTCGGGATCGCGTTGCGCAGAAGAAAGCCGAACGATTAACCGAGGTGGATCTGATAAATTGTCGGAGAGCGTGCGAGCAGCTCGACACCGGCAACGGCGTGACGGAACCGCGGGAAGAGTGGTACTGGCCGACCGTAAAGAAGACGAAAGCGAGCGAGGACGAGAGCGAAAGCGACAGAGAGGAGGAGGAGGCTGACGAGGACGAAGAGGAGGAGCAACTGACGACGATGGAACAATTGGAAATATTAACGGAATATCTGAGAAAAAAATACTTCTACTGCATGTGGTGCGGAGCGACTTACGAGGACGAGGACGATCTGCGCGACAATTGTCCCGGCAGAACGAGAAACGATCACTGAGTCGTGGATTTTTAGTATTAATTATCTTTTTTTTTTGTGTTAGGGTTAATCGTACGATTTATCTGTGGTGTATCGTTTAGGAGTTATGATTGATTAATGAAAATAAGAGAGAGATGTGATGGGAAAATAATAAATTCAAAACGAGCTCTTCGTTTTTTTCATCACTAAGTCCTGAATTTTTAGGATTATCATTTTTTTTTACCTTGTCCTTACGATTTACCTGTACCGATATCCAACGAAACAATAACTACGAGATGCATCGTTTAGGAGTAATTGGCAAATCCGAGATAGGAAAATAATTAATTCAAAACTTGGTTCGTCCTTTTTTATCACCTAGTCGTGGATTTTTAGGATTAATTATCTTTTTTTTAAGTTATCCGTATGATTTACCTGTACTGAACGAAACTGTAACTACGAGATGTAGAGTTTAATAGTAATAATTAACGAATAAAAGATGGGAAAATAATGAGTTAAAAACTTGCTTCTTCGTTTTTTCATCATAGAGTCGTGAATTTTTGGGATCAATTATCATCTTTTAACGTGATCCGTACAATTTTCCTGCGCTAATATCCAACGAAGCTGCAACAACGAGATTTATTGTTTAGGAGTAAAAAAGTTACGAATAAAAGATGTGAAAATAATAAATTCAAGACTTGGTTCGCCGGTTTTTTTTTCGTGAATAATATTATATCCCGCGAAGTTCCACATCAACCGCCGATATCCAGTTGAGCGACACGACATAAAAAGGGCATTACGCAACTAATGCATAATGTTAGAAAAAAAAAAAGAAGTACACACGAGGGCCGGCTTGAAAATGATCGACCCAGCCCGTTCGTAGGAGAAAAGCCATGGGGGATTGACCTCAGACTAGGAAGACTATTAAGACATAGCAGGGGCCGAACACCCCGAGTTGGGTGTCGTTCGTCGACCGAGAAAGGGTCAGCTATAAAAGCGCCTGTTGGAAGTTTTTCGCTTTCATTCCGATCGGCAACCTCGTCGAGAGCCTTCTTCCCTCCGTCACCAAAAAAATTTCAACATTCCTTTATTTTCATCGCTCAGCGCAAATATTTTTTTTCTCACGATGTTGAAGACAATCGTACGCCTCGCTCTCCTGATAACTCTTCTAGTCATCGGCTCGAGAGCCCAACAGTCAGACGATGAGAATTGCGAGACACTCATGTCGGAGATACATATAACGAAAGGTATAAAAAAATAAAAAATAAAAATTGAGCGAAAAAAAATCGTTTGAAAACAAATGACAATCGACGAGGACAAAAAAAAACTTAGGAGAAATTTTCACTTGTCTAATTGCAGACGAGTACAACGAGGCCGGACTTTTAGCTAGAACCTGCGGTGGCGACGTGTCGGTAACGAAATGCGAGGGATTCTGCAATTCTCAAGTTCAACCGAGCGTCGTAACGACCACAGGATTCTTAAAGGTCCGCATTTTTTGAAGAGCCAATCTTTTTTTTTCTTGCATTCGGTTTGTTTGTTTTTTTTTTTTTTTTTGTAAAAATTGGTTTTGTGTGTTTTTCAGGAATGCTACTGTTGCCGTGAAAGTTACCTCAAGGAGCGAGTGGTAAAACTGAGCCAATGTTACGACGCCGATGGGGTGAGAATCGAGGGTGACGAGCTTTCCACTATGGAGATCAAACTGCGAGAGCCGGCCGACTGCAAGTGCTACAAGTGCGGCGATTTCTCGAGATAGAAGAATCTACGAAGAAGAAAGAAAAAAGAAAAATAAATACGCAACCACAAAAAATGAACTGCGTCGACAAAAACCCTTATAAATTTTGTAAAACGACATCGTTCGACGAATTTGGCGACTGACAAAATGTGTACTCCGATAATTTGAATAAACGATAAATATATACAATGTACTCTCTATACGTTATTCCAACTATTCCGTAAAACCTTTCCCTCGAGCCCGAAGACGAAAGAGCGTCGTCAGAGAAACTCGAATTATTTAAAATAAAAAATGATTTTCACTTAAAAAAATATATGCTACAGTATTGATAATACGACACGATCGTATAATTATCGAGATTATCTTGGTTTACTTTATCATCGAGCTAAAATATCGAATCCGGAATATGATAATGAAAAAATTTTTACAAATTTAACAATAATATACGTTAACGACAACACAACTATGTTAAAGGATTATTGAGTTACATAATTTTCGAGTGATTTATCAATATAAATCACTCAATATAATTTAAATGTAATACTGAATATAATAAAAAATAATTAAAAATGATAAATGAGTTAGATAATCTTTTTTTTTTTTGCTACACGAGCAGTTTGGAATCGATGTTTTGGCTCACAAGTCTCCGACTAGCTGTTTCCGGCATTTTTCAACGAATTTTTTTATTTTACTCATTTTTCGTTAACTCGAGGGTTGGAGATGCAGTCTGGCTATTAAAATTTCCTTTCTACCAGCGATGCCTAATATCGTTCCAAATATTATTATTATTATTATTGTTATTGTTGTTATTATTATTATTATTATTATTATTATTATTATTATTATTATTATTATTATTATTATTATTATTATTATTATATCAAACACGATGCAAGAATTTATTCCCTCCGAAAGGGTGAGGGCTTAATGTGTCAAGAGGGGGTAACTTGCGGGGTCGCCCCGAAGAGCGTCCAGCGTGTACATCGATAGAGCATTAAATATCGGGTGTGTGGAACGAGATTGGAGAGTGAGCGAGAGCTCGCCGGCAACAGGGGGTCTCCGAAAGGGAGTGTTCGCTCGAAGTGGCCGAAGCGATTCTCATTTCCTCGGATTTTTTATCAATCACAATCTATGTATATAAAGAAAAAAGTAGAAAAAAGTTGCCACTATAGAGAATAACGAACGAAACGAAGGAAAACGAAACGGAGTTGCTTTTCCGAGCCGACACCGTCGATAAAACAGACCAACAGATGAAACTATCGAGACGTTCTTTTTTTTTTTCGCAAGAATCAAAGGACCAGGAAATAAAAATACCCTTTAACAAAACTCAAACATTCCGCTATGTAAAAGACTCCAATCTACTTTATCGATTTATGTAATGCGCATTATAAATAAAATGAATTTCCATTATCAAAAATACTGTGATACTTCAATTTTGGTAATGCGGATACACTGAATGGAACAAGACACTATTGTTAATCGTTTTTCTTCTTAATATCTGTATCATACTCATTGTAAAAGGGCTTGTCCCATAAATAAATAAAGAAAGAAATTTAAAAAAAAATAAAAAATGGAAAATAAAATTGAATGAATACATTTAAAAAAATTGTCTACTACCTGAAGTGCAGGGGATTCGCGAGCCACCCGCTATCTTCCCTCTCACCCTGAACAGTTTTTTCCGATTATAAAGAAAAAAAAAAGAAAAAAAAAACAATAGAAAATAAAATAAGCAAATAAATAAAAGTAATCGTGTGTCTAAAGTGCAGGGCATTTCTAGGCCACTCGCTATCTCACCTCCCGCCCCGATCAGTTTTTCCCCTCCACGGACGCAACCGGCAGGGGGTGGAAACGGTCCTTGGGTTCGTGGTATATAAAAGAGCTGCGTCGTTGGGACAAAAGACACACACGGTGCCGAACAGCCGATACCTCAAGATGTATCGAGCTTGCTATAACTTTCTCGCAGAGCTTGGTAAATAAGACAAATAATTTGGACAATAAATTTCAAGCTATAAGTACAAAAACAAAAGGGAATAAAAAAGTTTCGCACGTACTTCGTACAGAAGAGTTAGTTAAAGATAGTTCCGCGCGCTTACCTTCCAGCGATAGCGGGATTGCTGATCTGCCTCTTTGGAAACGTCGTCGGAGTCGTCGGAGTCGACGAGTGCAAGGTTACGCCGGTTATCCACGTCCTCCAGTACCCCGGATGTGTTCCCAAGCCGATACCGAGCTTCGCCTGTACGGGTCGTTGCAGCAGTTACTTGCAAGTAAATATCTAACGGACGTTTACACGTTACTCCTTAATTAATAATAAATAATGTAATCGTGCTTCGAACAAGTTGGGTCGCATGTGATTTTTTTTTTGTTTATGTGGTCGAACGAGTTGGGAATGGCGTCTTAAGGAAAGGCTAATAATAAATTATTCTTTTTTATCATTAATATTTACAGAAAGAAAGTTATAACTTATTATATCTGCATCAGTAGAATTTGTACATTGTACGAACAAGTGTTTATCGAGTCTGTTTTTAAATTGATTTAGTGTCACAGATTCAATAATCATTGCCGGTATTGCGTTCCACGCACTAACCAAATTTTGTTCAGAGCTGGCAAACACGAGTGCGAGTTTCATGTGAGATTATGTGAGTGCAAGTTTAAGAGGGCACAAATTTCGAGTCTAAATTTGTCCAAAACAATTCCATAAAGTGAAAAATGAAATTTCGGGCCATGCTGCATTAATTGAATGCGCTAGGTCCGCGATTCATTTTTTTATATATTATAAAACGGCTTTCGAGAAAAATAATGATTCGAAATTTTTGCTCTGTCTCTCTTGTCCTCATACGTGTTTAGCATTCCCTTAAGGTGATTTTGAAATATCGCCATCGGCAACAAAAACTGTGCCGAATGTCGTAGTTTGCATAGAAAAAAGAAGATATAGTTCGAGTATTATCGTCATTATTTGTTTATCGTTCTATAATTAACTTGAACAGGACTCGTTGAAGCCAAGGGTTTCATAAATGCGACTATATTAAGCCGTTGAAACGTATTTGTGTTTATACATATTTTTTTTTTTTTTGTAAAGGAGCAATCCGTTTGGAAATATAAACAATCAGTGAATCGAAAAAATAGTCTTTCCCTGAAAATCAGGCGGAGGAAGAAAATTGGCTCTTTCAAAAACAATACAGTTTTTGTTACCTAGCTCGGCGCGGTGTTGTACGGAGGGTTATAACGACATCACCTTAAGCGACGAGAACGAACGACTCGCTAGAGTCGAAAATTTTTATTGCCGGACGGGGTGGGAGAGGGGGGGGGGGGCGAATGTCGGGGAGCTTTAGGAAAATAACGAAATACAATTATTTTTGTCACCTGTTACACAAGGTATCCGGCTCGAAGATTTGGCAAATGGAGAGAAGCTGCATGTGTTGTCAGGAGAGCGGCGAACGGGAGGCCAGCGTGTCGCTCTTCTGTCCGAAGGCTAAACCGGGCGAACGAAAGTTCCGCAAGGTAAGGAACGACCGGACGCGCGGAGCGTCCTCGATCGACGGACAAACGTACGCTCTTGGGCTCCTCGGAGACGACACTTTCGTGACAGAGTTACGTTCGAGCGCGGCGTTAAGAAAAATCACAGGGCTAAACTTTCTGACACACCGCGAGTGCCTCGCACTGCCATGTTGTTTTTGTTCGGCGAGGCCGCGAGAGTGGGGGGCGGGGTGGGGGGGAACGACGAAACGGCGGTTTGTCTCGCGCCAATTCTCCGCGGGCGGTTCAAAAATGCCATACGGAACAGTTTTTGTAGCATGGAAAATTTTTTGGATGCGTCGCACATATATTCTCAAGCAAGTTTCATTGGAATGAAAATTTCGTTACCTCGCGATCCGCCAGAAATCCGAACAACACTCGGCCGTATCAATTATGTCGAGACCTTTGATTTTACATAATAATAATGCTAGAAAGTTATGGTCAAATTATTTTTTTTATCATTTCTTCTTGAGAAGAAAATGAGAAAATCTTTTTCTCATTTTCGAGACGATTGCGTCGACGGTTTCGTAGTTATGGCGTTAAAAAAAAAAAAAAAAAAAAAAAAAAAAAAATTTGAAAAGGGAAAATTCAAAGATATTAAGATACTGAAAAAATGCATTGTGACTTTTAGAAAAACAGCGAATACACTTGAAGAGAAACAAAAGTTTTGCTGATTATTCGTTAGACAATTTTTTTTTTTTTTCCATTTTTTCAATAACTTCTTGACATTATTATCGTGCAAAATTAATGTTCCTGTGGCGACTTTGATGCAGTTGATCTTTTGCAGATTTTTATGCCATTGTAAAGCGTTAAAATTCCCACTGAATCTCACTTGCTGCTGGGAATGTACGTGTTGCGCACATCCTTAAGCTAAAATGAAAACTTTTGACGTCTTGATCGAAAGATTGATTTGTTCATCAGGTAATTACCAAGGCGCCGATCGACTGCATGTGCCGTCCGTGCACAGCCGTTGAACAATATTCCATCGTACCTCAGGAGATCGCGGGCTTCGCTGAGGAAGGACCACTGACCACTTCCGCCCACTTCCGGCGATCCTCGGGTTTTCAATAACGTCGATAATGAAGCATTGAATTTTAATGAAATTAAAAGACCGACTAACGGTCGACACAACGAAGGACCGAACACACAATTTTAATGGATCATTGAATTTGAACTGACGAATAAAGAAATTATAACTCGAACGCTATTAGTTATTTTCCCCTTCCCTCCCTCCCCGCCCCTCTCCCCCCCCCTCCTCGTCCGAATATCTCAAGTTTTCTCAGAAGTCCGGCGCAAGCAGTTCAGCGTAAAGAGGTAGCGAAGATTAAATGAGTCGTGCAAATGGCATGGAGTTATTTTTGTTTTGTTTTGTTTTTTTTTTTTTTTTTTATTATAGATATGATTTATTATAGAAGTGTATGTGTTTATGTGTTTCGTGTTACTTTTTTTTTCCTTTTTTTTTTATTATTATTACTTAGCGTTAAGTTTATTTATATTATGTATATTTATACCACCGATATACCTATACACATGGGAGGATTGCGAATGTGTATATGTTTTATGCACGCCTGAAATCGACAGAGCCTGCAAAACGAAGCGGCATCCGCGATTTTGCACTCTGCGCGAACGAGCAGAGCGGTCACTCGAGACCACAAAATTCGCTCGCATCTATTCGCCCTCGTCTCTCCTTGCTCCGTTTACCCGGTTTACATCGTGTTCTTTTTTTCTTTCTTCTTCATCATCAATCAATCGTTTTTTTTTTTTTTTTCCCTTCGCTACACCGCTATTTAATATGTACAGTAATAACCTTCTTATTCGTTATCTCCTTTATCCACAAGTTTCATTTTTTTTTTCCTTTTTGTGTTTTTTTTTTTTTTTTACTTTTAACAATGTCTTTACCCACGTATAAATAATCCTAGTTTATATAATTATCTATCGCATTTCGGGGGAGGAGGGAGGGGCGGGAGGGGGGGGGGGGAGGGTGACGAAGGTCATCGGCGTACGCGCTGGCGCATTAACTCCGCATAAGATAGGCGCTCGCCTAGTCCGAGGAAGCTACCGTCCCGCCCCCGCCCCCACCTCCGCCCCCGCAGACACAACGTCGTTTCTTTTCATTTTTAATCTTATGTTTTTTTTTTTTCTTTTCTTATGATTCGTTCGATTTTACGAGCGAATTTTTTTACATCGCGTCTCGTTGATCTCGATGTTGCACCAAAGATATATTTTTTTTTTTTTTTTTAATTCTTTTTTTCATTCCTTATCGTCACGAGGAGAGTTAAGGGTGGCGCGAATACGCCAGCCAATATGTATATCACCGTGTGTTGTTTAATTATTATTATTATTATTATTATTTTTTATTGTAAAATATCACGAGGTCGGTTGTGGGAAAAGGGCGGTTCGGCCCGTGTGAAAAAAAATTAACGAAAAGAAAAACAACGGTTCGGTTTTAGAGTTACAGAGCTCGTCTCGTTCGACCCCCCCCCCCCCCCCCCATCGGCTTTCGTGGCCGAGCTTCGAACGACACGACCAATAATCGTTCGTCGACAATGCGTGCTCGCGACGATGGTCGTTGGCAATTTCGAGGGAGCGGAGGGGGCCCGAGAATGCCGGGCGGGAAATTTGAAAAATGTCTCTTAAATCTCACTCTTATCCCTTATTCGTAACAATCCACCGGGTTATCCTACGAATCACACGAGACTGGAGTCATCGACCTCAACGATTACAATGGGTTGTTATCTTGTTGCTGTTGTCGTAGTTTTTTCTTTTTTTTTTTTTTTTCTTTCTTTTTTTTGTTTGTTTCTCATCGTCGTTGATTATTTTCTTTTTTTTTTTTTTTTATACAAATCGGTTTATTACTTTAACGCGGCGACGACGCGCAGCTCGCAATTACGCGCTTTAATAGCGTTCACGATTGTCGGCTGCGGAGCATCTTATTTACATGTGAAATTAGGTTCATAGGCGCCTTCGTGAATGGCCATGCGCACTTCGAAGGAGAGAAGAATCACGTGGTCGCTGAAGGATGTTTCTTTTTTTTTTTTTTTTTTCTATCCCCAACTTGTGTGTAGCTCCGTGTGACATCTGACGGAGGAAAAGAAAGTCAAAAAAAAAAAAAAAAAAAGATAAATTTATCAAAACACCGATAAACGCTCGAAGAAATCAAAGATCGCCCGTATTCTTCTCTCTCGTCGATGCAGACTGCAGGCTCAGTTATATATCGAAACTAAAACAAATCGGCGATCGCCCGTCGAGGGGAACTCGAGGCTCTCCTCTCATTACAATCCATACCGTGAAAGCGATATTTTTTTTCCGAAACAAATATAAACAATACAACGAGTACCTATACACAATATCGATAAGAGAACGACGTTCGAAGGGAAGCGAAAGCTCGCTGGAAATCATCTTTCGGGGCAACTTTTCGAGCAACCCTCGAGAGATTATCATTTTTGTTTTTTTCCTGCGGTCGTACGTGTTGTATTACGATCGCGCTATCTAAACGCAACTGGCGCGCCTCGCTCTGATTTTTTTTTTTTTTTTGCTCATCGTTCTCCATTATTACACGGTCTATAGTTCGCAGCAATAACAAATTTTTCTCACACTCGCACAATTAGCTACCCGCGTACCTGCCACGTGATTATCGCGCAAGCACACAATCGTAGTTCTTCTTGTTTCGCTTCGCTCACGCTCACGCACACGCACACACACACACAAAACACATCGTGTTGCTCAATTTGTTTCTTTTTTTTGTTCTCTCACATTCGCTCATGTTGATTATAAGTAACTAGTTATTTTTAAAAAATAGTAACGCCTCGGTAAAGCACACCATTTATAATCTTCCCATTGATCTGTGTTTTGTTTCGTATTTTTTTTTTATTTTATTTTTTTTTTATTATTTTTATTATAACGCGTGCCAAACTACAAAAAACAGCGCTCGTTCTCTTATCTCTCGTACTTTAGAACTGCACTCACGGCATTCATGCATACGTAAATAATGAACGTTCCCTCGTGTCTCACAGTGCGGATCCCGAAGTCCGCGCATCCGGTGGATCTCAAGATCAATAATTCGCAATTTTTTTTTCTTTTTTTCATAATTTTTTTTTTTTTATAAATTATTAATTCTTTTTTACTCGTTTACAATAGTAGGAAGAACCATCGCTCTCGCTTCAGACTTGTTTATCAACAGTGTATGCGTGTGTTTCTCTTTTTTTATTCTTCATATTTTATGTTTTGTTTTCTAAGCCGTATCAATTTCAGTTTCGTCCGATGTCGCACGTGAGAAGAATCCGGGTGCTCTATGTATAATTTTTCCTTATTCCATTCGTTTCGTCTCCTTAATCGTAATTAAAGCGCATTTCGAGAAAAAAAAAGTAAAAAAAAATAATAATTTTCAGTTTGTTTAGTAGAGAGAGATTATCGCGCGAGGAGCGTGGTTGCAGTGGATATTCTCTGTGGTTCGAGCGTCGCGTGTGTCCGACGAAAGTACGTGGCTACTCGTCGTTAAACAGTCTTGTTACTTTTTTCTTTTTTTTTTTTTTTACCGCAATAAATCCCCGAACGACGCGACGGAACTCGTGCGATCCATCGTGCGCGCACGCCGGTCACAAACACGATGGGCTCGCGGTGCGACAAAGTTTCAAGACATAAAAAAACACAACGTTGTCCATGGAGCTGTTTTTTGTTTTGTGGTTTTTTTTTTGTATTGTTTCTGCTTTATTTAAACTTTAAACCATTTTTTTTAATGAATTATATATAATAATTATCTTGCATTTACTTCGGTATTCATAATTAATAGTTAATCTTTATCTTCATTATGTATAGCGTATCTCAAATACGGCCATTTTATGGTGTGTCCGTTTTTTTCTTTTGTTTTTTTCTTTTTTTTGTCTCTCTTTTCCCTTGAAAGATCGTTTACACAAATCAAAGCGATCCTTCCTCCTTTCTCCCACGGATCTTCCGTGTAATTAGCCCAGACTTTATGATACATACACCTCCGCGCAACCATTCAATATCCAGTTTATTTCCAAACCTGTTGTCTCTCGCGTCGCGTCCAACGATCGGTTATTCGATGATCGTACCCGGACAGCCGTTAACGAGCCTCACGCATCGTCACTGTCGGGTTCTCGCAACCCGGTGAAGAAGGAGGTGAGTCCCTTTATCGCCACCGCGTGACCGGGGAACTCGCCCTTGTGCGACTCCCACGTCAGGAATGCATCGTCCGAGAGGATGTCGTTTTGATGCAGCGAGGTCAATATCGCGAATAACAAACCTGCAAGTTTAATGCGAATGAGTGGTTTATGAATACAACGGGCGAATTATCGTAATTTCGAAGTCAATTTTACGATACGATGATTTGTCATAAAATCAAGGTCGATTCAACTAACCGGGCGGATGCTCCAGCTTGTGAACGTACGCTTGAATAGCGAAGAGACACTGCAATTCCAGATCGGCATTGGCGTCGGCGATAAATCGCTTTATCAGGGTTTGATGATTTTTGAAAGCGTTGTCGTTGAGCTTCCACACCGAATGGCGTTCCTCTGAAAATAGATTACATTACTCATTATTTATATTTAGGGTGAGCGATTTTGTATTTTTGGCGTCAGTGACGGAAGAACGGCGAAGATGATTTTCAAGTTTTACGCACCGACTGTGACATCCAGAATCGCCGTCATCAGAATTCTGATGAACTGCGGCTCCGTTACTCTCGTGCCGACGTTCGCCTGTGGACATAATGGATTAAACATTGTGTTCTATGCGACGGTGAGAGTTAGTTTATCTGATTTTCGTCAGCGCACTCACCAATATCCAACTGCAGATGTGGTCGAAGTTGCTCTCGCGCATTAGTTTGGGGAGGTGATCGTGGATCTGCTCGTTGGTTAATTGACTACCGGAAGATGTGATGTCCGAGCTCTTGCACTCGCCGTTGAGGAACTCCAATTTCTGCAAATTTACAATATTTTATATTATATTTTATATTATATTTTATATTATATTTTATATTATATTTTATATTATATTTTATATTATATTTTATATTATATTTTATATTATATTTTATATTATATTTTATATTATATTTTATATTATATTTTATATTATATTTTATATTATATTTTATATTATATTTTACGACATCGACTCAGCAACACTTACGTATTCTTTAATAATGTCATCGACGTTCTCCATCTTCGTGTTGACGATGTCGCTCCACTGGAGTCCACTTTGGTCCCATTTTTCGGCCACCCATGTGGGTCCCTGATCTTTCACGAGTTTGGTGAGCAATTCGCCCATCAGTTTCCCGCTGGTGCCGAGGCTCTTGAGAATCGACGTCGTAGTCTTCAGTTCGGCAAGAGGATGCGCATTGGTCACTACCATATTTGCTGCGTTCGCCCGAAGGAATAAGACAAAAATATCGTACGATTAAACTTCTATTCTCGATAGGCGAGAAAATTATTTTTTTAAAGCAATTCCTCAGGCCTGTTGAGCTTATATAGCCAGCATTGTGTTAACACTATGGTATGAGATCGTCATCACTTTGAATCGTTTAGTAATAAATCGTCAGTCATAACTTTTTTTTTTCGTGACTAAATTCGTCCAAGTTCAACTTACACAGTAGGTCGGCGAAGTACGTCCATATTTTAGGTATATCAATGACTAGGTCGTACGCCAGTTCCAAAACCTTTTCGAATCTGCAAAAAGTAAAATGGGCTCGTTAAAAAAAATCTGGTCCTCATTTTCAACAAATATATCTTTCCGACGAAAGCTACGATATTCTTTCAGTATCCTTTTGGCTGATCAACACAACGTCTTTTTGTTGAGACTTTACTCTAGTTATCGAAAAGTATCATCATCGAATCGTATTGTCCGACATTTTTTTTTTTTTTTTTTTTTACTGTCGTTGTTGTACACTTACTCGGTCTGGAAGAGCGAAAGCGGGAGGATATTGTGGTTTATCAGATGACTGAAAAGCGCGGCGAACTGGTAACGCACGACCGCAGTTCGCTCGAGGACTCCGTTGATCGATTTACGAACGAACAGCTCGTACGAAGAACTGTCGAAGTAATCGGTTATTTGCTCCATCGCGTTCTGCAAAAATGATAAACAAAGTTAAAAAAAAAAGATTCGATAACAAATTGCGCTGGTTACTTTCTACTCGTTTCACTGATAATTTTTTTCTGTGTATAGTTATTATGCGTGTCCGCTTTTCAATCTGCTCGCGATATCAGCGATAGGATTTTCAGCACGTTCGAATCTCTGAAATCCTCGATAAGTCGAGCGTTTAAGATTAAGAAGAAGGTATTGCGTAATCTCGCACACCAATGACTCAAGCATCTCTCATTGGTTGGAAGAGATGGATCTAAGGAGCGTGCTCAAACGACGATGCCACGACTGTGACGGTGAGAAAAAAAAATGTTATGGGAATAAACTTACTTCGACGAATAATTCGGTTTTCGGTTCGCAGCCGGCCAAGTCCATTATCGAATTAACGATACCGACAAGTTCAGCCTCGGTTTTTTGGGGCTTATTACTAGTGCTACTACTAAAGCTGCTGCTACTGCCAGTAAAAACGGCCGAGGTAGGTTGAGGTTTCATTTTCATCGACGACGGTGGCATCGTGATGCTTTGACTGCGGCCGCCTTCCATGAGGGCCTCCCTGCCGGACGAGCCGCTGTTCATCTGGTGACTACTGAGGCGTGAGCCCTTGTTCTCTGTAAAATGTACAAAAAAAACACAACGGTTTAAGAAATAGTCCATACATGCCGTTCGTATGTTTTGTATCAGTATCCTTTTGGCTAAGCAACATCAAACTCATTTTCTTTGGAGCTTTTCAAACCATTGATTGTCATCACAGATGCGTGGACACATTTTCCGAATTTTTATATGTATTTCTATTGAATGTTAAATCAAATTCTGAAGACTTTTTGTATGTGTAAAAGGGCATCACGCGTCGATAAATAAGTAAATAAATAAATAAATAAAACGGCATTCTTCAAGTAATCTCGACGGCACAGGGTACTTCGCAAAAAATTGACTAATTCATCTACTACCAAAATGTGCGTTAAGGACAAAGTTAAACGAGCTTCAGATATCGATCACGGTGTCAGCCGGTAATTACGTTGTGTTAGTGCAAATAGAAACTTGGTTGGACTCGAGAATAATTAAAGACTAGACATTAACCGCACTGTATGTATTAATCTCTTTCTTATCTTGTCTTATTGTATCGATTCTATTGCGGCATAGGCACATTATCCGCGTTTGCGCATACTTCCAAAGGGCTTGACGCGTACAATAAGTAATAAATAAATAAACACGCAAGCGTCGACACATCTTTCGAATCGACGGGAGGGGGGAGGTGAAAAAAAGCAGAGAGATTATAAACTCTTACCCCATGGAGATTTGTAGTCCGATCGTCCGTAATCCCTGGGTCCGGTCGATCTCGATCTGTAAACAAGACGAACACGAAATCGTAAATATTTTTGTAACGAGCGACGAGCAACGGTGGATTATTATGTTCGCCGAGGCGTATCAGAACGTTGTATTGCAATCACGGTAGTTTTAGAAGATTCAGAAACTCTAGTCTGTAAAAACGTATCATCATAACAATTATTTGTCTATTATATCGCACCTTACTGAAAAGTGAAAATTGGACTTACCCAGAAAGTTGCATCGGCGGTCGCTTGTCCAGATCCGAAGGCATGCTCTCCAGTAGAGCATATTTGTTCGGCGTTAACGTTTTTGACGTTGCCGCCGATTGCGCGCCCCAGGCGTACATGTGTCTGCTTCCCAGCCTCATCTCGTCGGGTGCCGGCTGCGATAATTGAACATGCGTACTTTAGAGTTTGCACTTATAAAATTAGCGTCTCAACGTCAATTACATTGAAACGAATGATTTATTCACGCGAGACGCTACCAGGTAGTTAAATTCCAATATGCCGTGGCATCTTTGAACCAATATACGTTTATAAGAAATACGAAAAAAAAATACTCACAGCTTTCGTGCTCAGTTTCGATGTCTCTACGGAATAAGGTTGTTGTCTAGTCTTGCCGACGGGTTGACTCCATCCGCCTTCCTCCATTCCAGAGCCGCCTCCACCTGCAAATACAAATATCACTTTGAGTCTCGAAGAACTGACTTTGACAAAGAAGAGAAACAATAATTTTTCGGACCAATATCAGAACGTTTTTGTACGATCAAATTAATTCAGAAACTCCAGTCTGGCATAACTATACGTATCATCATGGTGTGTGGCTCGTCTGTCAAAATATACAGGGTTGGATTTATTTACGAGAGGAGCGCATCGTCACTTACGATTTCTTCTTCTGTCGTTATTGCGATCGTCTTTTCTAGGTGTGTTCATGGGTGTGTTATTCAACTGTGTGTCCGAGCGTTCGCACTCGGCCTCCTTCTGGATTTGGTCCATCGTCTTGGGTTTGTTCTCGTCTCTTCTCGGTACCCACTGATTGGCCCTCAAATCGATCACGTCCTGAATCATGAAGCGTATCCTCGAGCTGATCTTTCGTTGATTCTTCTTGCCTGCCAATTCGGCCAATTGGACGAAGCACGGTGCGAGACCCTCGGGGATGTTCTGATTCACTCGGGAATCGAGAACTTTGCCGATCGTAGTCAACAATTTACACAAGCACTCGAGACTCTCCTCGTCGGGAGTTGACAATAAGTGATATATACAAAAATGCATAATCTTGGTCGTGAGCATTTCTTTCTTGAAGAGCTCACCAATGAATCTGTAAAAAAAAACGGTAATAAGAACGGTATTAAGAAAAAGTAAAAAAAAAAAACAAATACATCGAGTATTTTCGTGTCAATCGGGAACGCCGAAGAATCTTACCTAATGTTACCGACGGATCGAATGCGCACCCGACGGTCGTGCTCGTCGAGGTTTGCTTGCAGTTCCTTCTTCTTCTCCGGATCTGTGCTCTCCTCGATCTCTTTCACCTTGGCCGTTCGGGCAACCTCGTCGTCGGTTTGTTTAGAAAACTGCATCTGACAGCGTTCTATAATGAGTTTCCTAAAGTTAACCTCCACGGGGGCAGACGGGGGTGCTGGTTCCTGAGAATCGTCGTCGTTCTCCGGTTTCTTCTCGTCGGCCATGACCTTGATCTGGGCGAGCTCCTTGCACATGAGTGCATAAGCGACGGAGAAGTTTGGCTCATCGACCGCCTAGATTCAATGACAAAAGTCATACCCGGTTAGTGCATCGAACGGAAATATTGAAATATTTAAATCTCTAAATATAAAAATCTCGCAATCTCAAAATCTCAAAATCTCAAAAATAATGAAAAAATAGAAAAATGTAGAATGTCTAACCTTCTCGAAGACCAAGTCAATGACACCCTGCAACTTCTCTTGCGTGTCGATCTCGAGCGCCCTGACCTGCGACACGAGAGTCTCGAACTTCTGCGGGGTCAGTTTGTTGAGGACGCTTCGTACTTTCTTGTACAACGCCTCGGTTGCCCGATCCTCCTCGGCGGAGGTGGCGGGCTTGAGACGAGCCGGACGCCAGGCGTTCTCGGTCTCGCGAAGCTTCACATCCTCGCGCAACGACAACGACACGTGAATCACATTTGGTTTAGTCGATTTCGACTTGCCTTGGTAACTCTTCTTCGTTAGAAGTGGCTGAAAAATTAAATTCATTTCTTTTTTTAAAACAATTTTTCAGACATCATCCAGCATCGTCTTGCGATAAACGAATTGTTTGTTCAGTAATTAGATTTTCTTTCAATGACTATTCAGTCCACTACTTTCATTTATTAAATGAAAACATCATGTGTGTGCGGCGGCGAGAAAAATAATTTTTTAAGGTACGAGATCCATCACAGCGTAGAGCAGCCGATAACTTACCAGTTTTTGATTGTAACCAGTTTTTGCGAAGCCAGGTAACAACGAGTCGTGTCTGCCAGGATTCGGGTCCCTGAACGGCCTGAAATCGGTGCTACGATTCTGGAAAATTAATCGAAACAAAAACAGTGAAATTAGAGCGATGCGATTGATAAATGCGTGTTGTGACGACAGTACTGGTAGCACGAAATATTTCAGTATCCTTTTGGCGTAGCAACAGCACTCCTTTTCTCTTAAAGGAGTTTCAAGACCTCTAATTGTCATCATATAATACATCAATTTTTTTTATTATCATTAAGTTCAATTCTCAAATAGAACTGACGGGAAGTAAAAAATATATATATTATTCATTGTTCAATTAGTAAAAATAAAAAATGCATAACGCGATGGCACTTCCTCTCTTAAAGTTTGAAAACTTCTAATTATCATCATAAAATGCGCGAACTTTTTATTTATTTTTAACATAACTCCTCAAGTAGAACTCAAAACAAGCTCAAAATAATAAATAAAAATATTAATTGTATAATTATTTAATTTAAAAAAAAAAAAATGCCTACCGTAATGCACTCCTTGAGTACGACCTCCATTTCTGGTAAGTGCGCCGGCCGAATTCTGCTCTTGGGATCGTCCTGCAGCTTCATAAGGAATTCCCTGTCGTACTCCTTCTTCCCCGTAACGTTTCTCGGACTCCACTGGTTGTCCGAGTACGTGTACTTGAGGGGTGGCAGGGCCTTCGGTGCGTCAATCTGACTCGGCGCAACGTTCTCGTTCTGTTTGTCGATAACGGGCGTCTCCGCGGGCTTGTTCTCGTTCGAGGAAGCGTGAAGCGCCGAGACTTTGGAGTTCTCCTCGTTCTTCTGGGCGACGATGGCCTCGACGTCGATCTCGTCCTTCGCGACGACCGCCGAGTGGTCGACGACGTCGTTCGGCAGAGTCTTTGCCGTTATATTGCAAACTCCCATGGTCGACTTGCCGCTCTCCTCGATCGTGGGCGTCGATTCCTTCGCCGCAGAATCCTTGTGATTCTGTTGATTCGTCGGGGCGGTTTCCTGCTCGCCGACTACCGTATCGGCCGCGCTCAACGGTGCCGCGACTCCGGCGATCTCCTTCGAGACCTCGGAGTTCGAGAGACTCTCGATCTTCTGCAACTTCGCGGATTCGGCGTCGCTGCTGCTCTCGATCTTCGTCTCGTTGTTCTCCCTCTCCTTTATGACCTTCGCGCTCTCCCTGACGGGACACGCGGGCTCGGCGATCTTGGCTTCCTTGCTCGAAGGCTGCGCCGGTACCGACGATCCCTTGTTCTCTTGCTGAGACTGCTGCATCTTGCCTTCCGGCTTCGACGCGGCCGCTGCCGCTGCCGCTGCCGCAGCCGCTGCGGGATTCACGAAGGCGTCCATATCCGTGCCCTCTTTCTCCGCTCCTTTGCGATTGAGATCCTTATGCTTGAGTTTGTTCTTGTTCTTCTGCTTCTGCATGGCCTTACCTGTTTGAACAGAAAATTTATTCGAAACGTTAGAACACTGAGCGTATTTTATTTTTATTCATTTTTATTCATGGACGAAGAGGTGAATTGGTGACAACAAAAAAAAGAGGAACAATCGCCGTGACGGAACACGTACGATCTCTGAACGTATTATATATATATGTATAGATATATCATTTTTTTTTTTTTTTTCATCAAGGTGCAAGAGTAAAACGACTTGACGCAATTATTACAGGAAAAAAATTGGTCAGAAAAATAATTAGAAAAAAGATAGGAACACATTTTTTGCAGTGACGGAACACGTATTATCTCTGAGCGTATTTTCTTTTTTTTTTTTTTTTCATCGACTTTTAAGAGTAAAACGACTTGGGGGAATTACTTTTTTAAAAAAAAGCAGAAACATATGATCGCCGTGACGGAGCACGCACGATCAATCCAGAATGGTAGCGAACTGGGAAGAAAAGTCAGTATATACCGGCCGGCCCCCAGCCAGGGATAATTTTAGACGCCGGCCCGTAGCATACTTCGCGGATGACTTTTTACATATAAACTCGCGCGACCAAAAACCCATGGGCATTCCTGAGCCTCTCGGGACAGGAAAGTAAATTTAATATCTTCTACGACCGAACGACGACTCGCCGTGCTCGATACTTTTATCTGTTCGATAAAATTCTTCGATAAAATTTTTCGTTCGTCAACGACAGTTATGAGGAATTAAAACGAAACGGTACCATGATCCTTGGATCCTCGTCGGTTACGACTTCTGGACCTCGAGCTACTGCTCGCCTGTCCGCTTCCGCTTTTCCTCCGCTCGCTCATGTTCGCTCGCCGATTAATCTTCTCTCCTGACGCTCTCTCTGTCGCGGGACAAATATATTTTCATCGTCGTCGGGAACTCCATCGGGGAGACGAAAAAAAAAATCACTCCTCGCCGATACCGTCCGTACACATCGCGGCGGTTGATCGCGAATAATAATTCGTCGAGTAAAAAATGAAGAAAAATAAATAAAAAATAAAAAATAAAGGGGTTGCCGATGAGTCGAGATCACTTTTCGAGTCTCGGGTTTCACGTTAACCGTTACTGCAGAGAGATCGCTAGCGGCACTAGCAGGCAGTTACTGAAGCACAGATAGGAGAACACAGCTGCACTGATTCAGAATTTATTTATAACGACCATCAAAGCCTTGCCAAGCTCTATGTGGGTTCAATTTTTCACAACCGGCAATGTTCGACGGGATCGACGACACATTTTTACGAATTACAGTGACGAAGGCCGTGATTTATCGCTCGGGAGGGTTGAACCGCGAACGGGACGTTCCGCTCGTCCCGACGTGAAACGAAACACCCTGCGGGCTCGCCTTGGCAAAGCGGTTTTCACCGTCGACGAGAACCGACACACCGCTCTATCTTCGCTGTCCGATTAATTTGGGATTGGAGCGAAACTGGTGATTATTATTTTTTTTTCTTCAGATTGACAAAACTCCGCGGAAATTCGAGACTCGGGAGGAACGCGTTCGAGCTGTACTCGAAGCCGGGGAGAGAACTCGGGTTGGAAAACGTGTGAAATATCAGCGCGACTTTCACGTGTCTATTTTAACTTGCAAACTGGCGCAAACCAAGCGGCGGAGCAAGAGAGACGGATTTATATATATATATATAGACGGAGAAGAGGAATAAGAGAGTGAGGGAGAGAAGATGGCATACAATTTCTTAAATTAGTTCTCGTCGGACGGGAGAGAGAGACGAGCACGCGCATTGGAGATTCTCGGCAGAGAAGATCTCCTCTAACCCGTGGACCAAAAAAATATCTCGACTCGTGCTGCCGCTAACACTTTTGTACTTGAAATACTCCGATATCATCTTTGTCTCTCGGTCATTACCGATGATTCATTTTGTGACTGGCTATTCGACGACAGCGAATACCGTTATTGGAGGGTCGCCCAAATTTTTCCCATAATGATTATAATTATTATTATTATTATCAAAAATATTAACGTTAACGTTTTCTTACTTCATATATAATTATATATAATTATTACATATATAATTGATTATATATGCAATATTATTATATTTAATTATATATTATTATTATTAAAAACATTATCGTTAACGTTACTTCGACTAACGCGACGGCTCTTCTACTTGAAATACTTCAATATTATCTTTGTCTCACAAAAACATTTTTTTTTATATCTCCGTCTCTCGGTTATTGCGGCTGATTAATTTCGCGATTGACAATTCAACGACAGCTAAACCGATAATTGGAGCTTTGCGAATTTTCCTCATAATAATAATAATGATGTATGATTATTATTATTAGAAAAAATATTAACGTTATCGCTCTTTTTGGAATCTGTGATTGGCAAAATCATTTTCGCGGTTGGATAATATTTATGGTATCATAAAAACCGATTATTCGGCCGAGTTGCTTCTTTCGAGCGGCGCGCGTTATTTTATCCCGTCACGAAATTCCTTCGGTCGAACGGAATTGGAGCCAAGTTTGATCCGTCAATGAACATTGTCCGATCCATGAGCGACACACGGGGCCATTGACTCTCGACGATTGGAAGGCGTTTCACGGATCTCGCGTGAGTGTCGTTCGGTGCTTGCACATGCCGAACGAGGGCATTTAACCGCCTTGATATATCCATTAAAGGACGCACCGGCGCGCCATCGAGACACACGCTCGCTCACCGTAAACACGGCAGAACAGAGATGATTCGGACGGGTACACGCTCGCGATTTTTTGTGTCACTCTGCGATCTGAAACCTCGCCCAATCGTTTGTCGTTCGATCAACCGAAATTCCCTTGACCGTTCTCGTGTTATACGGGGTACAAAATAAAAATACACGACAGAGTATTTTGCTAATTTTCAAGACAAAATTTCGACTTGCTGCGGGGACGATAAAAATTGTGAAAAAAAAAAAAAAAAAGAAACTGCGGCAGTGTACTTTGCCAATTTTCGAAAAAAATAGTCGATTCGTTCTGGGAGCGATAATAATGGTAGAAAATCAAACAAACAAAAAATACACGACTGTGTACTTGGCCAATTTTCTAAAAACAAAATTCAATTCGTTACGAGGGCGGTAAAAATGGTAACGAAAATAGTTGGATGTTTTATTCTCATGACTCCAGTGTGGTTCAACAGAGAATTGCTAGATCAGTTTGAGGAATGCAGTGCAGCGGCAACGAGAGCGTTAACTCGCGTTACGTTTTTTCATACCCGTACGAAAGTCGCGCAGTGTCGAGGGCAAGGGGAGCTTCGGCGGGAGGAAAAGGGGGGGGGGGAATTGAGTAAGATTTTATAAAAAGGGGTCGAGGTGACTGGCAAGTGCAAAGAGGCACGTAAGAGGCAGCTCCGTCGTCGTTAATTTTGCTCCAATTCACGTCGTTCCCTTCGAGAATCCGTTTAGGTCTCGATTCAACGGAACAACGTTAACGACACAGCCGGAGCGTGAGATATTAAGAGAAAAAAGAAAAATTAGAGTGGAAGGAGCAACGATTCGACTCACGGAGAAACGTGCAGCTGGCTCTAGCGACGCGTTAAGCTGCGCTCGCCGATCGACCTTTTAAGAAAAACGAGTTTATCGTATTTAATATGCGCATAAATTCGAAACCGCGTCTGGTGTGCGAACGTAGCTGAGCTCGAGACGAAGAAGTGTCCTACCGCTCGTTCGGAGCCCGGAAACGGAACAATATTTATTTATTTTTTTTTTTTTTTGGTTGAAGGCGGTTGAAGAGACTTGTTCAGTGTCTTCTCGGGTTGCCAGGCGGAAGAGGAGTCGAGACTGTTCGCGCTTCGCTCTCACACACCCGCGGCGAGTCAACGCTCTCCGATTGTCTCGGAGAGCCTCGGCGAACTACCGGCCTTGCGCGATTTATTCGACTCGCGATACAACGATCGGAATAGCTTTTGACCTTGCGAGTTTTATATCTGTAAAAAAAAAAATAAATAAATAAATATTAAGACGTAGGCGAACTGACTGATTCTAAGATATGAATAGAAATAAGGAAGAGCAGCCTCGGCGATGTCATTAAGTTCTTCATTAGGCTTTCCTAAGGTATCTCTTTTATAATTAGGTATTTCGCTTATATTTCTGTATACTTGTTTGGGGAACGGAGATGTAAAAAGAAAAAAATACAAAAAAAAAAAAACGGAATACGATAATTCGGGAAGATAATCGAAAGTGAAAAGTGGAAGGTCGTAGAGAAGCCCATCCGAGAAACCGGCGTCCGGTTCTCCATATGGCGAAAGGCCGTGCGAGATCGGAGCCGACATCGCGAGTAAAGACAGTGGCCCACAATGCCACCGAGCAAAATATACACCGCTCTCCGCGAACGAGCGGCGAAAGATATATACTTTCGTTCGTTGGCCTTGGACGATAGAACGCGACGGAATTGCGGAGGCCGGTAAAGGCAAGAGCCCGCACGAGAGGCGGACGGTGGGACCGAAAGGCGAGGAACTCCGAGCCTCGATAGCTGCCCGCTCACGAGTTTTATCGAACGAATTTTTATCGTGCCAATTTGAGAGGAGAAGTTCTTGAAAGGATGATCGAACTCGAGGAAGATCTACCCGGCTTTTTATGCATTAAACTCGTGAATTTAATACGAAAATTTGTTAGTAGAGAAAAAAAATGTGCTCTTTGCTCGATGGGTAAAAAAACAAAAGTCCTGCGTGACGAAAATAAACGTTTCGTATCGCACTAATTCGAGAAGATAAGACTCGACTCAAAGGGTCCTCGAACTCGCCGAAGATCTGCGGGCGTTTTACGAGTAAAACTCATGAATTTGAAATAACAAGAGTGCGGTCGGTGCTGTTTGCCCGATGGGTAAAAAAACGGTCCAGGCACGAAAATAAAAATTTCCTCTCCGGGTGGCAAAGAGCGCGAGGGCAAGAGTGCAAACGGAAATGAACACCCGCGCTGATTGGCTCTATTTCTAGAATATCGTTTTTTTTTTTACTTTCCACAAGTCACAACAATTCTAGTTATCGGGATTTGTGTCGAAAATTTTTTGACTACCCGTAATGACAACGTGGCTAGACAATGATAAATGAAAATAAAAGATTAATAAAAAGATTGTGGAGTGAAAATCGAAAAATCTTGAGGAAAAGTAGTCAATGGAAAAAAAAAAAAAAAAAAAAGTTCGATCAGTATGCAAGAGCGCTCGTTAGATTTATGCCGTCGAGGCCCGGGTGAATGCGATAGTGCGCACCTTCGCTCGCAGGTAGACCCGGAGAAAAGAGGCAAAAAAATAAATAAAAAGAAAAAAAAGGAGTAAGGCTCCGGGCGAGCAGGTCCGACCGCATTCTCAAACTGGCGCAAGGCCCACTCTACGTCCAACATGGCGGCCGTGAATTCTTTTGCCGAACGTTTCACGAAGATGGCGGCACGCGGTCCCGCGAGCTCGTCGAGCGCAAACATATGCTTGGAAAAAAAAAAAAAAAAAAAAAAAGAGCAAAATCCAAGCGCGATAATGCGTCGATGCGGAGGAGGGACGGTGACGAGAGATAGCTTATTGATCCGTCGATCGAGCTGGTTAATTAATCCAACGGCCCGACGAGAATACCGTCTGCGAGTGGGCGAGGGGGCTGTGAAAGGCCTCTGCGCTTAGGAGTCGGCGGAGGCCACGTGAATAAAACGTGCTCGAAACCCGCGACGATGAATTTTCATTAATGACGCTCACACTTCCATCCTATCGTAACTCGAGTAATTTTCTATGCGGACGGTCTGTAAGAACAAAAGAAAAATATTAACGAGAATAAAAGTAAGAAAATAATAAAATTAAAATAAGAAAATACGAAAATAAGAAAATACGAAAATAAGAAAATAAGAAAATAAGAAAATAAGAAAATAGGAAAATAAGAAAATAAGAAAATAAGAAAATAAGAAAATAAGAAAATAAGAAAATAAGAAAATAAGAAAATAAGAAAATAAGAAAATAAGAAAATAAGAAAATAAGAAAATAAGAAAATAAGAAAATAAGAAAATAAGAAAATAAGAAAATAAGAAAATAAGAAAATAAGAAAATAAGAAAATAAGAAAATAAGAAAATAAGAAAATAAGAAAATAAGAAAATAAGAAAATAAGAAAATAAGAAAATAAGAAAATAAGAAAATAAGAAAATAAAAAAAAATGCTGAAGACTTTGAATATCAGATGCAATATTGAATCGGTGAATTATTCGATCGACGATCAATGCGGATTGACGAGAGACGTGCAAAGATGGACGAGAAATGTACGAAATTAGCAGCGACCGCGTGGTCCTAGAGTGCGAGCGGCCATGTTGGATCGCGGAGACCGCACTTCCGGTTGAAGCGGAGCGGGCCTCGTGTTCATCGAGAACACGTTGCCTCGTGCGTGATCCATCGAAGAGAATTCGTAATAACGAAGTCACGATAATAAAATAGCATCGGATTGTTAAAGGCCCGAGGGTTCTCGATAGATCGGGCAAATACGAACGGGAAATTATTTTCAGACGAGGTGCAGCAGCGACGAGCCGTTGCCGTGGGAGCGGGGCGTGGTACGATTAACGGGAAACGGAAGTTTCCCGTCGAGAATCCAAGATGTCGGGACCACGTTGTCGAACGAAAATTCCGTGCCTCGAACCGAGCGCACGAAAAAAAAAAAAAAAAAAAAAAAAAAAAACTTTCGATCGATTGAACGGCGCACCAACGAAAACGAACATAAAATAATTATAATTAATATAGTAAAAGCATAAAATTACATACATACATAACGAGTCGAGGGCACACTCCCCCGAAGCAGAATTCACCTCGACAGATCATTTTTAAACAATTATCTTATCTTTAAGTTCACCCGGAACTCGAACTTTTTAATACGAAAAATTTGTTCGTAGCGAAATTGTATTAAAAAAAAAAAAAAAAAAAAAAAAAAAAAAAAAAAAAAAAAAAACCTAATAAAAACTGAACTATTGTACGTAGAGACGATACGTAAAAGCACTGACTCGATCTCATAAATAAGTAAAAAAGAAAAGAACGAATACGTAGTACGATAATAAAAATGAATTAAAAAAAAACTATAAAACAATTCACGTTAACTGAAACTCGTCGTCTCGAGGGGAATTAAAATTGCGTGTAAAAGGCGCTTGGACTCGTTTGAGGATCGTCGAAGTAATTTGCAGGGAGTCGCGTTGGTCGAGAGTTCCGAAGGAGGCTCGAAGGAAAGGAAAGAAAAAAAAAAAAAAAAAAAAAAAGAAACGTGGTCGCGATCGTAACGGTGATTCGACTGGGATGACTTGCCGGCCGGACTATCGACTGTACTTTTCTTACGTTATATTAATACAGCGTTTCTAACTTTAGCAATTTATAAAAAAAAAAAATATCCTCCGATATTGTGGAATAAAAAATATATATAAAAAAAAAAGTTAATAAAATTGACGAATGGGAGGCGAAGAGAGCGAGTGTCGGGGAGGTTTGGTCGAGACGACGAGGATTTACGAACCGGCCAGCACAGCACGTGCTGGCTTCTGAGGGTTTTCGGCGCAGCCGGCAAGGAGGCCGAGGATCGAGCCCGCCCCACTCCGACGGCGCTCGTTGTGTCTCCATGGGAGATCACTTCGGCGAACGTCGACAAGTTTCGCTCGGTTTCGTTGCCAGGATGACGTCACTGCTCGATGCTGTACAATCCCCCCCCCCCCGCCTCCGCTACCCTTGCCGCTCGTCACGCACCGCAGCGCCATTTGGAAAATTTGTCGACGAGTATCGCCGGCCCGGGACAGACGGCAGTAAGAGCAAAAAAAAAAAAGATACAAGGAAGAAAAGAAAAAAGGAGATCCCTTCGCGCATCGCTGCCAAGAGATAACCGAGATCGCGGCGCTCGCCGGCCGCCGAGCGTTGAGGCGGCGCTGCGAGCGCGAGAGGAAGACAATGAATAAAGCGGAGGAACGGTGAGAAGAGAGCGAAGCACACGCTGCTCTCCGCGGTCTGGGAACGAAGGTACCACGCCCACACGGCTAAATCTCGTTCGAGACGTTCCCCGCGGCCAGAACATCCGGCTCGGAGAACTCGGATGACGAGACTTATCGGACTCAATCATATTTTCCAGGATATTACCACGATAATTTCTACGATATTTTCTACGATATTTCCACGATATTTCCACGATGTTCCAGAATGTTCCAGAATGTTCCAGGATATTCCAGAATATTCTGATATACTCCACGATATTTTCCAGGATATTTTCCAGGATACTGGGCATGGGTTTGAAAAATGCGAAAATCCGGATGAAAGTGGACTCACCGTGCTTCTTCTTGTTGCCCATTTTTATTCTGTTAATGTTTTTTTTTTTATATCGCGCAAGGCAGGATTTTGGAGCTTTAAGAATTATCGAGTGTCGGAGATGTTTCAATGTGCGACCGATTATTTCGTAGGTTGACCCGAGCAATTTTTATTATAATTTTTTATTTGAACCGCCGACGATTCCAGCACCGGTGCGGAAAGGGTGAGTAAAACATTGCGCGTTGAAAAAAAGGACTTAAAAAAACCGTGTTGACGTTACTCGGGCTTGGGGGGGGGGCGGGGGGGAGGGGGGGGGGAGGCAAAAAAGTTAATGGAAAAAGAAGAAAGTAGCGAGTTCCGAGCGAGGAACGCCAATCGGAAGGGTCGGACCGTGCGAGCGATTCGATCGAAGACGGGACGGCGAATGGCGCCACGTTGTCTCCGACTCTGCTCTGTTTCACCGAAAATCAAACTGGGCACCGATGCCCTTCCCGGGCGTTGCGGAGTACAAAGCGACTGAGGGAAAAATTTAAGCCTCGACGGAACTTTTCGTTAAGCGACGAAAATTAAATTAAAAAAAAAATGTATCAAATGAATTAACAATTTTTTTAAAAGAACGGTCGTCCGGCGAAAACGCGCACGCGCAATAAACCGAGACACAGTGGAAACAGTAAATCCTCAAACTTTTGTTCGTGCAACTCGGTAATGCGTCGTTTCCAAAGTCCGAGCTTCCGTAACTCAAAGTTTCTCATTCACAGGACAATCGCGTGCCGCGTCGCGATTGCCGAAAAAAAAAAACACAGAGAGAATAGCCGGAAAAAAATTCGTGGGCTGTTAAAACAGAGGAGTGCGTGCGGCACGTGGCCCAGCCGGAAGCCAACTGAGAATCCCCCCGTGAATCTCGTTCGCCGACGAGAACCCAACGTAAACATCACCGAAAGAGTCCTCGATAAAGGACGAGGCGACACACGGCCCGAGCTGCCAATACGAAAACAAAGGCCGAAACGACGCGAAGTTGCTCGCAGCTCGGCACGCTCGTCGTCGTTCACAACACGATTTTCGCGAAAAACGAGCCAGTAAAGTCTCGCAGTCGTGAAACAATGTGTGCTCTTTCGAGTGCTCGAATTGCGATCACACGAGCTGATCAACGCGAAGTCGCAGCTCTCGTCGTCGTCGTCAGCGCAACAATTTTCACGAAAAACGAGCCAGTAAAATCTCGCAGTCACGAAACAATGCTGCGTGCTTTTTCGAGTGCTCGATCGACGCGAAGTTGCGCGTCGCTCCTCGTTCTGCGTTCGGAACGCAACAATTTTCACGAAAAGCGATCAATTAAAATTTCGCAACCGTGAAACAATGCTGCGTGCTCTTCGAGTGGTAAAAGTGCGAATTCAACAACGAAACGTCGTGAGCTATGCGCCGTTCCGCCGACCTCGCGACGTCTCATGTAAAAAAAATGCAAACGTAAAATGAATGAAAAAGAAAAAAAAACCTAAAAAAAGATCGTCAAAGTTCAACAAGCTTCTAAAAGAAAAAAAAAAAAACTCACCGTCTCCGAATTTCTGTTGATGATGCTCAGCCTTGAGCGGAGCGTCGGAGGACGCATCGGACTTGTCGCTGGCGGCCTCGCCGTTGGATCTCTGGTGATGTTCGGCGTGAGCGTGTGCCGGTGTCGGCGTCGCGCCCCTCGACGCGCCGGTGTTGCTCCTGTCGCTGATCTTCCTCTCCTTGTGCTGCTCCTTGCCGGACGGTGGAAGTTCGGTGACGGTGTTCGCCCCTCCGGACGCCGCTTGGCTCTGCTGATGCGGATGATTGTTTTTTCGTCGCGGCGGGCTCGACGAGCTCGACGCGCCCTTGCTCGCGAGTGTCGGGAAGTCAATGGAAGGAGGACCGGAGTAACCGTGAGCGGGGAAAACATTGCCCCTCGGAATGGGACCGGGAAAGCTGGGGACGTTTATGCCGATGGGAGTCGGAGCGGGGGCGGGCGGAGCGGCGGCGGGAGGCGCAGCGTTCGGAGCGCCGGAGGCTTGGCTGGCAGTGTTGGACGGGTAGATCGGTGAGCTGGAGACGTTGGTGCTGGCGACGGTCGGCGGGCTCGCGGCCGGAAGAGCCGAGCTCTCGGGCGCGCCCGGGGCCGATGCAGCCGCGACGAGCTTCGGTGGCTCGGGTCGTTCGACGTTCGGCTGAGCGACGGTAACGGCCGGGACGACCTCCGGCTGCGACGCGGGAACGTTGTCCTTGCTCGGGAGGATACTCGCGGGCTCCTCGGGGGCGAGGAGCGGCGCGGGCTTTACCTCGCCGCGAGGCCAGAACTCCGGCGCGACGAACTGCAGCGGCTTCGACTCGGGCTTCGCGGGAGGCGGCGAGTGCACCGGTTGCTGGACGGGCGCGACCGTCGAGGAACTCGGCGTCTGCTGAGGCTGCTGCGGCTGTTGCTGAGCACCCTCCGCGAGACTCGCGGCGTTCTGTGCCGGCGTCGGCGAGCCGCTGTTGCTCTGGCTCGGCGCTTCTTTGCCGGAGCTCGATTGGATCTTCGAGCTCGGTGTACTCTGGCCCGACGACGAACTCGGTGGCGCTGGCTGCTCCGGCGCGCTGCTCGAAACCGGCGCGGCGTCTATCGAGACTCCAGGCGATGCGGCGGAGGCCGACGGGCTCGGGGCCAACGTCGGCGGCGCTGGCGAACCGGGCTCCGAGACTTCGCTCGCTGCCTTAGCGACGCGCGCTGCGAAGTCCGCGGCCAACTCGGCATTCTGCAACAATCACCAGACCTTTGTGATAGACGAGTGATACGCCTACGTTTGACAAACGTCTTGGCCCTTCAACAACTAAAAAATCGCTTCAGTAATTAAAATCATAGTTTTTTTTCTACCAAATGTAACACGACGAGGGGATTTAATTGTAGGGGGACGGAAAATATTCGGTGATACGGGGCGGTCGATAGTTTTTTTTTAGGTTTTGCTTCGCTTGCGGGTAACTCGAGAGTCGGAGCGATGGCGAATGGAAACGCCGGGGAAAGTTCACGTATTTACGGAAGAGTAAGACTATGACTATAATTTGGACTGTTATGGAAAATATGACTAAGATTTAATACGAAAAAAAAAAAATGGAGATGAATGTCAATGACGAGTGGGCGAGTAGTTGAGGAAGATCCGATACGAATCGGTGTTCAAAAACATGTTTACCATCACTTGCTATGGCGATAATACGCAATATGTTTATGAAATTCGATATGAAAAATAAAAATCAAGCTCATAATGCCAATAAAGAGTAAGGAAGTGATTGACGAATCTCCGATACGAACCGATACTAAAAAACATGTTTACGATCGATGTTTCATGGCGATGATACTAAATTTCTATAAAATTCAATAAGTGAACTCAAATATTCGGTGCAACAAAAATAATATCTGGCGTTAAAAACGAAATTAATGATTCATCAAACTTCGATTTTTCATGAAAGTAACTTTTCTTTCTTTTCTCGTTTCGTGGGAACTTATTGGCCTTGATCGATTAAAAAAAAAAGCCCTAATTTCCCTCCGCCATGAACGCTCAACGAGAGGGCAGCGCGAATTCATGATATCGGATCGGACGATCGTTTTCAATGCTTCAATATGAACAAAAATTAAGCTGATAATGCCAATGAAGAGTGACGCAGTAATAGACGAAGTTCCGATACCATCGGTATTCAAAAACATTTTTACGATAAATTTTTATGGCGACGATACTTAATGTTTATAAAATTGAGTGAATTAACTCGAATAATCGATCCAAAAAAAATATGTAGCGTGAAAAAGGAATTGATTATTCTTCGAACTTCGATTCTTCATGAAAGAAACTTTCCTTTTGTTCCTCGTTCTATTGACACTTATTCGCACTGATCAGTTTTTAAAAAATCTTTAATTTCCCTCCCCTCTTCCATGACAAAGCTCAATGAGAGCACAGTTCGTTTTCGACGAATTATCGTACATTACGACCGACGAAATAGCATTGGCACTCGTGTGTGGGAATCGATCGTACTGACTCTCGAGTAACATGCCCGACGCATTTCGCGCGTTATCGCCACCGTCAGTGAGACCGCAGCGAGCAATCACCGACAGTTTTTCCTCGTGGAAGAGAAACTATTACGAAGAGAGAATAATAAATGCGAAAAATAAATAAAATAAAAATGGAAGAAGTAAATAGTCCAACGCCTAACTCACCTGCCAACGAGGCGTCTCGTGATTGCTCGATGTGCCGCGTGCTTTCGCGGCAGCATCGCCGTATATGTGTTTGGCAACGTTGGTGCCGGTCGTCGGATTCACGATATCCATTATCGCGTATTTTCTTATTACCGGCTGCGCCAGCCACTCCGTATTACTGGTTGCGTTCACTGTATCACCGTTCATCCCGGTGTATACTTCTGTGAACAAACGAATAAACATTCGAAGCTTGCTTTAAAAATACGGTACAAATTGTAGAGCTAACATATATTTTTAATATATTTTATATACTTTATTTGTCGTATATATAAATAAAAAAAAAAATCAGCATGGCTGTACAGTAAAAGTGAATCGAATCCGATGAGCCAACATTGCAATCTCAAGGCTTCCCTATCGCGGACAGGAGTAGTTTATGACCCAAGCTGCTCCTTCGGTGCTGATAACGAGGACGTAGACCACGTGCTTTGGCGATGCACAAAATATGCCGAAGATCGCCCATGATTGTGAACTAAAATCTCGCGGATACCGAGCTCCATTCGTCATACTAAATTTACGACGGCAACCGACCACTACTCGCTTTTTATTAGTCATAAGTTTTTTACCGGATGTGATGTGATGATTTAAAAATTTAATAATGTACCCAATTTCCGTTACGCTATAATCTGATGCTAACATAAACGACAGCGTAAATGAACTGAATTTACCTCACTCGGTGCGAAAATTGGAGTTTCCCACTCCTATTTTCACACCTTTTTGAATAAATTTGTGCGAAACTACAAATTTGTAAAACTCGTGTGATTGCAACGCTCGCCTTCCGTTTGTGCTGCCAACTCACACGCGGCAAGCAAAGTTTTATCGCACTAGTATCGAAAACTACTAACAGAGTTTCTATACTACAAAACAAATAATAAAAAAATGCAATACTATAAAAACCGACTCCGATATGAATTATAGTGAGACGGTTCTCGTCTCGAAGGCTCATTGTACTAACCGTCCTCGTACAAACGATAAACATTATGTCGCACGAACATCTTCCGTTAAAATATTCACAAGCACCGTAACCTACGTCAGTCAGACGATTACACAAGACTAGAAAGAGACTAGAGTAAGTTCGAGGTGTCCGTTCCCTCCACAGGCTCCCAAAGGACTGACCGAGATTGCGCCGGAAGAAGAAAACTGCGAGGATCGCCAAGCACGTCCGGGGATAACCGAAGGATTTTTCTACCTGGAGACGAAAATTACCGGAGGTCGCGATAGGTCGACTGCTTTCGAAAAGCGAATGGTCCACCTCCCACCAACGCGCCGATACAAAAGGTCGTAAATAATTCGAGAAATGCCTCGCTGAATAGAACAAGATTCCTTGAAAAGGATCGATCGTCGAGGTTTTTGGTAGCGTCGAAATTGTACCCAGCCAACGAGCTCCGTTTTCCTCGTAAGAACCGACAACCTGGTCAACCTTTGCATGCAATTCGGTAACGCAATCTGGAAGCTAGCGAAGCATTGTCGTCGGTTTTTACAATCTTAAGGCGATCAGTGAACCATTGCGAAAGAACTATTAAATATGATAATTGCCACGATAGTTACGATCGCTACGTTACGAATTGCTACGATCGATAGAGAATGTGTGATATTTTCTTTTTTTTTTGACGAACACTGTTAAAAAAATGTTAATTTAACGTACCGGACTGAAATGTTGTATGCAAAAACTGCTATATTAAATTGAATGTACAATGGTGACGAAAAATTAATATACTTTTACTGTGAAGCTAAAGTTAAACATCGGATTTAAAGTACTTTTACTTCACTCTGTGCGAAAATTGCAGATTTCACACCTCGTGAAGTAAAATTTTGTAAGATACTTGTGTAAAACAAACTTTATCTTAATTCGTGTGATTGCAAAACTCGACAGAAAAAGTTTTATCGCACTAGTATCGTAATGTACTATTACAGTAAAATGAAAGTAAATTATTCAAAGTAAAGTATTTCCAAAGTTTTTAATGTACCGTACATTAATTTTTCATCAGAACTGTACATGAAATTTAATATGCCACTTTACGCATAAAAACTTCCAGTACCAGTGCATCAAATTTTCGACGAATTTTTTTAACACAGTCAAGCTTACTGGCTGCAATTGAAATTCTACCTAGCCAACGAGCTCAGTGTTTCGGGTAAGAATCGACTACCTGATCGACACTTGCACGCAATTCGATAAAACGGTTCGGAAGGTAGCGAAACATTATCGACGGTTCTTACAACCATAAACGAGGTCAGTTAACCATGTCGCACTTGCGCAAGAACCGTTAATTGCTACGACAGTTATAACGATTGATATCGAACGTTTGGTGTAATTTTTTTTTTCTTCTTAGAACAAAGCTTACCGGTCTGAGCAAGAGGTATAGCCATCGAGGGTATCGGCTGAGGCTGTTGCGACAGCTGCTGAAGCGTACCCTGGGGTACGCCACCAGCTCCTTGGGCACCGGCCAGCGGGCCTCCTACGTGTTGAGCTCCTCCGCTTACGGCGTTAGCACTTGCCCTACTTATGTTCATTGCATTCGTTGGTGGATAAAGATCTAACGAATAAAAGAAATTTTGACTGTTAGAAGATCGCCTCTTCAAAGCTTTTGCTGTGTCTCGCCGTCGAGTCGACCAGTTACAAATCCAATGAACGTCGAAAGTTTCTCACTCATCGCGAAATTACCGTCAGCATTCACACATTGGACTGCGGAAAGTAACTGGGGAAGACTCATACGGTTTTGCAACAGCCACGCGAATCATTTGCGCAATTAACTGCTTCAAGTACGGGCGACTTTTTGCCGAGAGCAAACGACCGTGCCTTCTTTAAAGAAACACAAAAACGATACGGATCTTCGTAATAAATAATCTTCTGCCTTACCAGAAAAACAACATTTCAAGGTACTTCTGCGAATTTTTACAGATTCTTTTTTAGCACATCAACTTGTCATTCGAATCGTTCGAAGCTTGCGTCTCGGCAAATTCTGAGTCCTCGTTAAACGAGGCTTTCGTACTTGAGCGGTTAAACAATCCTCCGAAACTTACAGGGCGGACCTCCTTGTCCTGCCGGAAATGAGTACATGCTTGGCGGCGTCACGATCGCGTGTGTTCCGTAACTCGGATAATAAGGTTGTCCCTGATGCGTTTGATGCCTCTGCTGCGTCGCCGAGAACTGTGAAGAAAATGTAAAAAAAAGTGTTAAACAATATGTCGTTTATTAGAATTTCCAACCGGCGAATAGAGAACATTTTCAAGGGGGGAATAATAACAAATAATCGTACTCACCAAGGGCATCAGAGCGTGCGAGTACATAGCTTGCTGATGAGAACCCGAATGAATACTGGGCACTTGGTTCTGGACGTACATGGTCGCACCCTGCGGCACCGGAATACCCTGATGGGTAAACATCGCGGTCGCTTGGCCGCCCCCACCGCCGACTCCTTGCATGCCCACGACTTGGGTGCCGCCGCCCTGGCCGCTTCTGTGTCCCAGACCTCTCGGCGGCTGCGGCCTCGGCCCGGGCTGCCAGTATCCCTGCGAAACGTACGTCTTCATCATTAAATTAATTGTATTCGATCCCGAATAGATCGACGTTTTTATTGATTTATTTATTTATTTATTTTGACGGGGACAAGCCCCGTGGCATATTATACACGTTTAACAAGTAGTATAGATGTTATAAAATATAGGAGTTATTATATCGGTAACAAGTACTAAAGTCTCTCTGATAACTCTTTAGTATATCGATTTCATTAATTTTCATTCGTTGCAAAGGGTGTGAAGGATGTGTTTTTGCATCAATGACATTGTAAAGGACAAACATTTGTGTTCAATTCTTCGTCGACGAACAGCCATGGGGGACGATTACAAAATTGAAAGTAAACAAGCGATTAATTAACAGCGAGCGCAAAATCGAATAATAGATTTGTAAAAGTAAATAAAATTCGTTTGTTTTTTTACCAAAGACATCGCTCAGAGGCAACTTTGAGCAAAAATCAAAGTATTTTTTATTCTCACTCTCTTATGATATTTCTGCAAAGTACGAATCAAAATTGGCAATCACAGAAAGAAAAAAATGTAATTTTCTCAGCAATTTCGGATATTTATAAGAAATTCTTGTCCGGTTGCGAAATTTCTGCAAAGTACGAATCGAAATTGGCAATTTCAGCCTTTGGCTGTGCGGGTAATTTTCTAAAGTGACCAGTAACTTTATCCAGTCAATTACGTACAATTTGCCGATTAAAAAAAAAAAAATGAAAATCGCGAATCGCAACTGACCTGTGAGACAGGCCTGGGCGGATTGGGCATGTAAACCTGCTGCATAGGCGGCTGCGCCTGCAGGTGAGCCTGTTTCCCCATCTCCTGAGGCGACGGCGTGTGCACCGGCGGAGTAGTAGTCGGAGCAGGTCCTTGCGACTGCTGTTGCTGGACGCCGGGGGTTTGCGACTGCGGAGGCTGCTGCTGTCCGCTCTGAGGACCGCCCGGGTTTATACCGGCGGTTGTCTGACCTATGGACTGTACGCTTCCGAGGGAAGGCGGCCCTCTGCCTCCTTGTACTCCTACGCTACCCCCTCCGCCACCCACATGCCCACCTGGCTGGGCGACGTAGTTCTGTCCAGGTACATGAAACTCCGATCCTGAAATTAAACAACGATCCGTTAAAGTCTACGTGTGCGTACGAAGACCGCGCAGCAAAGTCGCAGAACAAAATTTCCTAATTTTGCGATTCTCTCATTTGTTCCATGGAAAAAGTCCTCCGCGCAAAAATTTATGCGTGTAGAATCGAAAACTTATTAAATTTTTTTTTTTTTGAAACTTATTAAATTGTTGTCGAAGAGACTGTTAAAGTTGTTTTGAACTTTATTACATGATTAAATTTTGTTCGAACGTTATTACTAAATTATTAAATATTTATTGTAAAAAAAAGATTTGATAATTTTTTTCCTTTGCAATTACGTCCGAGCATCGGACGTCAGTCTCGGGCCGGACGAGAGTTGAATATCGTGAATCATCAGAGACACAGTGACACGGGAGCGTAACATATTGCAATTCGAACAACGCGATTTTTCACGAGTTTCGGCTACCTCGGACGTTTCCCTGTCGAAGAGCCGTCTCGGAGCCTCGGACTGGCGTTTCGCGATCTTCGGTGCGATTATTTCTAGCTCGGAAATAGCGACGAGCCTCTCAGCCCGTAACAATCGTACGTGTAGTGCAATTCGCATGAGTTTGGGGGGGGGGGGGGGGGGTGGCGAGTGAAGGTGTTACAAAAAAAAAATTCCAGACACGCACACGAAGCCCAAGGTCTCTCGCGATCTGCATAATCGAACGGGAAGATGAATTTCTGCGTGTCTAACGTAATTACCATATCATGAGCGTGCAAAAACTTCGCGACACTTCGGTAACTTCGAATCGAGCGTGTTTTCTTTTTTTCTTCGTTTATTCGCAGTGTACTCGACGATCGAACGACACACACGCGAAAAACACTCGCGCTCGGTCGCAATGTTGCGACTGTTTTTCCTCGATTCTTTTTATTTCCCCTCGGCTCGCGAATTTCCGAAGGTGATATATGTGCGCAATCGTCGACTGGCCAATCGGAGGAGACGCATCGTGGAGCCCGATTGTCGCGTCGACCAATCGCGTTCGCTTACGTACCAACTGTCGCCCGCGTGCGGGATTCTCCGCAGCGCGCGCGCGCTTAGCTATGATCGTCAGAATTATAACCCACGCGCGGCGACGAAAAACCTGTCGTTTATTTTTTCTTTTTTTTTTTTTTTTTTTCAAGCGAACACGGTCGAACGATAATCGCGACACGACGTCGGGCGGCAACGGGAGGGACGAATTCGCCGCACAGTCGTTCTTATTGATTCGACGGAATCGAGCGTGATTTTTTCATCTTCGAAAACCGACGAATCGCGCCGGTGGAACAAGACGTGTCGATTCATCGAGGATACGGGGGTAAAAAAAAAAGGTCGATCCGTTTCTAACCAACCACTCGACGCACACGTCGTCCGACCAGGCTATCGGCGTGAGTTCCGCGTGACTCGAGCTTTCGTGTCTCTCTCGCACCATCAACGCTAACTCCCTCTGTCGATCTCCGCTCTCGGCACACTCCACTCGCGCACAGTTCGTGTGTGTGTGTGTGTGTGTGTGTTTTTTTCACTCGTAACACTCGGGCGAAAGAGCGAGACGGAGCGACAGGGATATTCGTCGAACACGCCTCGGTCGCACTCGCTTTTTCTTAGGGCCCAGTTTTCGTTGGAAAATTATAGGCGTTCGTCGCTGTAGATGCGACACGCGCGCCCGGACCGCACACGATCGACGAATACGATAACGAAAACAAAAAAGACCTTGTGGAACTTACGAACGTGGACTGACAAACGTGCTCACCCGAAAAGTCTTACGATATGTTCGTGAAACGATGAGTATCGCGGGAAGCCATGTTTGCACATGTGGGCAGGGATCGTGAGTAGTTCGGTGCTGCTATCTGTGGTCCCGCGAACGCATCGATTGCAGCTAACGGTAGGCACGAGTGCTGCACGGTTCCCGGTAGACCACGAGGATTGACTCGCTTCGACCAGGACCGTATCAACTTCCTATATCTATATCTATGTATACATATAACATATATAATACATATAGATAGATATATATCTATTTTTTCGTAGAGAAGAACAGCGGATCTCTCTGTCGTTCGCCCGAGAACACGAGACGAGCGTAGAGATTCTATATTGAGCTTTCTCGCAGGGAGCCTTCGGGGGCTCTTGGGTCTTCGCGAAATTCTCGATAAGCCTACCGTATATTATCTATACATTGATATACCCTAATACCCTATATATTAGTCTACCACAAATCACCTTACGTTCGTTGTAACATAAAAAAGATAATAGAGAAAAAAAAAAATTCGATTCACAGACAGTGTTGTAAAGATGCAACGCGACAGTGTTTATGAGGGTCACGCGAGATTTTTTGCGGGATAAAACGCGGACGTTGGGAATGCAGGTGGTCGCGCGCGCGCGCGGACACAACGCCACGCACGCAACTTCCGGTTGAAGCCGTACCAAACACCGTTATTGTCAGTCTTCCGACAACTAGGATTCCCTCGAGACGAGCAACCGGTAACAACGAACGTTTACAATTAACATGCCACCGTGTGACAGTGACTCGTCACTTTTAACACTTTCTATATTCCTCTTCTCTGTAATGGGTTCGACGAGGATTCTATGATTGTTTCTATTTGGCCATCGTTCGCCATTTTTTATTTACGTTTCTCCAAGGACACCAAGGACGAGTGACAGTGACTCGTCACTTTTTCAACTATCTTTATCTCTATAATGGGTTCGACGAGGCTTCTGTACTTGTTTCTGTTCGATCATCGGTCGCATTTTTTTTTTTTTTTTTTTTTTTTTTTTTTTTTTTCTCCTCAAGGACGACGATAATTTTCCCAACCGTTCATAGTGCAGATAGTGGATGCACATAAAGGTATGCTCGTGGGAGTTTTATCGGAGGAACCGTGAAAGCCAGCGCGTGACGTAACTGCACTGTTCGAGCCATTTAGCCGTGCGCGGCACGAGGTGGCGTCCGACCCCCCCCCCCCCCCCCTCCGCCCGTCCTTCCAGCCGCTGCTACGTCACGAATTCGAGTGGGAAGACGCACAAAGAAAAAAATTACGCTAACGAGATCTTCGAGCTTATTTTTTTTTCCCCCTCATCGACACGGGGCGCGATGCCTACGGAGAGACGCCAGGATATCGGACTGCCTCGCTGTATAGCTATATACATCGCGACGGCAAAGTTACCATCAGAGGGGCCGCAGCCTAACACGTTGACACGCTGCTCAACTATCAATCGCATGAAATTCCTTCGAAGCAGTGAAAAATATTTATAAACATTTATAAATATTTATAAAAAAAAAAAAATGTATAATTATTTATAAAAATTCACAAGCACTTATGAAAAATAAAAATAAAAAAAAATCGTCTATAAAAAGATATGGACGGGGGGATTCTCGCGAAATTTTGTTTGCGTCGTTCCTTGAGTGCAAGAAATCTTTCTGACCGGAATATAAGTTCGATAAATTAGTTCGAGGACGAGTCGGACGCCGCGATGGAGTCGCGTTCGGCAAGCTCTCTCCTCTCTCTCTCTCTCTCTCTCTCTCTCTCTCTCTCTCTCTCTCTCTCCACGTGGCCTCTCTCGCTTCGCACAAAAGCGTTACACGGTGGAAGGAGGAGACCGGAAGGGATGAGGCAGGCCACGTTCCATCGATCGACCCATATCGGAGAACGCTGGAGTAATACGGCTCCGTGTAGCCGGTAAACTCAGCCGACTCCGACGTTCCCTTCCCCTCTCCCTCGACCCCTCGTTTGTCAAATTATTCAAACTCTTTTTCCGATTGCGGAATAGGACAGACGGATTTTCTTTTTTTCTACTTCCCTCGCGACATTCTCTCGTCCACACGAAGTCGCGTCTCATTGTTACCGCCGGTCGGTAAAATAGAACAGTCGTCTCAAAAGAAAAACAATATTTTTTTTTTTACGCTCAACTTTTTCTCATCAGCTGTGGAGATCGCAGTCGTTATCGTCGTAGAATAGCGTCTTTGTCGGTCCGCGCGGACTCTTTTTGGAAGGGACGGGAGAGAGCGTGTTGTTTCAGTGCGGGCGCTCGGACGCGCGGTCGGTAACGGGGAGTGGGTGAGGTGCGCGCGCAGCCTCAGGCGGGACGGTTGATCCAACCCCGTGACCTATCTGTCAGGAGTCGAACGGTGTGTTCGTTTGCTATTTGCGGATGCACGAAAACCCGTGCACGGTTCGTCGAGGACTTCGACGATCCGTCCGGTCTTCGCTCACTTTTTTCTTTTTTTTTTCTTTTATTATGCACGAACAAACGGAGGAGAGTCCGAGGCGGACCAATCACAATGCGTTGCAAGGCTAACACAATTTTAACGCCTCTGCATTACGGGCAAGTGACCGATATAATTCGACGAATTATATTCGGCCGTGCGAAAGCTATGCGAAACAACGAAAAAAATATTGGCAAGCGAGAAGCGAAGGGGAAAAAATAATTTAATAATAAAAAAAAAAAAAAAGCAATGGCTGTCTATTCGCTCCACTGGTCAATGATTAATTGTGTCCACGATGAAGCATGATTCGGACTTCTACTGCGGTTAACCGCACAAAAATACAAAACAAAAAAATAGATAAATAAATAAGCAGTGAGGCAAAAAAAATTGCAGTCGCAATGATTTGCTAGTGCAATTTTTCTTTTTTTTTTGCCTTACCGTCGGTTTTCGAGATACTTTTCGGTCTTCTGGCATTGTCAATTTACGTGATTCGGATGACTACTGCGGCTTGCTGCGCAAAATTATTAAAATTAAAGAAAGCAGCAAGGCAAACAAAAATTGCATTGGCAAATCGAACCGTCGGTTTGTCGGGGTACTTTTCAGTCTTCTAGAGCATTGTCAATTTGCATGATTCGCATGGCTACTTCAGCTGCGCAAAATAAATATTAAATAAATAAAAAAAGCAGTGAGACAAAAAAAAATCACAATGGCAAATCGAACCGTCGATTCCTCGAGGCACTTTTTTCAGCCTTCCGGCACTGTTAATTTAGCATCGGCCGAAGGAGACCACGTGCTACAAGCGTCGACCAAGAGCACGGGTCGGCTCCTCGCCAAATTTTTTACAACCGTGCAAACATATCGGTTTAACCTATTTATATCGTTTGTTTACATCGACGAATCTGCGGTTTTCTCAGCAATGAAAAAGAAAAAAAAAAAAAAAAAAATGTTTAAATGAAAAAATGAATAGCCCATTATGCAAGCTCTCAAAGCGGCGTTTTCTTTTAGACAATCGGCTGATCGACCGTGGGTAGTTTAAATTAAAAATAGAAAATTCTATTGAAGCTCGCCGGCCTTAGAAGCGAGACGAGCGACGATGGAAGAGGGTAATCACTTTGGGAAATTGCATGAATGGGTGTTTCAGCGTCGTACGAAGCATTAAAAAAAAAAAAAAAAAAAAAAGAGATCTACGATGTTATGCTAAAGTACCAAGGTGGAGCATAGTCGATACAGGCGCCAGCTCGCGCCGAAGCGTCGACGGGGCAACCAGCGAGAGTTATGCGTGATTTAATATGTTTACGTGTGTATTTGTTGTTTGTTTGTTTTTTTTTTTTTTTTTTTTTTCATCATCAGCCAACATACCGGGTGAACGGAAAAAAATTGAATTTCCGTGACGGGCCCACCGGAAGTCCAGGAACGGGTGTGTCATGCCGACGGGAAGATTACGGCGACCGTTGACCGTCTCACGTTCTGAAGAATCAAAGAGGAAGCAGGCTAGAGCACGAGGTGCGCACAAGGTGTTTTTTGCGGGGTGGATGAACGGAAATGAAAAAAAAAAAGAAAACACTAAAGGAAATGGCGAGAGGGGGGATTAAAGAGACAATGTGGCGAAAAGGGGGATAGGGAAATAAATCAAGGGACAGGGGGGGGAAGGGGGGGGAGCTCGTGGTGTCTGACGAGGGGACGCAGCGTGTGGGTTCTCGAAGGGTAGGTCGGGTTACCAATTGATACGAGAGAAAACGTGGCTCCGATAAACGACTAGTGAAACGCTTCTGAATCGTCAGCTAGCGATGCTCGATTAAATCTCAAACGACCAATTACGGTCTATCTTTGCCGGGTGAAATTATTATCATTTTTTTTCTTTTTTTGGTTGAAACAATATTTTTCTTACTCGAGCGTTAACGAGAGACTTTAATTGCTACTGTTCGTTCGTAGTGACAAATTAAATTTACTAACGTACAAATTGAGTTTGAAAACCCATTAATTGCGGGAATTGACAAAAATCGTTTTTTTTTTTTTTTGTAACTCGTGCATGAGAAGTGTTACTTGTCGTGCCCGCCGAGAGTGGCGCAAGTGGCGTTTTACACTCGTACTGTAAACACCGTACGCACGCGCACGTGACTCCTATAATATGTTATCGCGCGCTTTACGTTTGAGCGTGCGAGAAGTAAAGTCGGGTCGACGTGCGCGTGCGCAGCTTTGCTGTACGGCGCCACAATCAGCGGGGACATTTAATTAGCACTTATGCATTCGTTGCAATGCAATTATCGTTGAATACCGGACGCGCTACAGCGAACATTGTACGAAGACTGTGAAGTAGATCGCACTCGGCGCACATCACAATCTGCGTATAATGTTCGTTTTATCGCACTTGTATCGCGGTTAGTAACTTACGAGACCGGTGCAATAGAACTATTTTCTGCCGACTGTGCAAACACACAAGTTAATAAAGAGTTCTTTCGCACGAGTACCTTACAAAATTTTTCACGCGTGAAAAATAGTGTTTTACGCACGCGTGACTAAAACCACAATTATTCACGTGTGAAAAATAGCGTTTTACGCACGCGTGCCTAAAACCACAATTACTCACGTGTGAAAAATAGCGTTTTACGCACGCGTGCCTAAAACCACAATTATTCACGTGTGAAAAATAGCGTTTTACGCACGCGTGCCTAAAACCACAATTATTCACGTGTGAAAAATAGCGTTTTACGCACGCGTGCCTAAAACCACAATTATTAACGTGTGAAAAATAGCGTTTTACGCACGCGTGCCTAAAACCGCAATTATTAACGTGTGAAAAATAGCGTTTTACGCACGCGTGCCTAAAACCGCAATTATTAACGTGTGAAAAATAGCGTTTTACGCACGCTTTACTGAAACTGCAATTTTCGCACCGAGCGAAGTAAGATACTACAAACGATTCCGAGAAGATACCGACCGGAGCCTCGTTATGGAATGTGGGAAGAGAACAAAAAAAAAAAAAAAGGGATCGGTATTTGGAAAACACATTGAGAGCGGGCTTGTGTTGTCATCGTCGCGGTCGGCATTGTTCCATCGATGACTTACTCGCATTCGTCGCGACGATACGATATTGCGGAGGCGGGGCTTGCTGTTGTTGCTGCTGCTGCTGTTGTTGTTGTTGTTGTTGTTGTTGTTGTTGTTGTTGAGCCTGAGCTTGTTGGTGCTCATTTTGCTGTTGCTGTTGTCTTTGCTGCTGCTGTTGTTGTTGCTGTTGTTGTTGCTGTTGCTGTTGCTGCTGCTGTTGTTGCTGTGTTATATTTATCGTCAACTGATGCTGAGCATGATTGAGCTGGGTCAAATGCCCGTGCGGACTCAGAGGCGGTGGCGGCTGATGATTGTGTGTATGCACGTGATTGTGATTCGGATTCTGTGGATGGGGCGATAGGTGGTGTGGGCCACCGGCGCAGTGAGGTAGGAGACAGTGCATCGCTCCGACACCAACCGCAACCCCTACGGCGCCCTCTTTCGCCACACTGTAAGTCGAGACCATGCTTGTCTCAAAAAACTGCTCCTCTCCTCAATCAAATCGCCAGGCTATTTCCAAATTTTTATAGTGCGAAATTCTTTTCTTTTTTTTTTTTTTTTTACTTCTTTTTCTTATATCTTTGCCCACAATTTATCGTCCAGGTAATTGCACTTAATTTTTTTTTTTTTTTTTTGGTTTTTAGATTTTTTTGTTTCCTTTTAAGGTATTTATTATTATTATTTTTTTTTAATACGAAATAATTAACGGCGAGGACTTTTTAGTTCCGACTTGTTGCAGGGCCCAATGATTTTATTCGAATTTCTCTCGTCCGCCTCGACTTTGGGGGAGGAGGGGGGGGGGGGGGGGGGAGGGGGAGGCGGGGGCGGGGGCGGGCAGTGTGTTTCTTCTTTTTTTCTCGCCACTTCAACAGCGTCTCCATTTATCGTTGCCGTTTTCACGGTGAAGCGAGCCCGGTTTCAGGAGCATCGCGCGAGAGTCGCCGGATCGACGAGTAAACAAAACGAAAGAAACAGAAAAACAAAAACAAAAAAAAAACTTAAAGAAAGATTCAATCCGATCCGGGAATCATCGGCTCGTCCTGTGTCAAAGTCGATCTTTCGATATTCACATAGGCAGTGGAGGAGACGCTGCGGAGAGTTGTGAAGCGGCGGGCATTAGCCGAGGCACCGTGAAACGCCTCGCCACTGACCGAAATCGAACTCTCGCCCTTGGAATAACGCTGCCACATTTTTATCCCGCTCTCTGACGCTATTTTGTTTCGTTCGTCCGTTGTTGTTGTTGTTGTTATTGTTATTACCGTGCCACTTCGTATCCAAAACACTCACACACACGCACGCACTTCGAGAAAATCGTTACGTTTCCTTTCGTCGATCGTTCACGGCACTTCGTCGCGAATCGCCCAATCGTCTATCCGGTTTCTCTATCCATCGGTCTCTCTTTGCTTTGGCCGTTGGTTCAGATTTTTTTTTGTATTTTTTTTTTTTTTTGGTTACTCTCTTACTTAGACTATTTTTTTATTTTTTTTTTTTTATTTTTTACTCTTTGTATCGTCACACAATCTACGGGACGAGAGGGTTTTTTTTTCTTTTGTCTCTTTTTGAATATTATTCCGCTAAAGTCGGTTGTCAGACCACGAGGCGGACTCCGGCAAGGTCTGACACTACGCGCCACGCTCGAGAACCCGATGGAGTTTACACGAGCGAACTCTTGTCAGAAAGGAATCGTGACGGGGGGAGGGGGGAATAACGGAAAATTAAAAAAAAAAGATTAATAGGCTCTTATCGACGAGCCGCTAAGCGCCTCCGTGTCGCGAACGGAACTATCCAAGCCGACGGGTCCGAGAGCACGTACTCGCGCTACCGTAATAATACTACCGAACACCCCGAGCAGCGTGGTTGCTGGTGCACCGACGGAACGAGTTATACTGTAATACTGGACGACGCGCGTTTGCGCGGAGGGGGCGTACGGCAACACGCGCGTCTCCCCGTGCCAAGATCGATATTTAAGGCTCGTCCGGCGTCGCACTCAGTTCCCGGCCCTCTCGCGCCGTTCCGTGCACTTCGAGTCCTTCATTCTTCACCTCCGCCTTCTCTGTCACTTTAAATCACCCCTTTAGTTCCTCTCCTATCTCTTTTTTCTCTGTATATAAATATATACACACACACGCATATATATATATATATATATAGATTCCCGTTAAGCCAGAAGGCTGCGGCGACTTGGCAGGAAAAAAACTTCACTCTCGAATAATATGTCTCGGGCGCGAAGAGACATCGGTGCGCGCACAACCCCACGCGATTATAATTTTCGAGGCTCGAAGCCCCGAGTCCCTCCCCGAGAAGCTTCGTTCGTTGCTCCCCGTTCGTCCTCGAACGGCGAAGGTGGGAGGACGCGAGAGAGCGAGAGAGAGAGAGAGAGAGAGAGCGCGGCCAGCCAGACAAGCCGCACGCACCTTTTTGTCGTTTCCCTTTCGGCTGCACTGTGCAGAGTTTTACACTACGCGCCGCCGCTACAGACGAGCGTGCGGCTATTTTACCCTCCCCGTCGACGCAGTGCCCGAAAAACTCCCTAGGAGCTCAAGCGCGGCGGTCGCACCGTCTGCGGCTCTGAGGGCTTCGCCATTTTACGTCTCTATAGGCTCTCTCGCACTTTCGCACTGCGCATGCGCTTTACGCATGCACGCCTTCCGACCTCGCCAATGCTGTCTGCGCGCCGGTCACTTTTTTCCCCCCTTCCTCAGAGCGGCGTATATTACACTCGGGACTTCGTTGCGTTTCGTTCCTCTCGCGATATGAACCGTCTGTTGTCTTTCCTATCTCGGTGCACCGTTCGGGACCGCACACGCGCACTGCCGATAGCTCGAGAAACGACGGATTTTAGTTATCTTGTGTTTAGGTTTTTTTTTTTTTTTTTTCTTTTTAATGAGAAGAAACGTGCGCGAGACAACGAGATTATCGAGACGACCAATGCGTTATCGTTAGTTTTTACGTTTGTTATTGCGTTTACCGTTCTGTCTCCACCGGCCCGCACGAGGACATCACGAGAGACGATAGGAACGACGGAATTCGGAACGGCGTTGAGTGAGCGCCAAACTGTCTCGCGTCACGGTGGCGAACGAGACGAGCGCAGCAACTCCTCTACCTCAGCCAATCGCGCACTGGCTAGACCGAACCGGAGGAACGACGACCACGATGGCGTGCGATCCACTCAGGGCCGTCTGATTGGCGTGGCGTGACTTTTCCTGTCACACCGAGAGGCTTCACAGGACTGAAGGCTTTTCACACTGGCACATCAAGCCGCCACCGGCCTATGATTTATTTGTCATGCTAAGGCGGAACTTTTCGTTTCAACGCTGACAGAATGAGTGTCGTGCCTTTCTTTTTTTTTTTTTTTATGGGCGGTGAACTTTCGTCGACACCTGACCAGCACAATTTCTTCGATCGCGAGACTCTTTGGCTCACGTGACGTTTATTGTGCTTTACAGGTAGTCCTATAAGCTCTCTATAGATCGGGCACTGTCGTCGCCTCGTTTGCACGAAAAAACTTGCAGTTTCGTATTCTATATCGGGGGGGGGGGGGTTTATTTTTTATTTTTTATTTTTTTTTTTTAAGTGTCGATTATCTTATTTATCGTCGAGGCTGTTTTTTTTTTCGAAGCGCCTCAACCTGACCAGCACAATTTCGAGGCAACTGCCCGATTCACATGGTGGCCGTCTCCCCCTCCTCTCCCGTTTCGTTACACACGAGACAACATAGGATTCCCTCCTTCGTCGCACTTACGCCGCTGCCAAAAACGATAGCCGCGCGAATTTTCAGGGTCGACGACTACTTTCACTCGGCCGCGGTCTTTATACTCGCGGCGATGATCGGACGCGGTTTTTTTTTTTTTTGTTTTTTTTTATAATAAACTTCTCGCCTTAGCCATGCTCTCGGGAATGGGGCGGTGGGGAGAGAGCGAGCCGTGATTTGTGTAGTGCGGATGAAGATCGGTGCGCGTATATGCGAGAAACGGCGCGACGGTGCGGGAGATGCAGGCCAGCCCGCCGGACAGCCAGCCAACCACGTTCCTCCTCTCTCGAGCCTCGAGAGTCCTTCCACGACCTACGAACCGCTCTCTCGACCCGCCGACTCGCCGCCCCCTATCAGCGCTCTCGTAAAACCACCGAGATTCAGGGCCGTATGCTTCTGTTACGGCTACTTTTCGCGTTTATAAAATTATTATATCTTTGTCATCTCGCAGATAAAGCCTCTTCATAGATTTTTTTTTTTTTTTTATAAATAATAATACGATGCAGGACGACCCTGTAATTTCATCGGTTCATCAGTGAAATTTCAAGAATTTGCAGAGTGCCGGTACGGTTAGCCGCTTGCCATGTCCTTGAGTAGAGTATTCCTTAATATTTACTATACGCGTTGGTCTAGTCGGGCTTACTTTTCACGTGTAAAAATTATAACTTTACCATCTCGCAGATCCATCTTTCCCACCCATTTTTTTTTATATAAATAAAAACACGATATTGAACGAGAAGTGTTCTCGAGAAGAATATTCCTTAATATTTATTACACACGTTGTAATAAATACTGTTCGGAGACGATATTACTCGGACGATTAATAACTATCGGATTCTTTAAGATTGCGTACAGTAATTGCTAAAATGATAACTGTCTAATTGTACGGTAATACAAAATCAAAAAATACAAATAGATTTTTATAACCGGATGAGTATGGTCCTCGTTGTGTCAAGGTCAATACTTCATACGTAAACTAGCGCCGGAGGTAAATTTGAAAGTATGTCTATATGTTGTTTTTCTCCATTCCCAAAATAAAAAAAAAAATTCCCTAGGACGCTGGCGAGTCTGCCGGTATAGTTTAGCACTTGTAATACACATCGAGTCGCGTAACGATCATCCGATTGGACAAGTGATCGTTGCCATCCCCGATAATTAATACATCACCGGTAGACGAATTCGCTGCGCCCCGTGGGCTATTAAAGACCAAACGAGCGACACGTCCAGTTGGAACGAAGTCAATTTAAAGCCACGGTCACGTGCGTGCTAACCGCGTGCGTGTTTGCCGCGGCAGCTGCCCTCGGTCATTGTCGAGGAGAACAAAAAAAAAAACAAAAAAGGAGCATACGTGAGACGGCCCTGATCAACAGCAGTCAAATGTTTAAAGCGATCCGAAGGTGAGGTGACCGTACTTCTCGAACAGAGTACAACACACGTTGCCACCTCCCCCCCCCCCCCCCCCCCCCCCCCTCCCTGCCGATGACCACTTCGCTGGCAATAAAACTCGGCGCATTGCGCATGCGCGCAATTTCCTGAACGATCTACCGTCCGAATTGCAGGTGCAGGTAGCGTAAAATAATGGAGAGGGACGGAAAGACATAAACTTTAACTTGGAAATAAAATGTATCGGGTGAATGTACGCATGCGGATTGAGTAAACTTGTTACTGCACTATATAGCGCGAGTCGTAAGTTCGACGTAACTCTACGATCGATTTCTTATCCCAGCCATTACGGATATTGACATAGTGTTATTTTTAGGAGTGGGAAGTGTACTTATTGATGTTCTGCATGGTACGGACATTGATGCGTTCGGAAGATTATTTAGAGTACGTATTTATATCGTTAACGGGCCATCGACATTATTTTTTTTGTATTTTCTTTCAATTCCACGTTCCCAAAAATAGTACATTACGATACCAGTGAAATTAAACGTTTTCTGACGAGTGTGACGTTGCAGCACAAGCCGAAGGCGAGTGTTGCAATGGCGCGAGTTAACAAAAAAGTTTTACGCACGAATATCGTGCAAAATTTTACTTTCCAAGGTGTGAAAATGGAAGGTTTACGTAAAACTGCCATTGTCGCACCGACTGAAATAAAGATAGTTTTGCAGACCGTGCCTGGGAGGCACGGCGGTCAAGGTCACAGGGTTGTTTCTTTTTCTTCCGAGAATGGCTTTTGCCACGGTCGTTCGAGAATACTTTAAGGCGAAGTGAGACACGCTGTCTGTCTGTCGCTCTCTCTCTCTCTCTCTCTCTCTCTCGCTCCACCGTAAGACCAACGGCGCTATCTCTCTCGCACTCCCGGCTACGTCACGTGACTTTCACTTCACCTTAAGGTATTATTGCGAACGAGAAGCGGCGTTACCTCTCCCCTCGGGTCGGACATCTGGGCCTGGAACTGTCAGGTCAATTTTTCGAGTGTCGGCTCTCGCCGAACTTTGTCTCTTTCATTCTTTTTTTTTTTTTTACTTATTCTAATCCTCCCGTTACTTCGAGGATATCCCCGAGACAAAAGAAATTAGCAGCAGATGGATTTTCGAGGATTTCTTTTTTCATCGATAACATTGTGAAAATATTTGATTTTTCTCCAATAACATCTTTCGTGAAATTTTTTTTTATTATTTTTCATCCACGAAACTCAACCTCGAGTCTGCTCTCGAGGGTTCACGAAAGAGAGAGGCAGTCTGATGATTTTTGTCCCTGAGTGATGAAAAATTATTTCGTCCGTACGGTACATTCTCCGGAATAAATGGTCAATGCAAGATCGTCGCGACGGTCTATCGGACCGATTTCTTCGGGCTTCAACCCTCGCAAAACCTTGTCCCTTGTATTGTATTTATTTTATTCTAAGCCTCCAGGTATTCAAAGTGTCTCCCCGATATGAAAGAGACGACCGCTGAGCTCGTCGATCGAGAATTTTCTTTTTTCATCGATAACACTTTTCGTGCCGTTTTAAAAAATGTTCATCGATAAAACTTCATAACGAGCATTTTTTTTTTTTCCTTCGCAGAACTCAACACCTGCTGCTCTCCGGGGGGGGGGGGGGGGGGGGATTCGTGAAGGAGGAACGCATTCGCATGATCTTTGTCCCGGTGCGATGAAAAAATTGTTCCATCGACAGACGCAATGTGTCTAATGGTCCGAACGGCACCTCCTCCAGGATTAATGGTCAACGCACGACAGTTCAAGCGGAAAGGTGCGCGAGGCTCTTCCTCATGCTACCGAGAATGTCTCTGCCCACTCGCACGCGTTCGCGTACGCTCGCCGGAGGGAGGGACAGAGGGAGGGAGGGGGGGGGGGGGCGAGCGAAGATACACCGGGTTGTAGCGCAGAATAACCCAGTTTCGCGCGCGTTTCACCGGGGGACCGAGGCACAGGCTGCACAGCGTGCGGGAGGGGTTATAACAGTGAGTCGGAGGGAGAATGGCGCGCGCGGTCGAGGATCGATCGATAACTATATGCACTGTGCTCCCGTGCGCTACGGCACTGCCCACAACCTAGATTCTTCGCTCATCTAGGATAGGTGGTTCGGCGCCCGGCAGGGTGCATAGGATAAAGAGGGGAGGGGGGATTGGCCTGACCCACTTTAACGTCCAACATTCGCCGAGGGCTTCACCGAAGGGACTCTCTTCCCGCTTCCGCTTCCATCGGCCACGACGGAGCGAGTGGAAAAAAAAAAGTGCCACGATTTTTTTCCCCGATTCGTGACTCGTCGGACAGTCTTTTTTTTTTTTTTTTTTTTTTTTTTTTTTTTTTTTTTTTTCCCCGAGCAACTTTCCACCCGAGCGCGCCTGCGCTGTCGACTGCTCGACGAAACACGAACAGTTACGTTAATAAATTAATAAGTAAAATTATACATAGAAAAAATAAAAATTTTATGTAAAAAAAAAATTAAAATTGTATATAAATAAATAGAGATTTTATATACGCGGTGAAGGATTCCACGCAACGTTTGAAGTTACTGAATCATAGGAATTCAACACGAATGTTCTCTATTTCTTATACTGTCGTACGCGGAAGTGTTGATTTTTACAGATAAATCTCTAATACATGTAACATGTGTCTTACTATGATTGAAATACCACCTATATGTGTATATGTAAAAATATAAAAATTAAATAAACAAATAAACAACAAAAATTATATTATAAAATATTAAATTATTGCCCCCTTTTGGTGTTTAATTTTTGCGGACGAATTAAGAAAAAGCCTGACTGTCCATGATTTGTCCAATGCGACGCGTACAATTCTCCGAAAGGTGGAGGCTCACGAAACGCCGTCACTAACGAGTTTCCTCCGGCCGTAAAAGCGACGAGACAAAACTAGGCCTAAAAGTGTATATTAAGTGTCGATTATTTCCAGCATCAACTGGGCTACCGCGCCCTCGATGAATAGCCGTATTCGGAAACAGGGACAAAAGAAGAGAACAAAACAGAGACTCGAAATTTTCCCGTCGCCGGTAGAGCGTGTAGGCGTCGAGCAAAAAATAAAGCGATTTGGGGTACGCGCCGAGGAGTTCATTAGCTGGGTTTCCTCGGCCGGAGAATAAGGGGTTGAGTGACCGGGTAGACCAGCCGTGGAAAGGGAAAGGATGTACGGAGTGCGAGAGAGAAAGAGAAGCAGAGAGAAAGATAGAGGACGAAAGGTGGAGCTGAGGCGAGATAGCGAGTCCTCGACTTAAATTCGCACGAAATGGAGGGGAGAGGGGGGGGGGAGGTGAACGAAAAGCCGGCGTGCGCAGCTAGACGCATTCGACGCAGGCACTTATAACCTCGGGCAACCTTCGCGTCGGTCTCGAGCGGCTCAGACAACACCAGACCAGACGACGAGGCCCGCAGAGACGCCGACGGTTGGATCGACGTGGAGACGAGATCGCGTTCAAAGTCCTCGAAGGAGAAAAAAAAAAAAGGAGAACAAAGAAAGAATGAGGCATAGCTGCGGATGCCGGTTGTATACATTGTACAAATAAACGTTGGTCGAGAGGCCCGAGACGAAAGGGGGACGTCGATAACGAGAAACGAAATTCCGACCCTCGGCGAGCGGCGATAACTATCAAAAGATCTTTTTCAATATCATACATATCGTACGATGAATTTGTATACTTGGTCGACGTTATCTTAGCTTGGAAACTTAGTCGATGTATATATATATATATATCACAGCTGGGCATATACTTAAAGTACATGAGTACTTTTCGGTACTTTAAGTACTATTACTGAGTACTTAAGACCAAAGTACTTGTACAATTTTGAGCATAGCTTCCTCTTTGAGGAAGCCATGCTCGTTGTTCAATCGTTTTTCAATCGATTTTTATTGTTTTAAGGATATAATCGACGTATTTTTTCCCGCTAAATACGAATACAACAATTATTTTACTTCCAGTCCAATAGTTTCCATTTAAATCCAAAAATACGATTTTTCGTGCATGAAATGGAGACCTTTCTCACTTTCGGCCACTGTACTAGATTCATACGGCCCAGATTTAGTTGTTATACATCCAGTCGACCTCCACTCAGTTCCCGAAGGTCTAGTCCTCGTAGTCCAGTCCATTAATCTGTTACCAAGGAATGGAAACGAAGAGTTGGGACGTTAAAAAAAAAAATGTTGGCCTCGAACAGGGGCCTTTGATTTGAAAATTCCTCCCTAAATTTCGTACTCATGGAACTCCGCCTCTTCCGATTATGAAGAAAAAATACTTTGTATTTTACAAAAGTACTTTAAGTACTTGCGGTACTTAGTACTTTAAGTACCTGCGGTACTTAGTACTTTAAGTACCTGCGGTACTTGATACTTTAAGTACTTTTCGGTACTTTGCCCAGCTCTGGTATATGCCATATACAGATAACGTGTATCTATATATATATATATATATATATATATATATATAATCACTCGTCTGTACACAAACGATTTTTCAAAAATAAACATTTCGAGAGCGTGGTTCGAGCGGCAATGTAAAGTCGCTAGCGCAGCTCAACGGCGCCGGGGCTGTGTTCGAACAGTAGATACATATATACTGTGAGAAATTCTGAGCCGAGGATATTGACTGAGAGACGCGATATTACCCACACGACTGGAGTAGCCAGGGGTGTGACAAATGACGAAGGTACAGATTATCGATCTACGAGATGACTAAAGTTTTGTTCCGGCTTTCAAAGAGAGTTAACGTTTGACTGTTCGTACTTGAGATTTTATTTTTTATTTGTTTAATTATACAAACGATCCGAGCCCAACTGAAAGGAAGAATAGGCTTTTGTGCCTTAAGAATCATAAGGCGAGAGTACTTTCGTTTACAATTAATCCAAAGTGTGAACACACTAATATTAATGGAGATCGCAATGGATAACGAATCAAATAATACAAGTACCGAATAGAAATACTAATGACAATCGGTAATATTCGTCTCGTAGCATTCGAACTTCCGAAATGTCACGGAGATAAATAGTTGTGACCAATTAATGATATCCGCCCCGAAACCAAATACGCGTGTCGTTGATTTTCCTCGCTCGTAACGATACATTATATTTAAACGCAATAAATTTAGTTCACGCTATCCGCACACATAATCACTCGTCTGTACACAAACGATTTTTGTTACAAACATTTCGACTCTGTAGATCGAATGTTCTTTTTATTCCAAAGCCGAGTGACAAAGTGAACTCGCCAGCGCAGTGCAACGGCGCCGGGACTGTCCTTGAATAGTACATATATATATATCTGTATATACAGAGTACAGCAACACGAACGGCAGTGGGTGGCCTCGTGGCACCGGTCATCAGTTCTCTCGCGTGGACACCGCAGTAGCGCGCCTTTAGTTACATCGTCTAAAAAATAATTGTTAAATATATTCTCCGAATGAAAATTAATTTTAACGACCTACGGTGCTGACCAAAGAGCCGACGAGAATGCCTCGGCGAGCCTTTTTTTTTTTAGATACACGCATACATATATATATGTATTTTTTGTTGTTGTAATTCGAAGCTCTTTGTAATGAGAGCAGACTGGCATGTCTGTGACCTTGAGAACAGTGAAGCACTGTTTCAACGACTTTTCCCGTCGACCAGCCAGGGAGGCAGGCAAGGCAGAGTCGGTGACCGGCGGATAGGACCCCGCCGTTGCCGTAGAGAGCTCCTGCTACCCTTTGTGTAGCGGGGTATTCGCACTTCCCCCCTCCCCTGCCGCCCCTCCCGACGGTCGGCAGTCGCGCCGACTTTTTCCTTTCGCCTTTCTCCTTTTCCTCCCTTTACGCGTGCGGCTCTCGGAGGCATCGCCTATCGCGACGGCGAGAGAAAAGAAAATATAAATCGAGAAGAGAGGGAATAAAGGCAGACGGGGCGAAAGAGAGAAGGTGAAACGTCTCTTCGGCGCAAACGGAAGACGAACGGATCGATATTTACCGGCCTTCCACGAACAACGGGCAACGACCCAACGACGCTGTGTGCGTCTTCGTCCGCGACGTTCGTCGTCCGAACGAGCAAACCCCCCTCTCTCCTCCCCCCCCCCGCGCGCCAGTGCAGAACGATTCTTGTTTTCCTTCTATCCGGCCTCTCGGGCTACCCTCCTAGCGGACAGAAAACACGAGCGCGAGAAACGCCGCTACTCGACGAGTCGCAGAGAATTTCTCTCTCTCTCTCTCTCGGAGGTTCTCTTTCCTTCGGTCCCTCGGGGAATCTCGGGGTGACTCGACTCGCCAATCGCTTTCCCATGAAATCCGTATGAGGAAATTCCTAAATCAGTCGCGACGACTTTATTTTTATTTATATATATAGATTTCTCCGTAGCTTTTTGTTTACTTAAAAAAAAAAAAAAAAATGAAAAGTCTTCGGAAAAATCTGAAGAAATTCTCAAAAATTGAATTGCACATAAAAATGGTCAAGCGACAGTCCATAAAGTACATTTTTTCAGTTTTTTTCCGAAAAAAAATGTTTATACGACACACGATTTTTAAGTTTCTTTGATATTTTTAACTCGTTGCGATCAATAAATTTGTTTTCTGAATTATAAATAATATTATTTAAAAAATCTGAAAAAATTAGAAAATAAAATCTCAGATCTTTTAAGAGTTAGTTCAATTATATAAAATATCGCGGGTCAGATCCAAGATGTGAAGGGTCAGACCCAGATCGATTTGGTATGCAATACCTTACACACATATATATGTACAATATATATATATATATATATATATATATATATATATATATATATATATATATATACGCATAATTCGTTTTTTCTCTGGACGAGACGGAAGGCACGGAGGTTTTTCTTAGAGAACAAAGGGAACGTTTGTGACTGCAGCGTCGCGGAATTCGGGAGAGCTTTTTATTTATTTTATTTTTTAACGAGCGTTCGTTACTCCGAGAAGTGTTATTTATCCCTCGGGTCGAAACGAACTGAGCGACTGGAACACGTGAGATATTTCGCTCGAAGACATAAAGCCTTAATTCCAAGAATCGCTCGATCGAGAGAGAGAGAGAGAGCGAGACAGAGCAACAGAGTTCTGTGATCTCTGTGCTGCGCGCGGAGCAGGTACATCTCGTCCACATACCGCGCAACATCATCAGTCACGACGTTTGCGAACAAAAGCCTACGGAGCGCCGATGAATGAAAGCGATGCGGCCGCTCGTCGAACCGACGATTCGCCACACTGACTCTCGCTGCTTGAGCTATAGCCGGTGTCTTCTTGAGCTACATAGTCGGGCTCGCGATTGCTCGGGATCATTCGGGATCTTTCGCGCGACGTGAACATGAGAGAACCGGCGACTCGAGCGGACGCTCAAGAGACTCGCTCCTCGAGTGCACGTCCGTACCGTCGGTAAGGTAGATTCCTACCAGCGCGTTTTCATAGCGATCGTTCCAATCATTTTTTATTTCCCTCGCCTCCGATCGCTCAATTTTTCCTCTCGTCCAAATAACGAGCTACGTCATTTGAGCAGCGTGAAAAAATTAAATACGTACTGGATAATAATAAATAAGTAACGAAAGATATATTTTTTAAAATGAATGAAATGTAAAAAGAAAGGATCTTGCATAGGAAACAAATATGTATGAATAAATCGTTTCAATGATTTTTTTTTTATTTCTCTCGCCACGAATCGCTCAATTTTTCCTCTCGTCCAAACAACGAAATACGTCATTTGAGCGGCATGAAAAAATTCAATATGTATTGGCTAATGAGAATAAAAATAAATAACGAAGAGATTGCTTTTTCCCTCGTCTCTAGCCGCACAATTTTTCGTCTCGCTCAAATAACGAAATACTTTACTTCGAGCAGCGTGAAAAAATTCAATACGTATTGGGCAATAAAAATAAGTGACGAGAACGAGATTTTTTTTTTTTTTTTAATGAATAAAATGAAAAAAAAAAGAAAGAAAACGTCGGCGCTTCTACAGGAAATAAAAATGATGGTTCGCGCCGAGCGCAAAGGGCTTAGAACGACTCGATCGATTTATCGCCGATATGAATTATTTCCATCGTACAAAATCCATCGTAATGTTCTCGATTCCGGTAAAGCCGATAAAGGGACGTACCATGTACGGTTCGTCGTGTTACAAATCTACCGATATAAACCAGCGACGACGGCCGCGGCGGTCGTGGCAAAGCAAGCAAGCCGTTTGCTTAGCTAGCTAGTCGGAATGAGGCCAAGGCGGAAGTCGCCAATTCTACTGACCGACCTGTTAACATCCGCGCGATCACTCTCCGTTTGTTGTTTTTTCGTCTATAGCGAGTCGACGAGCTATCGAGTAAAAGTAATCATTTTTTTTTTTTTTTTTTTTTTTTATTATTGTTTTTATCTATCCGTCAGATTGTTTGCCGCGTTTGAGGGAAATTTTTTATTTTTATTTTTTTTCTTCGTACCTAAGAGAAACAAATCGTGATTCCACCGAGAGGTTTTGCAAAGGTCGAACGTCGCCGGCGAGGACGGGAGGGTTGCTCGACTGCTTTCACTCGCTGCTCTTGCCCGTCTCGGGTAACACTTGTGTACGGTCGCGCAACTATATATATATATATATCTATATATATATCCAACTATCCGGGTTTAATAAGCGACGAGGAATTGCGAGATAACAACGCGGCCCTCGCGGATCCGTGTTTTGTTCGGGAATTAATTGTTACGAAACCGTTGCCGAGAGCACGCGGGATTAATTTAACCGGTAACGGAAAAAAGCTGCAGAATGCGCGCGATATAACTTCGGGGCAAAATTGAAATTTCGAGACGAATGATAAAGAAAAAAAAATCTTTAAAATCGTTGAGTTCTCGGAGCAACGAAAAAATTAACTATTACAATATTATATTATCTTAAGGAATTATCGGCGCTCCGCGAGACGTTCGGAATATTTTTATTGAAATGTAATTAGAATGTTTATTGTATTTTAACATTATAATCTAAATTGTAATTGTATTATGTTCTACAAAAAGAATTTAATTAAACTTCGAAAAGAGAAATCCGATTGTATTGTGCGGAAATGAAATCGGCACGAGACAGCTGATGGAGAATCCGTAGATGATTGAAGATTAAAGAATCTTTCAAAAGTTTACTTGTCAGAGCAATGAAAATTTACTATTAGATATTTTTTTTGTTTTAAAGAAACCTCCAGCATCGGCGCTTCGCGCTGCGTCCGGAATATTTGAATTAAAATGTAATTAGAATGTAAATTAATATAGTAATATCTTCTGGAAAAAATTTAAATGAATTTAAAAAAAAAAAATGATACGATCGTTTTCGCAGGAATCAAATGGGCACGAGACAGCTGACGGAGAAATCCGTGGACGCTTAGAAAGAAAAAAGAAAAAAAAAAAGGAAATTATGAAAAAAAAAAAGTGTGGAACGCGCCCGATGCACTCGTCTATACGGAGAACCGCGAGAGACATACACACGCGTCCGGATTGCGGATAAAGGTGCACGGGACTATGGCATTCCTAACGGTTATTCTACGCTCGCGGTTTCTTGAATGGCTCTGTGTTTCCCTCTTCTTTCGCGAAGCGCAGTCACTTCCCCCGGCCGTACCCGCCGCGCGACAACCGAGACAGGCTTTTTCATCCTACGAGTTTATCGACCGGGCCGTTTTTCCTGTTGAGAATTTTTTTTTTCTCTCACTTAATCGATTCGCATTCAGCTCGACCGTAATAATCCCGCTAAATATCATAACGAGTCCTCGCGGGTTGACTTTCTATGGAGCCGGACGTTAAAAATAAAAGAAAGAAACGAAAAAAAAAAACAAAACAAAAGAGAAAAATCAAGCCGGTTCACCTGAACGACCAGCGGTCTCCGCGATGCGCGCGCACGCGCTCCCGCTACTGCGCATGCGCAGACCGATGAGTGTCACAACGCACGCACGCGAGCCGTACGAATAATCGCTCTACTACGCAAGACTTCTTCTGCACGGTTAGACAAGGATCTCGCGAACAGTCGGAGGCAGGCGAGGAGTGTTGCTCGACTCCTCGCTCGCACGTAGGCTCCTCTCGGAGAGTCGCAGCGACGGAAGCCTCGAAGAGAGAAGTGTAATTAATCCGAGCGCGTACCAGCCGCGTATACGGTGGATAATACAATTCAGCTGCGTAGAAATTTACGACCGGAATAACGGCGACACGGTGAATCGCTCGGGTAATTAATATAGTCGAGGGCGTTGTGCGCCTGGCTAATTGCGGATAGAATAAATAATGGATGCACAAGAAGAAGCGGAGACTGGGAGAAACCGAGAGGATCTCGGGCGAGCCGCGGAGCCCCCTGCCGGATCCTTCCGGTACTACGATACACGATATACATATACGCGCCTCGCCCGAGGCGTCGCCGGCGGGTCGTCACGCCAGTTATACGCTGACTGCTGCTTAATCCCTTGACCACTTAGCTCCGCGCAACGGAAGAGTTCCGATGCTTCGGCCGCAATATTACTTTTAAATGTATTAAGAAAAAAAAAAAAAAATCATTCGCGGAAACAGCGCCGATCCTTGTCTGTTTTAAATATTAAGAAACTATAAATGTAATATGTAAAGTAAATATTTTTAAAAAAGGCTACTTTTTTTTTTTTTGAAGGTCGGAAAAAATGGAAGTTGGGTCGCGTCATGGCTAATACGATGTGATTATCGAGAAATGTTTTCCTCTACTTTTTGTTTTTGTTTTTGTTTTAAGCAAATTATATTTTTTAATGAAAATGTACTCGCGTTTCTCAAGGTGTATATGCGCGAAATAAACAATAATAATTTCGCTTTTTTTTTTTTTTTTTTTTTTTTTTTGGAATTAATTCGCCAAAAATATAGCACGATATTTACGTCGGTAACAGCGGTATCTTTAGTCGTTCAGCAGATAGTTATTTCCAACAGTTTGAGTCACACCCCTCCTCCCCCCTCCCCCCCGGTCTATCTGTTTAGCTACGAGAATCCGAGGGTGTTTGTTCGACTCGTCGAGAGTGCAAAACAATTTGATATCGAAGCAAAATTCCGGATTTACAATTGTATCGACCCACAAATATTTCCACTCGACTGTACTCAGAACGTGTAAACTCAGCTATATTCACAACGAGTTAGTTCCGTAAGTGAATGAATCAAAACAAATAAAAATTATGACATCGAAGTTAAATTATGCTATCGATGGAAAATCACGAAGATACGAGGTGCGTCGACGGGTGTTTATCGCAAAAGTCGCATGTTTTTTTTTTTTTCGGATTTAAGGTAGTCCTTGCGAATAGTGTTCACATCGCATAAGTTTCAGAGAAATGCGAGGGAATTGATAACACTTTTAGATGGTATAAAGAAGTGAACAAAAATCAAGCATGTTAAAGGTGCTAAAAAGATTAATTTTGCATAATAATAATTCCGAGATGCTATTAAAAAATTGATGAAAACTAAAATTGTCCAAGAAATCTCTCGCAAATCTAACTTCTTTTTTTTGTATGAAAATGAATCGTTCATGTTTCTGAATACGCATGAATTTTCTCGTATTTCAAAATTCACTTTGAATTTCTGTGACTACACATTTTTACCGTATAAAAAAAAATTGATATTAAGCATCTTTAATTTTTTAAAAAGATTTTTATACCATCTTGAAGTGTTTGCAATTACGTCTCGTTTCTCCGAAAATTATGCCAAGTGAACACTATTCGCAGGGACTACCTTAATACGCAAAAAAAAAAACCACTATACTGACGTCGGTAACAGCGTTCCCTTCAGTCGTCAAGCAGATAGAAATTCCCAACAGCTGGATTTAAAAAAAATTTGTTTTCCTCAAGCTCTGATTTTTTATCCCCGAGAGTCCGAGGGTGATCTTTCGTCTCGTGGAGAGTAAAAAAAAACAATTACGATATCGAAGTAAAAATCACGAGGAGGAGGAGGTGTCTCGACGAGTGTTTTCGCTCTCTCTCTCTCTCTCTTGCTCTCTCTCGAGATAACGGCAGAACAGCGACGACCGATGTCCGCGTCTTGGCTCGTATACTCGTGCGCCGCATTGCCGACAAGGTCGCGCAAGTGGAGCAACCGTCAGAAGCGGCGAGCGTACGATTCGGCCGCACACTTTGTTCGGCGAATAATAAATCCCATCGGAAGGGACAACGGAACAGTTGGTTATAATGCAAAAGCGGAGGAACGAGATTGGCCACGAGAGGCCGATCGGTGCGTCTATCGAGAGTAACGGCGTAGCTCGTCCGGTAAAACACAACTCTCGTCCGGCTGTTTTTATTTTAAACAAGGAAATCGAGCGAGCGGGGCGACGAGCGCGACGGAGATTTGCTCGCAAACTTACAGAGAAAAAAAAAATATATAAATTAGCAACGACGTAATCATTTTTTTTTTTTACGAACTTTCATATTTTGATCGACTTTGTTGAGTCTTCGAGCTAAACAAAACAAACAAAATAATAACAATTAATAAACGCCTTTAAAAAGCGTTACATCAATTTTTATTTATTTATTTTTTTACTTGTTTACTCGAAATTGACTAAAAACCCGAGCTAAAAGAAAAACCCCTTACATACAGTCCGGAAACGAGTCCCTCAATTCGGTGGTAGGCTTGACTCGTAGACCAAAAAAATTGTTACATCGATTTTTAAGCGTTTTTATTTTTTTTTTAATTTTTTTTTACTACTTTACCAAAAATGAACTAAAAACCCGAGCTGAAAAGAAAAGAAAACTTTCTTACATACAGTCCGGAAGCTAGTTTCCTAATTCTTTGGTACGTATGACTCGAGAAGAATACGAATAATTACATCCCCAGTACAGAATCGATTCGGGACGAGACTAACAGGCGGAATAGGCGAATGGACTGCTAGAAGGCAAGCTGTTGCGGCGACAAAACGAATAATAAGACGAGTCGGAGGGGGGGGGGGGGGGGGGGGAGTGAAGTGCGAGGCTCAAGTCGAGCGTATCGTAACCGTAAAGTCGTCGTCCGGGGCGACGACGTGAAATGAAGTGAAGTACGGTTAGTTTCTCCCCGGATGTAAGCTGGCCTCCTTCTCCGGGAAGGCGCGCGCGCGCGGGTCGGCGAGTGTTCGCACCGTCTCGAAGGCAACGACGGCGCGGCGGGGACGAACAACGACAACGGCCTTGCCCGGAATGTGCAGCCGAGCTCTCCGGGCTTTTCCGTCGTGTCTTCGGACGCGCCCGTCGGGACGGGATCTCACTTTAACTGGGATTTTTGCGCGCTCTCACTCAACCCGTCCCGACTCTGCGACGGGACAACACTTTTCTTTGTGCGTTATTCGCCGAGCGGCCGGACGATTGGATGGCTCGAAAATCTACACGGTCGCGCACAGCGAACCGTCGCTCGTTTCGGAATAGCAGATATATGCAAAATAACTTTAAAAAAAAATCATTACCCCTTTTTTTTTACTGTTTCCCAGAATCGGCAAAGAATATATATATATATATATCATAAAATATAATATATAAATATGTATAATCTAAGAGAAATATTTAAAGTACGAGTAGTCAGTCGACCGGAGAAGTTCCGACGATCCGATGTTCCTCTATCTTTGTGTTGGTTTGTTGTTTGCTAATTTTGTAAATAATTTAAAACAACGACATTTATCTAAATTATTAATTTAACGGTTATTAATGATCCTTTCTTAATTTAATCTTGTACTTGTTCTGAAGTCAGAAGAGAATACATGTGACCACAAACCAAGTCATACAGCTATTGAAATTATCAACATCAATAATTATATATATATATATATATATATATATATATATATATATATATATATATATATATATATATATATATATATATATATATAACTATTGATGTTGATAATTTCAATAGCTGTATGACTTGGTTTGTGGTCACATGTATTCTCTTCTGACTTCAGAACAAATACAAGATTAAATTAATATATTATATATATAGCAACTCATCAAACTATTCTCGAGCGCAGTTCCCGCCAGTCGAAAGCGATCGTTTGCGTATGCACGCTTCTACTGTGTAGAGACATCGACTTGGAAACAAATCTTGAGAAAATTCTGTTTAGCTTCGAGCCGTCGAGTTATTTCGCTCGGCGTCCATACAATGAGAACGCATATACTTGGCGAACGGTATACTATGTACATACAACTGTATATTCCTCAGGACACGAATAAAACAACGCTATTATATTCTATACTAAACGTAGCAAGCGAACGATACGGCCGGTTACGTCGTCCGAAAGGTCGACGAAAGTCCGTAGATTGTCAGTGTAACTGAGCAATAACGAAGTGCATTGTTGAATGAAAGTTGCGAAGACAGCCGAGAGACTTCTGAAAGGATAATGTGCTTTCCTATTCAGTCGGCAACGTTCACTCGTCGGGCGGGCACGTCGTTACGGTGAATTTGCATGAGAATCGACGTTGCCCCCTGTACAAGCGATCTGTATCACTCTTTACGCAGGGCGTCGACATCCGCGCCTCGTTTCCTCGCTCCTCTCGACCGGCAAAGAGTAACACGCCGGCGAAAGAGATACAAAACTATACGTTGTGTACGCGTGCGCGCTCTCTCGGCTCGGTGACCTTGACTACCCATCGATCAAACTAAGTTAAAAATAATACCGCCAGGCCTCACCGTACGGCCGACGGCGAGGCATCGATACACTTCCGGCTCACTCCACCGACTGCATCGCCAATTCAATTTTACTTGGGAAACTGCACGGCTCAAGCTAATACACGTGTACAACAGTCTCGCTCACGTGGCAAAAGAGAAAAGTGTAAATTAACGAAGAAAAAATGAAAATTGTGTTTCCATGTGTATGTCAGGCATCGTTTTTTTTTTTGCTCAGCTGTTCGCGGGCCCGAACCGGCAGCCATTGCAGGCTTCGTTTACCGACAAGCGGTTTCTCGCGTAAAATGTGTCTCGCTGTAAGAGGAGAACAATCGGCCTCGCGTCTCGCCGGGGGTGTTGCCGAGGTAGCCCGATAACAACTTTCGCCGAAATGCCATTACACTTCCGGCTTGTTTCACTGCATCACGAATCCCATTTTACTCGCGGTCTGCAAGACTAAATCTAAATGTCATGTTTATAGTCCTTTTGCTCACATGGTAAAACAGAAAACTCCAATGAACGAAGATAAATGAGACTGTATTTCTCTGTGTCCGCCATTTTCTTTTTCCTCAGCTGTTCGAGGAACTCCTGATAACAACTTGCGCCTAAATGCCGTAGCACTTCCGGCTTAATCCACTGCCTGCATCACGAACCCAATTTTAATCGAGGTCTGTACAAGGCTAAATCTAAAACTCATGTCAAAATAGACAACTGTAAATGACCGAGGGAAAATAAAATTGTATTTCTCCATGCCCGCCATTTTTATTTTCTCTCAGCTGTTCGAGGAACTTCTGATAACAACTTTTACCTAAATCCCCGTTGCACTTCTGGCTCAACCCACTGCCTGCATCACGAACCCAATTTAACTCGAGGACTACACGCCGAAATCTCAAAGTCATGTGCCAACGTGGCAAAACAGGAAACTGCAATGAACGAAAAAAAAAAAAAAAAATTGTATTTTCCCGTGACCGCCATTTTTCTTTTTCCTCAGCTGGTCGTGGTACTTCCGATAACTCTCGTCTAAATGCCGTTATGCACTTCCGGCTTATTCGACAGCCTCATGAATCTAATTTTATTCGCCGACTCCAAGCCTGAATCGTCTAAACCTAAAAGTCGTGTGTAAATCTCGCCCACATGGTAAAACAGAAAATCGTAAACGAACGAACGTAAAAGAAAATTGTATTTCCCTGTGTCCGCCATTTTTCTTATACCTCAGCTGTTCGTCGTCCCGAAACGGCATTCATTACAGGTTTCTTTACCGACAGCCGCGCCACACATAAAACGTTTCCCGCTATAAAAGGAGAACAATCGTTCGACCTCACGTCTCACCGGGGGGGGGGGGGGGGGGGGGGGGGGGGGGGGGGGGGTTGCCAAGGTACTCCCGATAACAACTTTCGCCGAAATGCCGTTATTATCGTCGGGGAAAAATACAGCGAAGCCATACCGGACGGCGACAGAGGAGATAAGGGAAAGTTAGAGGAGAATCGGCGATCGGTCGTACCGCGAATCTGTCCCAGGCCTCGAAGTGAAAATTCAAACTGGTACTCGGATCGTTTTATCGATTATAAATTTTTTTTTTTTTTTTTTTTAATATTTACATGGAAGGGGGTAACGACATTATCGAGTGTGAACCTTTCACTTCGAGAGTCAATCTCAATTCGACACGAGGTTTACGGTGGACGAGCCCGAGGAGTTGTAAAAGACCGTTTGCGATTATCGGCGGACGACACGGGTTGATAACTATATCGAGAACGTCGAAGTTTTATGAGCGGCTCGAGCATCGAGTCTAGCGACGAGACCTCCGCACGTGCCGTCCTCGTTGACAGTCTCGTACTTTTGCCTTCTTCCACTCATTCGCCACGCAACCCGTGCCACAACGGAATAGCTCACTTCCTCCTTGCCATTGGCGCAAAACTGCGGGTCCGCTGAGAATGGACTATCGCACGAAAAAACATTGGACTCCTACGAAGCCTCCGCGGCTGCGAGGCACGAGCTCTCCGGCGAGAGTGGCGCCATCTCGCGGCGACGGCGCGAGGCTAACTCAAAAACTTTTCATCGAAACGCCGCAGCGTTCGATAAAACACAACGGCGATAAAGGTCAATGTTCCTTGCCGATTAAATGAAAAAGACCATCGCTCAAGTAAATAAATAAATAATTGTGAACTTCAATGTCTGGAGAAACAAGTGGAAGATCGCTGAATTCGCTCGAATCAAAGTTTAAGGATGCATAATAATATATTTTAAAAAATCCTAAATAAAAAGTTCGAAAAACATTATTACGATCGAAATAAAGTCGAGAGGTTTTCCGCAGCGCAAGGCGGAATAATAAGCTCATCCAGCACTCCAACGATGCACGATACTACTGACATTTTGAAAAACGTTCGACTACCCCCCCCCCCCCCCCCCCCTCTTTCCCCCTTCGACGCTCTATCGCTCTGGCATTCTGAGCAGTCGCGGTGGAGATGTGGAAACGACAAGAGAGACAGAGGCAAAATATACATATGGAAGATATAGCCAGCCCCTCTCGCGAGGTTGTAAGAATCAACTCACCTATCACCGACATGCCGCTGGTGACCCGAGAATCGAGTGTCCCGCGTCGTTATTCGTTAAATCTTCCAACTTCTCCACGGCCGTTTTTTTTTTTTTTTATTTTTAAAATTATTATTTATGTTACAGTAATATTATTTTTCTCAGCGACGAAGACACGCGAAATTCATTTTACAGTATGAACGGGCACTCGGGTATGTACGGGCTCGTTCGGCGACGATCGTGCGGGACTTTAACCGTCATGCGAATTCACCGGGCTGCGCCAAACACGTGTTCTCCTTCTCTAGCACGACACGATCGTTTTAATTATCTCTTTATCGCGACCGTAAAGACGAATGAAATGAAATTTTTTTTTCCCTTTACATAAACTTTTTGTTAATCTCTGTTAGTCGTGTGTCGAACGAGGAAAAAAAAAAAAAAAAAAAAAAAAAAAAAAAAAAAAAAAAAATAGCACTTTTCCGCCAAAACATGCGAGTTTATCGCCCGAAGCGGCAGCCAAACGGGAGAACAAGTGGACTCGTTCTCTCGCGGTTCTTCGGTTGCGAAATTTTCGCCTCAGTAGCACTGCATTCTCTCTGTGAGGAGAGCTCGCTGAGAGCTCGGTGGAAAGACACACTCAGGGTCCGGTGCCCACCGACGAAATTATATAACCCCGCGCGCGCGGGGGCCACCGAGGGAGGGAAGAGGAAGCGGAGCGAGACACGCTTATTCGCCAGCACCGTCGAGCGGAGCGGGACGGACGGCGCGGAGCCCCGTGATTTTTTCGATCGGTAAAACAGATTTACGACGAGGTCGGGTGCTGCCGCTCTCCGTTACGCGACACGAGAGTTTCTTTGCGCGAGATCACCAACCCGTTTAGTTTCACACACGTTTATGCACATCCTTCCAACTCTGAGCCCGCAAAGATTGCCTCTTCATTAATCTAATCTAACCGCGAGCCGACACTTGCTTAGTTTTCTTTCGTCTGAAATGTGTTTTTTTTTTAATTTTTTTTTTTTTTTTTTTTTTTTTTTTTATAGCGTTTGATCGAAGCGTGGAGTTGGGAGTTGTCACGGGACCGGCTGCTCCGGTACTACTCGACAAATCTTCCTCGACTACCGCCTGTAGTACTCTCTCGCCGCTATTGCAACTGTTATGTGCTGCCGCTATCTACCGTCACCGTTCGGTATATATAGCTATACAGACAGTGGTACACCGCTACACCGGCTATAGCCTTCTCCGACGACGATTATACGAGGCGGCTATAGTCTTCCTCTTGGCGTTGGGCCGTGTGTCAACGACGTGTGCACCACCAACGGATAGCGAGCAGCTACGCACGCGGTTCAACCATATGCTCGTCTATATCCCTGCCACTCGGGTCACCTCGTCACCGTCACGACTTTGAGCCCTCTCTCTCTCTCTCTTGCGCTTGCTTTCTCTCTCTCTCTCTCTCTCTCTCTCTCTCTCTCGCACCGAGTCTGCGGTATTTATCGATACGTCACGTCGACTACAGTCGTTGAAAAATGTAAAAAAAGATAAATGAAAAAAAAAAAAAAAGATAAGATAACAAGTTTTTTTCGAACTGCAAGAGTAATTTTTTTTTCTTTCTTTTTTTTTTCGAGAAAAAGAGAAACTTATTTAAAACAAAAGAGACGGCCGAACTGAAGTGCGGTGCGACAACCCGGTCACGCGGCTTCGAATCAGCAGATTTCTTTTCGTCTTCTCTCGGCGCAGCCGGTTACGAGATACGATCTCGTCAGCGGCGCTGTCGCGTGCAACAAAATACTCTTCGTACACGCTGTGCCGCGTGTCGCTTTTTTTTTTTTTTTGTTTCGCTCGCGTGTGCCAATGCTCCGGCGAACTGTTCGGAATTTTTTTTAAGAATACATATATATATATATATGTATATATATATATATATATACACGTGAGAAGAGCAAAGTGTATCGAGACCGTTGCACGTTTTTCGTATTCCTCGGTTAGGTTTTGCAATTGGTTTGTCGTGTTTTATTTGTAGTGTCCTCGTCCGGATTTATAACTCACTGAATTTTTGTCGGGTGGGGGGGATGGCGAGGGGGAGGGGAGGTTGTTTATTTATGCAATGTATCGTCGAAAAAAAAAAACTTGACGCACGGGGGAGTAACGACGAGAGAGAGCTCCGGGAAAACGTGTGTACAGCCGTGTGGCTCGATTGCCACATGTACATGGACTACGTGCGACCACCAGTCGGCCGAAAGACGCCGTCGGCAAGCTTCGCGAACGCTCGGCGAAAAGCCGAACTGTGCCGGGTCTCCCCCCCCCCCCGCGCCCCTCTACCGCCCGGCAGCGAACTCTCCATCGCCAGTCGCGCCGGCCGTGTCTTCGTTCCGCGCATTTTCCATCTCATTCCCGCTAAAGCCGAACAACAAACATCAACGGAAAAAAAAAAGAAAGAAACAAAAAGAAAAAAAGGAAGGTTTCATCCTTCCTCGGCGAATTCCCTTTCCTCGCGCATTTTTTGTAACTGCAAGTGCACTCACTAGCCGGCTCGTTGAGGTAGGGATGCGAATGTGCACGGACGTCGAAGCGAACGAGAAAGCCGCGTACGGCGGGGAATGTGAATGAACGATGCACGAACGGACGGGAAGAAGGACGAATATTATGTGTGCGTGCGCGCGTGTGTGTGTGTGTGTTGGTGGGCGAGGGAGAATCGGAAAAGGCTCGTTGCAAAGAGAGATGGAAAGTAAGCCGAGCGACGAAAGCATGGAAAGGGAGACGAATCGAGGATGAGAGAACGCTCGAGCTAGAGACACTGGGAGAGCAGCGGTGGAGGGGAGGGGGGAGTAGGGAGGGGGGGGGGCTGATGAGAGAATTAGCCGGTAGTAGGGCAGGAATACCGTGACAGAAAATGTACGAGAGCGGAGATTCTGTAGGAGGCGAGAAAGGATGTTGGAATGAAAAAGAAATAATGATAAATAAAAAAAAAAAATAAAAAAATACTGTCTATCGGTAGATTTCGCCCCTCTTTCGCCTGCGATATCTTCGCAGCCAGACGGCGGCACGATTCCGCGTCCTGGTATTTTCTGGATCGTGACCGATTACGATAACACGATTGGAACACGCTGATCCGGTTGATTCTGCATAAGTGCGCGGACAAGATAATTTTATTGCGGAACGCACTGCACGGATTTCTAACGCTCGACGATGGTCGAGTCGAAATTTTATCGGTGGCCATTTTTATTTTGGTTATTTTTTTTTTTTTTTTTTAAATCGCTCTTGCCAGATTTTTTTTTTACAGGAAAACATGCGTGCTCGACGAGTATTAAGCAGGCTTCAACAATTCGTTCTGAGGCTTATCAACTGCAGCGGGTCTCTACGCCCCCCCCCCCTCTTCGCCGCCGGGCGGTTTACGGGTTTTACGACTTATTGAAAAATTTTGCCGATAAGCGTTCGAAACCTGACACGAAACTAATCGGGCGACCGCGGCGCTCGTGTTCGATTTGTAACTGATAAATTGCAATTCGTTAAAGATCAAACAGTCGTACTTTCATTGATAATTTAATTCGTCAAAGTTCGAACGACCGTTGTTTTATTAATAAATCAATACGACAGAGTGACGAACAGTGCCGAGTCTCATATTTTAATGCGCCGGTAGTTAGAAAATCCGTGGCGATAAGCCGATAATTTGAACGGATAATTATTTCGAACATAATGGTGTAATTCTTCGATAGGAAGTAGCGAGAGAGAAAGCGCGCGCGTCGACCGCCATCTGGCTTCGACTTTAAGATGCTGGTAGAACGAGATCTCGTCGAGGATTAATGTCTCCCCCCCCCCCTCCCTCCTTTGGCACAAAGCTTTCAATTAACAGCATCGAAGTATCATTCAATCATAATCGTAGTAAAGGATTTTCGTTACGGACCTATCCACCTATCTACGTCGCCTGAGAAAAAGTAAAAGAAACGATTCCACAGCCGAGCTTTATCCAAAACCCCTATCGCGATTGTACGTTGATATTTTTTTTTTTTTTTTTTTTTTTTTTACGATTGTACGACCGATCGCTGCTAGTTTGTAGTCGAGTCGACATTTCGTATCTGTGGCTTTACGTGCGCTCGTGCACGAAGTGGGATTATCTATTAATGTCGGTCGTCGCGTTCGTGTTTGCGCGTCGTACTTTATAATTATGATGGAATACGTGGAAGAGGAAGGACGAGGCCTTCGGCGCTTAAGGCGACACGCTGGGAGGATGGCGGCACAGAATGGGTGCGAAATATTCGTGTGGCGAGAGATTGCCACGCGGTCGGCTGGCGAACATAACCTCGAAAGGCGGGCGTTCCGCGAGAGCTCGCTGGCGCGACGAGCTCTCTCTCCTCTGCCACGAAGCTATTGGAAAGTAACTAGCGAAGAAATTATCGCAACATGGCAATTTCGCTCGCGTATTCCCTTACGTTGTTCAGCCTGTCTCGTCCCCACTTCGCGGCGCGGTTCGCCAATCTTCGCGAGCGTTCTTGCCGGGCGAGAAGTGCCTTACTCTTCGAGGGGTTGTCAGCACTGACGCGAGGAACTGGAAACGCGCGGACGCTTATTGGATAAGAGATTGCTTGCCGTTGTCGCGAGAGCGAACGAAGAGGCGGGCGCGACGATCTTACTTGCGGGCGAACGGAAGCGAAATCGTTTTTTTACCCTCTCGGAAAGCACGATTCCGCTGACGACGCCTCACGTGCCGATCGCTCCGGTAAAATTCACTGTTACGTCGATCGTCGAGCTTACGCTCCCCGTTTCGCACGAAACCTCGGCTTATTGATTCACCGACGGGAAAGTTTTCGAATTCTCCTCGGGAAGGAATAGGCCAATAACGCGAGCACCGATGACTAAGCACCGTGGACATTCGAGAAAGAATGCGCATACAAAGTATCGTATGACAAGTTCGCTTCGCACACCTACCTACCGTAGATTAGGCACGAGATTGTTACATTTTCAGTTGGAACCGCCCCATGACTCTGAAGATATTCTCCATGATGCCAAATTTTTATCGTCAGCGAATATCCGTCAACGACAAAATTCTTCATCTCTAGAATTTTATTTTCCAAGTGAAATTCTCCGAGTGAAATTTGCGCGATGCAAAATCCTCTCCAACGAACATATTTCTACGAGAGTTGATAATAATGTACAAATTCCTTAATAGTGTACTCCTCAATAATGTACAAATTTAAGGAATGAATAAATAAAAATTAATCACGAAGATTCGTACGATAATGCACGCCATCAATGTCTTCGTTTATCCCGTCGACTTAGCCTGAAGTCGTCGATGCGGATCGAAAAATCGAATGATCCAGGGAATTCACGCCAGCGAGGACTTTCTAACCCCCTTTATATTTCGCGTAAGCGGCACACGAGGGATGCGAGACCTAACCTCAAAAGCACGCCGCGCAATATTCCTCGCCATTGGGATTCGGGCGAACGCGAAATATTTGCGACAAGCGACAAATTCATCCAACCCGAATTGAAAACACTGGGAGCAGAGTGCACATTGAGAATCAAAGTTTAGGCACATTGTTGTACTCACCGGCATGAGAGACGTATCGGAGAGACGTATATGTGTTTGCAACGACCGCGTTGTACGCCTGCGGAGTGTTTGTCACACCGGGCTGATTAACGTTAACGTGCTGCTGCTGCTGCTGCTGCTGTGGCGGATGATGAAACTGTTGCTGATGGGAATGATGTTGCTGTTGGTGATGGTGGGACAGATGGTGATGCTTCCCTTTAGCCGGCATGCTCATCCCAGACTCACGCCACCCCTCGATTTCTCCACTGCATTCGAACAAAGTCCCACGCCCCTGCTCTTTCGGTTCCTCATAGAGACACGATTATCACCGGACACCGGGAATAACCTTTTTCTTTTTGTCGACCCGATTGATGACAACGTATAACGAGCGTCGAGAGTGTTTGTTTATCGCAGTACCTTACCGGGCTTCGCGAACCCGGCGACTGACCTTACTAACTCCGCAGTCCGAGCCAGCCACAACGTCGCACGAGTGGATCGCGACAATGCACGAAGCGAAATAACACGTTTCCGGGCGTGCACGAGTGTCCACGAAGGGACCGCCGGGAGAAGTCGTAACACGGCTGTAACTCGCCGTGCGCCTCTTTTCCTCTTCTTTTCTTTCTTCTCTTTCACTCAGCGCTCCATCCCCCCTCCCCCTATTTTTCCTCGACTTACCGACAGGCCAATGCTGTGCTTCGAGTGCCGCGCTCGCCTCACCGTGCAATTGCGCTACTGTAACTTTCCTCCCGTTCCGCGATATTACAAACTTTGATTCTTCGATTATGATCCTTGCGACACACGGCCAGTTTTACCAATCGGCGAGATAACACGGAGTTCGCTCGACCGAAGCGGGGACGGGTTTGTTAGCGGCTCTTTCGCAACTTCTCGGCCGTTTTGTCTCTCGCCGTAGTTTGTATTTCGTGTATTTTTTTTTTTGTTTGTTCTCTCCTCTCTTCTAACCTGTTTCCTTTAACACGCCGATATCACTGCGGTGTGTCTTCACTCGGCGGCGAGCGCGTTCCGACTCCCTCGCTTACACACGGCAGCGGGCGCGCGCGCGCGCGCGTTCTCGCACACTCGCCTCTGCCTCCTTCCTCTTGCCTTCCACCTTACGCTCTCTCTCTCTCTCGCCCTCTGTATCTCTTGGCCGTTTTTTCTCTGGCGCGGAGAGGGGACACCTTCGAGGCGAGCTCTCCTCGGCGGTTTTTACACGCCTCGCGGCAGCGGCGTGTCTATAAACGCGGACACGTCGATTTAACGAGCTCAACAGAGGCTCGGGGCGCGGCTCTTCCCTAAACCGAACGTGTCAACGAAACTCTCGTTACCGGCACTGCCGAACGAAGCTTTATCCCTGACGCTCTCGATTTACTGCTCTCCCGACAAACGCTTGACCGTTATAAGTGGTTTTTTTTTTGACGTGAAAACAAAAAAAAAGACGCTCATTCGCCGAATGACCGGTGAGCACGCCTCGCTATCCCGCTACTGCTCTCCGGCTCGGCGGTGTGGGATGTTCGCTTGCGTGCGGCGAGCGATCGGAGGGGGGGGGATTCTCTCCCACGAGCCCAACCGTCACTCCTCACCGGAGAGCCTGTTGCCGGAGCACTGCTGCCACAATTGTAAACGCGAACACAGTACACCGTAACCTCTCGTCAGCTGCTCTCGGCGACTTTGTTGTTTACTCTCTTTCGTTAAAATTCGTTGACGAACGACGACGAATTCAAGCAATTATGAGTACGCACGGTAAAGCCGAGACTGAGAGACTGCGTAAGAACCTCGAGGATCAGCTCGATAGGCTCGTCGAGCAACTCGCCGACATCGAGGATTGCAGGTCGGTCGAGTCTCGTTTGTCGCTGTTGTTATTGTTTAGCTTTAGTTGTCAGGAGCGCTATAAACAATAAATAGTTAAATTAAAAAAAAAAAAAAACATGTTTGCATAGCATATTCGCACGCTGCACACTTTCCTCGCCGAAAAGAGCCACTGAAAAGTACTGAAAAATACTGCTGGCAGTGTCTCCAGGAGTTAAATGCAAACTGCTGAACTACTGCCCAGTGCTACATTTGCGGACTGCTGAAAACTACTGGAAATCTGGAATAGTTGAATGCTGAACGTTACTGGATATTTTCAGTAGTTAACTAACCGAAAATGCTGTACGTCTCCGGCAGTTAAATACTCGTAACTACTATGAATGTCCAGTAGTTAATTGCGTGAAATACTGTGAGTGTCAACTAACAGCATTTCACTTAGACGAAGTGAGTAATCGATTATCGGGAATTCACGCAGTTTCTCGTAGTTCACTACTGAGTTTGGCTTCTACTTTACAGTAGCTCTAATTAAAAGCAGTAATTACTGATGCGGAAACCACTAAGTCCTCAGTGACAACTACTGACTGTTGAGGAGTCAACTTACTAAGAAGCAGAGCTGGGCAAATGCCCTAAGTACTTGAATTACGTATTAAAGTATAGCAAATACTCGAAGTACCGAGGACTGCGTGGTTCTTCTACTGTGCCTTATTGAGTACTGGCAGAACATAATAGCTCAATTTCCGAGTACCGGCCACTCAGTACTTGGTACTTCAATATGTGCTTCAAGTACTCGGTGTGTCTGTCCAGCTCTGTTAAGATGTAACTGCATGTGTAGTGACTACCGTAGTGCCAGTGGTAACTGCTGAAACTCCAGTAGTCACTACTGGAGTCCTAATAGTTATTTTCGGTGACGGAATTCACCCGCATATGTTAATAAATAAATAAATAAATAAATAAATAAATAAATAAATAAATGAATAAATAAATAAATAAATAAATAAATAAATCTTAGCCTGTTGTGAACATTACGAGGTAACAGTCGTCGACGACTAGTAACATAATACGTTTTGTCTGCACGTTCGACAGAGAATCGATAACCGACGAGGAGTACGAGCAGATGAAGGAAGAAACGATGGATCAGTTACGTGAATTCAACGAGAGCCTCTGCCGCATGATATCCGGTGACATGACTCTGGTAGATCATCTCGGGGCGATGCAACTTGCAACGCAGAGCGCCATCAGCGCCGCCTTCAAGACACCCGCTGTGATAAGGATGTTCGGGAGACGCGAGCCCGATCAGCTGAGGGAGAGACTGGCGTCGATCGAGCGCGACCAAAGACTCGGCAAGCTCGGCAAGGAGGCGAGCGAACGACAGCGCGGCGAGGTCCTCGACGCGCTGAGACACTTGGGAGAGAAGCTCGATACAGCCGAGATCGAACTGCTCGAACGAATGTCACTGGGAATCGGTGCGGCCGACGATAATTTCGTTCCCGTCAGCGACAGCCCCGAAAAGGGCGAAATCGCTCTGGCCATAGCTAGCAAAGATGTCAGAGCCAATCAGGAGAGCTAGAATTCGCTAGGGATGATTATTGCGTAATCCTATCTTTTTTGCCATTGGTCGATTCTAGTTGCATAAGTTTGATTTCTTTTTTACTTTGCTCGGTGCGATAAATGACAGTTTTTGCGCACGCTTCGCATGCGTAAAACTCACATTTTCACATCTTGCGAAGTAAAAGTTTTTACAATACTCGTGCGCAAGATTTTTCCTTAACTCGTGTGATTGCAACACTCGTCGGAAAATACTACATTACGGTGCAAGTGCGATAAAAATTTTTTCCTAACACATTCACGTAAAATCCCGCTTTCCGTTCCTGCGAAGTGTGCGCAGAAAGGCACTTTTTCGCTTCGCGTGCGAGAGAAATACTGCGCATGCGTACAAGCGCGATATTGTCTTTTTTCTCGCACTAGTGCGAAAAGTGCCTTTCTGCGCATACTTCTCAAAAACGAAAAGTGTGATTTTTGTGAATTTGTTAGGAAAACTCCGCGTTTCTACGCCGTACACATAACTATTCTGACTACTGTGAGTTTGCAACACGGGCCGAAGGCGCGAGTTAAGAAAAAGTTTTTCGCAAGAGTATTGTACAAAATTTTACTACAGGTGTGAAATTACGCACGCGAAGCGTGCGCAAAACTGCCATTCTTGCACCGAGTGAAGTAAAAAGCACTGGTATCGTAAATGACTAGTTTAACTCTAGACGCGAAACGTTCATACACTGGAAAACAAAAGAGCACGATATCACGGCGTCTCGTTGATCGTCGATTCGCACACTCTGTACACGAAGGTTGTTTTATGTTTGGCAACGTAGTTGCGGTTCCACAGTACAAAACTTATTGCTCTACGATATAAAATGCGTTAGTCAAGCCCCCACTCGTTCGCGTATAGAACGCTTTTAGTGAATAATAATCGCTTACCTAGTATTTATTTATTGATTTTTTTTTCTCCAATGAAACAAAGCTCATCGTGATTTTCGGGAGACACAGAACTGGCGACCGATTGGAAAGTCGGAGTACAGAGGCTCATTTCGTAGAATGTAAACAACGAGGATACGCTGCGTAAGCAAGGATGAAAACAGTATACAGATATACTTCACAAGTATTTTTGTTTGTTTGTCTTTTTTTTCCACTCCCTTCCTCTGTAATACATTCGACACTATAAAAGAAAAAAAAATTAGAATTACGATCGTAGAGAGAGGCACGTCGCGCCTCTGCTATCTTCATGCAGTCGTAATTCAGTCTGCTCGGCGAGATGTACACTTCACATCGACTGTACTGAGAAACGGTAAACACAATATATATGTATATATATTTTTTTTCAACGTTTTACGTAAAATAGTTTCGTCTAAAAATTTTTTTTTCCAAGATGCCTCGATCGAGATGCACCGAAGTTTAAAAAGCAAGGGAGTGGTCCGTACGAAGTTCATTGACTCATAAAAAAAGGCTTATACAATAAAGCAGTATTCACGTCGGCGATCGCGCACAACCCTCAAATATTTCTTTCGAACTTTCGTAAACCGGTACTGTTCCCATTATCGATACATATATGCAAACTTCATTGATTCTGATTTTTCTTTTGTTTAAATCTATCTTCCCCACGTCATTTAACAAAGCGACGATACCTCGGAGTATCGTCGTACAAGGTTTCCATTGTCAAGTCTACTTTGCTCGTGTGTGTTTGTCGTCGTCGTCGTCGTCGTACAGTTTTCTTAAATATTTTATTATCTAAAAAAAATGAAATTACAAACTGAATGGTAAACAGCAACGTCCATCGATATTTTAGACGCTTTTGAACGCTCCTTCGGCTATGCCTCGCCTTTTAGGCTCGAGTCGTGCAAAGTGATAAGATTCTCGCGTCATATATAATATATAATATATATATATACTTTTTTATGTGTATTATATATTAGTGCTCCTACAGACCGTGTTTTGTTTTCACCTTTCCCCTCTCCCTCCGCGTCTGTCTTGGCCTCGAGGAGGCCAAAATCGCCAACCGAGACGCGACCATGAAGATATCCGTGTGAGACTAAATTTCATCGAGTTATAACGGCTGTGTTCTGCATCGCACAAACTTCGCTCGGAGAATAAAATTCTGAGAGCGAAATATTTTTTTATTCCTAGAGCAATGCATTAAGAGCGTATGAATGAGCTCCTTCCCATCCAAGCCGTGTTCGATCGGTATCAAAAACTGTAATAAACTTTTCTCAAAGGTCAAAATAAAAATTTCATCGGAAGCGGAAATCATCCAGGCTTTCGATGAGACTTTCCTTTTGACCGTACATGCCAGAATGCGTGAGAAAAGTTTATTATAGTTTTTATTACCGATCGCGGTATTGCACATGCTTTTAACGGGCATTTGTCGACGATGAAATTCGATGTCATGCAGATATTTTCGCGGTCATACGGAATTCATCGCCGCGCAGCGTACTCTCTTATTTGACGTAGCTATCCGTATTGCACAGCCGACGGACTTAGCGTTTGCGTCTGCAGACTCTCTTGTGTTCGCGCTGCCAGTGGACTTGCTGACAGTCAGTGCTGCAGTAAGCGGTGTTCCAGCAGCAGTGGTAAATCGCTTCGGCCTCGCAATTGTAACACTGTTGAAGAACGATGACGAAGATCCGATCAATCGTTCCAGCAATAAAATCAACAGACAGGGAACGAAAAAAAAACTCACCCATTGCTTCTTCTTTATTTCCGATATAACTTGTTGGTGTTTGTCCGTCAATTGCCGCATCTCTTTGGCGTGCTCGGCTTGCAGTCTCTCGAGTTCACGACACTTGTCGAGCTCGAGCTCGCGACGAAGTTTCTCCAGTGCCGTCGTCGTCGGTTGATCGGAGGTTCTTCGTTCCCTCTTTACCTGAAAGTGTATCACTTACTACTCGCATAGTGGCGCACCACCGCGATATCCGATCATACGAAGCATTATGTAGGGCACGTTATGCGCGTAATTGCGCACACTTATGTGTCAATCATCAATAATCGATAATCGATAATCAATAGAAGCCCTTCAAATTTCCGTTCGCATTTCGGTGCAAATAAAACCGAAAAACAAATTTTCTCCACTGTTTTTCGATTTTTTTTTTTGCTTACATCACCCCGCCGACCGTCTCACCTTGGCGGGTACCACTTCCGGCTGTATCTGCTCGGTCTGAACCAGAACGCACTTCGATCGTGGTTCCTGGCAGCTCGAAGTGACCATGTCCTCCTGAGAGCCCTCCTTCCTCAGGCCCTGAGGACACGTGCTCGATATCTCCCTGGCCGGCTCATCCTCAGCCACCGGCAGATGAGGAACCTGCCGTTCCTCGCTCGTCGATCGACTACCGGAAGATTGCCCCTTGTCCGTTTGACTCCCCTCCTGAGAAGACTGCATTTCTGTGAGACCGTCCGAACTAAGACGTTCCACCTTTACCCTCAAATCCTTGAAGACCGTCTTAACTGGACACGGGGAGCCGTTCGGTGTTTGCTTCGAACTTGCCGACTCCACGTTCCGTATCTTGGCAGGCCTCGGACCCTCCTTCTCGTCGAGGTCGCACATCGACGGTCTTCCTTTACCCAACTTTTGCAACAGATTCTGATGATGCTTCAACTCCTCGAAGGCACGGTTCCAGGCTGTAGATCGTTTTATCTGAATGAAGTAAAAAAAACTAATAAAGCATCGTACAAACGTAAAACGGCCTGAGTAAATGGCCCTTAAGACATCTGCGCGAGACTAAATTTAATATAACTAAATTTAATATAATAATTTAATACAACTTCGGAAAAGTTCGCTAGGAGAATAAAATTCTACAAGCGAAGAATTTTTCTTTCTTCCCGAAGCAATGCATCGACAGAGCTGTTGCCAATTATGAAGTGTGATGTGCGGATATCTTCAGGGTCAATTGTGTAAAGCGTGTTAACCCTTCAAGAACGGTGAACTCTGTACCAAGAGCGAACGACCATGCCTTCTTTTAAGCGCAACAACGATACGGATTTTCGTAATAATTTTTTTTTTCTTTACGTTATAAAAAAAACGATACTTCAAGTTTGTGAATGTTTACACATTTTTTTGGCACATCAACTTGTTATTAGAATCGTTCGAAGATTGCCTCTTGACAAATTTTAGCTCCTCGTTCAACAAGAATCCTGTACGTGAAGGGTTAACGTGAATGAAATTTGGCTGAATTTTATAAAGTGCACACATCTGTTGAACGATGTTTCGTTTATGGCCGGTGCTCTCGTGCGTACCTTCATTTCTTTCCACTTTCCTTTTTCCGATGGCTGGGTGCAGTACAAGTGGGTTATTTTTTTGTGTTACCAGGCATTTTCGTAGACACTAACCAGCTACGACGATTTTATTTTTTTTACCTGCAAACTCTGGAGACTTGCGGTGATCGGACGAATGAAGACTTTTTCTATGTTGGCCCTCATGTGATGACCACCGAAGAATCTTACGTCGTACATCTCCTCGGTGACCTGCATAACTTTGGCCGGCCAATACGGATAGCCCTTCTGTTTGGCGTAAACTAGCTGATGAGGCGGATCGCACGGTATGCAGAACCACATTTTCTCCGATTTTTCGTTCGATATTCTGTAGCAATCGGCGCAGCGGCGGATCTCTTTTATGTCGTAACAGCAGTCCTGATACATCGTCTCGCCCATATCTCCGACGACGCTGTTCTCTGAAATATCAAAGTTTTTTTTGGGCGAAAAAATAATAAACAAAAAATCGATAACATAGATCGTTGCAGACTAGTGGTGGTCGGCTCGATTCTCGTGACAGAAATACCTCCGTGATAGATCAATATATTGTGAAGAATATTGTGCGCGTCCGCTTGAAATTCGGCGAGGCTCTTGTACTCGTCCCTCGACGTTTTTGCCTCCATTATAGCCAGGTCCATGTGATTTTTGATCAACACATCGGGACGCCAGGAATCCTCGCCCTCGCTGATCCACGTTGGACCGGACAGTCCATCGGCCGGTATCTCGACTGTCTTGCTGTCCGGGACTATCGTTCTGTTAGTTATCTCCGGCGGAAGTTTCGCTTTCAGATGACCGCATGTAAAACTGAGTATATGATTTAAATCTGATATGTCCGCATACGTGTCGTTATTTGTGTTCTGAAAAAATGATAATAATAATTTTCTCATTAAATTTCAACCTTTTTTATATTAAATGCGCGCCCTATGTAATATCAATAATTCGCTCATTAAATTTGCTCCTTTTTTTAAATGGATGCGCGTCCTACGCAATAACAATAATTTTCTCATTCAATTTGCACCTTTTTCATTGCATGCGTGTCCTACATAATAATAATAATAATGATCTCATTCAATTTGCACCCTTTTTTCATTGCTAGCGTACCCCACGTAGCGATAAGAATTTTCTCATTAAATATGCACCTTTTTACATAGTAATAACAATGTTCGTTTGGCGTTTTTTCACCGAGTGCGAAGTTTGACGCCCGAGAGAAGCAAGGGCAGAAATTCACACGAGGTGAAAAAGCACTTCTTCCCTTGTGGTATACGATTTTTTTTTTCGACTTCGTTAAAATACCCACCTTTCTTGCGTCGCAAAATCGTCATATTCGCCAATGACCATTACTGACCCGGGAGTAATAGAGCTTCAGGAGGGAGTAATGAGCACTATTACGCCCTAGGGAGTAGTGGAATTTTACTGCGCATGCGCACTTGTTAATAATGATCATCGTTCAATAATAGGCTATTTTCCGCCCGTATTACACGCAAGGAATGTGGTTCTTTTAGCGCAGTCGGGAAAAAAAATCATTTACGTGGATACTTGCCTCGCAGAATTCGCACAGTTTCTTCTCGTCATTGGCCGGTGTGTGACACTCGGTATGATAGACCCTGCAGCACTGAGGGCAACACTCGACGAGTCCGGCGCGCTGGCACTTGAAGCAGTACCAGTCGTGGCCGTCGTCCTCGGCCGGCTCCGACGGCAGCCTGTAGCTCTCGTGTTCGAGGCCACCCTTCGACTGCACCTTCTTCAAGAACACGAGTCCATCCTCGATGGCCCTGTTGAGCTCCTCCTGAGCGGACGCCTCTGTGATGCTGTACACACGAGCCAGGTGACGAACTATCCGATCATTGCTCGGCAGACTCCTCTGATGGACCGTGATCTTTATGGCGTCCCATATCCGCTGGGTTATCAGCGGATCCGTTCGGCGTCGTATCGACATTGCCTTCCTCCCGATGAGACACGGAAACTGCCCGAGAAAAAAGAAAATGGAACAGATTAAAAAAATCGGTAACGACTTCGAGCTATCGTCATGCCGGCTAGAATTATATTCCTCCGTGTTTGCCCTCATCGTCGCGCTCGCTTTACAGTTAAGTTGCAGATTCCCCGCTCCAAAGTCCGCCCTCATCCACCGCCGAGGTGACTAATACCCACATTATAGTCATTCAACGAACGCTCGCGGTTCGACGAATATTTTTCATCAGTTCGCAGCGCGAACTAACTGTGCGACGAGCAATTGTGCTGCCGATTTTTTACTTAAAAAAAAAACAAAAAAAAAAGTAATGCATCCGATCGTTCTCGGGACGGCCGGTTACACTCTGATCTTGACGAGTCTCGTCTCTCTCATAATTTTGCTGAGAAAGAGCGTAAAGCGATGCATCGGTTCGTCGCTTCACGCCCTGACGATGTCGGACATTCTCAGCAGCGTCGTAACGGGAATATTGTTGATAGTGAATCAACACAGTCAGCCGACCGCCGGTCCGTTCGGAGCCGGAGGAACGAGCAACGCGACCGACGATCTTGGGTGGATTAAGTTCGTCGACGGCGACGGCGAGGAGCCGCATCTTTTCGTAGGTACGTTGGAAATCCTGGACGGAAACGGCACTCGAGCGGAAGACGCGCACGGCGGTTCCTGCGACTTCAGCAGCACAGCCATGCAGTACGCGATGTTCATCTTTCCCTTCGCCAATGCGTTCGTCTCGCTGCTGAGTTTCTCCGCGCGAGCCAGCGTCGAGACCGACGACGTTTCTTCGAGGTGCAGACGAATAACCTGCACGAAATCGGCGTCCAGCGGGACCGGAAGTGAAGATTCCAGCGCCGAGGAGAAAGACTGTGCGAGAAAGAAAAACGAGATTAAAATTGCGGGATTCGGACTGATCGGTCAGTGGATCGTGCCCGTTCTTCTGACGGCCGTTGTGCAGCTCGCTGGAGAACAGAGAACCGATTATCCTCGGGCGTCGAACGACATGGAATGCGTTTATGGAACTAACTTTCCGTTCGACAATTGTCGTAATTCCGAGACTACGAAGTTCGGGATCCAGACGAACGGCGTCGAGCACACGACACCTTCGTCTAACGATTACATCGCGAGCGTGGATTCGACGAGGATCTCGGGTGAAAATTCGAGCCGGGAGATCGACGAAGTGATATCGAAGATAAACGCGATTGTCGTGTCGGTGATGAACTCGAGCGGTGGCGATGCGGCTTGGACGAGAGCGCCGTCCCACTACGAGCTCTCTGATCTCGAGAATATAACGCGAATCATGGAATCGATGAGGACCAATGACGAAGATAAAAATGAATCGAGTTTTTATGGTACGAACCCGAGTGAAGATAACTCGGATTACTCGGAGGAGGAAGAGCCAACAACTCAGATCGAAGAACTCGATCCGGCGGAGGAGATGAAACTGTTCGAGAGTCTGTTGAACAGAACGGAAGATTCATCGGAATCATCTCAGGAGGAAACGGAGTCGAATGTCGCCGAAGTAGAGCCGGTAACGGTGAATGATCATTCCGAGGCTCCGATAAACCTCGAGAACTTCACGATCGGAACGGGCGAGCGGGAGAAAACCGACAACGAAATCTATGCAGATTTGGTGAAGACGATCCAAGCGGGAGCGACGCAATTACGGCCACGAGAGAAAGAACAGCCGTTTCGGGAGAACGTAAGATCTCGGTCGAGGAAGAATCCGATCGCCTACGAAAAACATCGCGAAGGCACGCCGGTCTGTGCGAAGAGTGGATGTTTCGTATCGACGAGGTTCTTAAAAATTCATTTGCTCGTTATTCTCTTCGTCGTATATTTCTTGCCGATTTTTATCTCGGCGCTACTGCAGACACGAGCGAGGTACGCGTGTCTGAGCGTCAAAGAAAAGATCGAGAGCTCGGTCGGTAAGGAAGATCTCGAAGAGAAGAAGAGCGAAGTTGGGGTGGAGAAGACCGACGGAGCGGGCACTTCGGGGTGGTTTCCGGCCGTTTTAACGAACGAGCACGAGATATCGGCGAGCAGCTCGGAGGATCTGGTGCGAACGTCGAATTTCCGTGCAGTTAATTACTCCGTTTCCGTTTCGACGGAAGAGCGGAGGAGCGTCGACGGCGAAGCTCTGAGATCCATCGAGGAGGAGACGACGGAGAGCGAACAGATCTCTGAGCTCTTCGGAACTGCCCTCCTGCTGGCCGTTCTCCTGTGGACGCCGATATTCCTGCAGGTTCTGGCCAAGGTCTTTCTCTGCGTCGATCCCGGCGAGTGGCTAATGAATTCCTCGTTCTTCGTCGCCTCCCTGTTCGGCGTCGCTCGAAACATGCTGGACCTACGTATGATAAGAACGAGGGAAATTATTCGCAACGACGGAAAGATTAACACAATTTGTCCCGGATCTTGAATAAAATTGTAAAAAAAACTATCGGTCAAGTTTTCAATCTAGTCGACGTAGCTCGAAGTGTACTGGACCTACGCGCGCTAAGAACGAGGGAAATTATTCACAACAATGGCAAGATAAACACAATTTGTCCTGGTCGTTGAATAAAATTGTAAAAAAAACCATAGTTTAAGTTTCAATTAGGCTCGGTGTTTGGTTCACAGATTGGAGACTGGAAATGGAGTTAAGGATATTTGGTCCAAAGTCTCAGGAGGGAAATGCTTAAAGGACTCAGCTGAACGCATCAGTCAGTGTACGAATGAGAAACAGCCGAAGCAAGCAGCTGGACAGAGTTAGAGGCTTTCCTTTATTAACTTTATCTCAGAAACTAAACAGTGAATCTCCTTAAAATTTTGAGGCAATCTCTCCGATAGTACGCTCGTCGCTGCGGTAGGTTTTTTAACTTGAATCTAACAGAGAGTTTTCGAAACATTTAGCATGGTACCTTGCGTATAGCAAGTATTTAACATAGGTAAAAAAAAAATTGAAAAAATTGCAAACTATTCAATGTGTCTTTGCCTGCAAAGTAGCAAAGTTTTATAGCGTTCGAACGGAAACGCGCTTAGGTCCAAATATTCTTAATCTCATCTCTGAGTGACGTAATGAAACGGTTCGTCAAATTTTAATGAACTCGTTGCTACCGAAAACCCCCGAGAAAAAATCCTGTTATTTGGCCAAAAAATTCTTTCGCGTCTAAAAAAAAAAGAAAAGATCGGAACAGCTGATTGACTCGACGACAAACGTACAGCGACAATGGCTCGGGTTTCGCCTAATTAGACACGTACGAACTAGCATGCCCCGATTGTAACGGATAACGAAGAGAAAAAAAAAAAAACATGAAAACAAGTTGCAACATACAGCAGAGAGAGTGTCCAGCGCGTTACCGGGATCTCTCTCTTTCTCTCTCTCCGTCGTACATTACGCGAGAAAATGCATACCAAAACAAACCGGGAAATCCCGTCTTTGGAATAAACGAGCCACGTCAATCGACGTATCCCTCCTGTCGTCCGGAATCTTCGGCGAACGTTCAGTCCATTGTGTTGCGATACAGAACGATGGATGAGCGGTGAAAATTATATCAGTTTAGAAACCCGCTGCGGGTGATACGACGATGGAAGACGCGCACGTCACCGATATGCGGGCTCTCTATATACGTAACCTCAATGATGCGCGCGCACCCGACGTCGAGAACACCCGAGACATTGGAGGGGCTCGAATATCAAACGCTATATCGAACTCGAAGAAATATTTAACACTGTAATTAATATTACATTTCAAGGAATCTTTCTCCGATACTGTTTTTAATGTTTTAAGTAGTGTCTCCAAACACCGTGCTGCGTAATTCAACAACTAAGTATCGACCTCTGTTACTATGTTCCATTAACTCATTAATCGATGTAATATTCATGTAATCGCAGTCTCTCCCCCCTGTTTCAGGACAGACCTCTCGTCATTGAAATCAATGTAATATACTGCAACGTTTATTCGCAATAAACTTACGTAAGGTACTCGATCGCTATTGTCGTGTCGAGCATGCGTTAAGACGATGCGTTACAGAATATTATGAATTTTTAAAAAAGCCACAGAAGTAAAAATCCCACATTGTATGTATTTGATAATTGATGATAGGAGTTGTGATAGGACGACTTGCGAGCGGATCCACTGGACGTTAACCTCGCGGCCATCTAGCGGCGATCGAGGAACCTTTGCATGAACACACTGTTTCGTTTGTTTCGTGCATTCAGTGACAAAGTTTACACACTGCACAAACGTCAGTCTCGATCGTGCCAAACGACGATTTGTGTTTTCATTCGATCTAACTGTGTAATAAATTTATTTCAAACGTCCGAGACTTAACATTTAGCCGAGTTTCCTCGGACAATGATAGAGACGGAGTTTTTGTTCGTCGTTAAAGTACAATGAATTTTCGTTGAGTTTCGCGTGTCAGTTAGGTTATATCCGCGACACGGTGGACAGTTCGTTAGCTCGCTTCGAAATTCTTATACGCAAGTTCGTCGGGGCTCGCCGGTTGACGTGAATCGATTGACATGCCAAAAGAAAATGAAGCGGAGTGTCCATCCGTCGTTGGAGACGACAGCTCGACTGACGGTGAGTTGTGACTTCTGTCGAGTTTCCGAATAGGTTATATTTCGCAATTACTGGATAGGTTTTGCCGTCTCTCAGCTCGCTGGCATATCTCGTTTTGTATGCATGGAAACTACACGCATTTAGCTAAATGTTGGTTTATGTATACATTTTATTTTTGTCTGCGGAATTGTTGAAGCAAGAGTCTAGAGGTTTTTTTTTTATAAACACTTTGGCTCGTTAAAAATTATGAGTCAAACGTAAACGTAGATTTATGTGCAGTTTTTCTGAACACTCCTCGCCACAAGCTACTCGATTTGCATCTGTATAAATACGCATAGTTTTGAAACTTTGAAAAAAAAAAAAAAAAAAAAAAAAAAAAATGTCCAACTGATACATATACACGGCCAACTGATATAAGTAAATAAGAATAGATTATTCATTGAACCATAGAAGCAAGTGTCATTTTTTTTTTAAACAAGGTTTATTAAAAAATATTAGTAATCGGCTGAATATGGATTTGTGTACAAGATTTGTTCAAATCTGAACAGTCCTTGGTACAATCTGTTCGATTTGTTTATGCATAAAAAACGTATAGACTCGAAAATAGAAAAAAAAAATGACCGATCCATATAATAAGTAAATATGAATACATTGTTTGTGGAAAGTTGAAGCAAGAGTCAAGAGTTTTTTTTTTAATACACTTGGTTTATTAAAAATTATCGATAATTAGCTAAATGTAGAGTTATGTACAAAATGAGTTCTAGTCTGAATAAATACGTATGAATATCTGTATAAATACGTATGGATCCGAAAAAAAAGTCCAAACAATACAATAAGAAATAAGAATAGTTTGGTTCTTGGAACCAAAGAAGCAAGAGAGAAAGAATTTTTTTTTTTAAACACTCGGTTTATGAAAAATTACGTGTGAATGACTAAATGTAGATTTATGTACAACATGTGTTTAAGTCTGAATACTCCTTGGTACAAACTGTTCGACTTGCATCTGTATAAATACGCACAGATTCAAAATATCAAAAACAAACATGGCCCATGAATCTGATAAGTAAATAAGAATAGATTATTCTTAGAACCGTAGAAACAAGAGTCAAGAGTTTTTCTTTAAGAACTTAGTTTATTAAAAATTATGTGTAATTGGCTTAATGTAGATTTATGTACAAAATGTCTTCAAGTCTGAATACTCCTCGGTACAAGCTGCTCGATTCGTACCTGCATAAATACGTATGGATTCGAAACTTCGAAGGAGAAGAAGGAAAAAAAAAAAAAAAAAAAAAAAAAGCCCAACCGAACGGTCGGACGCGCCGCGCGACTGAAACGATTAACTTTCAGTCTATCCCCGATTGAATTCAGACCGGGGTGGTTGCCCACGCCGGAAACTCGTGAAGATCGAAAACGTATTCTCCCCACGTGGAGAAAGCCGCGGTCGTGACGAGGAGAGTTATCACGCTTGGTCCTATTCCGGCGATTATGAAATCTCTGGTTTTTATGTGAGCGGCCGCGCAGGCGATTGCGTTGGGCGGCGTTCCTACCGGCAGGTGAAACGAGAAGGAGCAGCAAATTCCGGCCGGCATCATCAGGAAGAGCGGATGAATCCGAACGGCGATGCACTGTAAAATTCATCGGACTTTACATTTCTGTAATTTCTTCAATCGAAAAAGTATCAAAGAAAGCAAAGAAAAAAAAATTCGTTCGTCGGTTTCCGCAAGTTCAGCCGTGTCGGGCAACAGTTCGAACGACTAACCATTTCCGCCAGTACCGGCAGTATGATGTTCGCCACCGTGACATTGGCGGTCAATTCCGTGACCGATTCGGCGAAGAGGCAGACGATGAACAATATAACTATGGGGTTCATGAATTGAAGACCCTGGAGTGTCTGTCCGAGCTTCACCGACAATCCCGAGGCGGTGCTGCCTTCGGCGATCGCGAAACCACCGCCGAGCACCAGAATGAGGCTCCAGTGCATTTTCTCGTGTATGGTCTTCCAGTTCATCAACGCCGGCGACGGTCTCGTCGGCCTCTTGCTCGGGTCTTTGCTGAACGCCTTCAGGAAATCGAGTTTCGTAGGAATGATGAACAGCAGGATTGTGAAACCTATAGCGGCGGTCGAATCCTTCACGGCTCTAAAGACAAATTATGAAATTGCAGTAGAAGGATACATTGAAATAAAACTTGGAAAATGAAATGCTTGGCGATCTAAGAAAATAAAAGAGAACCGAGAGACGAAATTTTGACCGTTCTTCCTCAGCAACCAGAATGTAAAGACGTGCAATTTGTCGAGGCGATTAAACAAAGTTATTTGACTACGTATTGACTATTATTTAACAACTGAGAACTCTTACAAAATGAAGAAAAAAATGTTGATCAATGAAAATGACTTATCGCGTAGTTCGAGTCTCACAGTTTCGTGATGTAGGAAGGCCAGCCTCGCATGAATCCGGGACTCCTGAAGAACCACAGCAAAACGACCGATACGAATAGAAATCCTACGATAGATTCGTGCCAGGTTATCGGTCCGAGTTCCTTGTACTTTTTTTCGATAACAGCGGCGGCGACTTTCTCGCCCTGTTTCCCGATGTCTATGGCTCTGGCGTCTTCGCTCTTTGATCTGAAGAGGCCCATGTACATCACTTGCAGCCATGCCCAGGTGAGGAATCCCATAAGCAGCATCGGTGGTACCGAGTAGAGCATCCAAGAGGCGAAGCTTATGCCAGGGCTGTGCGGAAAACGGCTGCAAAGAAATAGGATTGTATGGAGAAACATTTTTTTTATCTGTATTATTTTCATTTGCCATCGACAAGACTCACCTCTCGTAGATTCCTTTCATAGTCAGATTCGTGCCCGATCCTACCATCGTGCCGATACCACCAATACTGGAGGCGTAAGCCGCCGTCATGTAATACACCATCGTGCTGTTCGTCGGTCTTTTTTCCCTACGTAAAAAATTGAAAGCGTATTGAAAATGAATGAAAATCAAATTGAAAATGTATTGAAAGGAACTGAAAATGATTTGAAGATGAATTGAAGATGATTTAAAGATGAATTGAAGATGATTTAAAGATGATTTGAAGATCAATTGAAGATTAATTGAAGATTAATGGAAATTCGATTAAACTGTAATTGGAAGCTAATTTTTAACTTACCGTTCATGTCCTTCCTCTGCCACAGGGTTTTCGTCCTGGATAAACATGTTGCCGAGCCCTTGCTAAGAAGAACGCGATAGTTAAAAAAAAAAAAAAACTGATTAACATTATTAATGAATTACCGAGTCTGTTCTGCGACTTACCGCTTGCAGCTCCACGAGAACAGTTTCCATAATCGGTATCATCATCGCAGTAGCCGCTGTATTCGATATCCACATGGATATGAACATAGTAACGAAGAACAGTCCCAGACTGAGCTTCCTGTGACTGCAGCCGATCAGTCTGATGAACATCAGTGCGATTCGCATGTGCAAACCCGAATTTTCTATGACAACCGCTATAACGAGACTGCCGATGAACATCATCGTCGTGTCGTTCATGTAACAGTCGCACGTTTCTCTGGTACTGAGAATTCCCATCAACGGGTAAAGTAGAACGGGTATCAGACCCGTTATCGGTAGAGGAAGAACCTCGGTCACCCAATACATCGCCATGAGTACGACAACGTAGAGGCATTTGTACATCTGCAACGCGTTTACATTTTTACGTTAATATCGTATAATATATACTTAAATATATTTTATATTATATTTTATAATGTATTTTATATTACATTATAATTTGTTTAATATAAAATGTAGTTAGTATAATATATTTAAAAAAAAAAAAAATTATCATCAATTCAATAACATCGTTCGAGTGAGTCTTCGATTTTCAATCGATATTCAGAACCCTTACCGGAGCGTCGTTGACCAGCACCAAAGGAAGCAGTATTATCGGCCATAATATTATAATCCAACTTCTCCAGTACAGCCCCAAGAAATTTCTCAGCAACGTTGCAAAGCGAGCCTCATCTCTGAAAACGAAAGCGAGTTATAATTGGAACTCGAACAAAGAGAGCGTCTGTCCTTAGGTCGCGAAAAATAATAATTCAGTCTTAAAGCTGGCAAGATTAATCTCGGGAAAAAAAAATAAAAAATAAAAATTCTCACTGACGAAAAATTGGTCGAAAATCCTCATGATCGATCCTTTCTTTCACCAAAGACAATTTTTTTCCCGGAAGTAGGTGAACCGCTTCCCCCCCCCCCCCCCACCCTTCTCTTATCTTGAATACGAACCTTTCGAGACCGTTCTGTTCGACTTTGAGCCGAACGTCGTCAGGTTTCTCGTCCATCTTTGCGAAGTTCACTGGTCATAAGTCACTCGACTGCGTTGACAGGGAGCCGCACGGAGTTTGTCCTGGAACAGCATGGGGATTCAAGGTTCTCCACTGAACTATGACGAAATCGTCTTTGACCGGACTGCAAAACAATTCTACAGTTATGTACAGAATAATACAGATGGAATTTGTTCTCGGCTCGAGGTTGAATGCATCGTCGTGGACAACTAGTCGTAACTGAGCTGAATTGATCGTCTGGGGTATTATATTGCTAGACCCGCTGCACGCCGGCAATTTCCCAGCGATTAGAACGGAGAGACTGCCGCTGATCTTCTGGCACGTGCGAGAACGATCTAGCGCGCAGGATTTGATCGATTTACGTTCGATTCGTTGGATTATTGAAAAAAAAAAAAAATAAATAAATAAAAAATTTAAAAAATACAAAAATTGAAAATCAATGTCCTTGACTGAAAGTTTTCATGCAAAAACCTGGTAGATTAAAATTAATTTACAGCTGTGATGAAAAATTAATATTTTTTGTTTAAATTGCTATGAAAGTAAATTATAAAAATCAAAGTACTTTCGCAGTAAAATTAATGTAAATTATTAAAAATAAAGTATTCACAATGTTTTTGATACACTGAACGTTAATTTTTCATCGCGATAGCACATGAAATTTCATGTGCCAGTTTTGCACAAAAACTTCCAGTCCGGTAACATTAAATTTCAACTTTTTTGTTTGTTTCTGTACTGCATCGTTACTCGTTCGATCGACTTCCTTTCGATTTGATATTCTCAAGACCTTACGGATCTATATGCCGCGTTGTGCAAACGACAATTTCCCAAAATAATTTCTGGGCCGTCTCGAAAATAAAAATTCTACTCGCTCGCCGCGCTCGAAGCGCTCCGAGTAGCCTTAAGTATTCGACCGATGCGCAGGTATTGATCAATTAACGGTCGATCCCTTTCAATAGCGTTCCCGCTGTCGTTGCTCGTTCGACCAACTTCATCATGTTTTAATATTCTCAAAGTCTATCGTATTAATACCGCCTTGCACAATCGACAATTTCCCAAAATAATTTGGTCGGCCCGCCTTGAGAATAAAAATTCTGCTCGCTCGCGACGCTCGAAGCGCTCCGAGAGTGACCTTCGGTATTCGACCGATGCGCTGTTGTTTTGGATTCGCTCTCTCTATATCCCCCGGAGACGACATAGCTATACGCACAACACTCGGCCGTAAGACCGGCTGGAGCAGGCTGCGCGCGCGATGCTACGGAAAGACGCTGAATTATAAGTCCCTCCTTGTTAGCCGGCGAAACGCAGCGAACTTAAACTTCGACGCCGATGTATTCTCTGTCGTCTTCTCTATATTTCCCGGTCCACCGTTCTCCGTCGATTCTAGAAGCCGTAGCGATTCGAGGGCTTCCACGCTCCAGGTAGAAGTTCATCCTTTCGACGAGTGAAAAACCCGTCGGGACGAGATTCTCCGTGAGCATAACCTCCTTTGTGTTAGGGAGCGTGAATAAAGCGCTCTTCGGAAGATCGAAAATAAAGACGACCCTTCGGCAGCGCGTTTCTCGCGTACCCGGCAGTGCGCATGCGCGTGACCGGTAACCGCAATATACCACGCATCGTTCCCAATCGCGGCTAGTCTAGAGATATCTAGACTACAAAATAGATATCACAACAAAATTCTGTTGTTTTCCTATCTCGTTATTTATCATTGAGCAAGCACTCGAGGGTCTCGCGATGACGCTAAGCCGAACGGCTCGGCGAGCCGTCCGGAGGCCGAGGTACCCGTTCATCTCGCATTACGGCACTTGACCCACAGGGTTAACGAAACTACGCACTGTATGTCGAATCAGTTCTAATAATATATCGTTTTCACGTTTGATGCCTTTGTTGGCATTTTTCGTTCCACGGACGGTCGTTATTTAATTATTTTTTTTCTTCATTCTTTTTTTTTTTTTTTTTTTCATACGCGACAGACACTCGCGGCGAGCGAACGATCGAAATATTTTATTCAGAGGAACTCTTTGACCCGAGAAGGCAGGCTAATCGCGGTTTTGCATAGAGCACAATGAACTTTTCTGCTAAATGAGCTCGTACCTTTGAGACAAAAAACGGACTTCACGCTCTCTTGTCGTAGAAATTCACTTCGGTCTCACCTCGATCACCCGTAAAATCATTTCTTTGAAATACCCTTAGTAAAAGAATTGTTCGATGTCAAACGAAGTGTACACTGTCGAGAGTTCGCCGACGAGACAGCGCACCTGTGCACACCAGTTGTCTCTTTCTCTCCGTTGAGCTATGTAGATAGTTTTTTTTTTGCCCCTTATGTTTCTCTCCTGTCTAACCGTGCCGCTCGAACTACTCGTAACTGCTTGAAAACACACTCGCTCTATAAATCGTTGCGGATCATTAAATTACACATGCGACCGTAAAGTACGCGCAGCCACGTGCAGAATAAAAGCAGCCCGTCGACAGAACCGTTTTCGACCGAGCGCAAACGAAACGACTCAGAAGAATAAATTCAGGTCTATAAAACTGTCGGTCTAATTTTTTTTTTTTTTTTTTTTTACCAAAAAAGAAAAAAATGATTGCTATTACTTTTAAAAGTTGTGTTTGAAAGTTACTTTTAAAAAAATGTTTTTAATGATTGTTTTTAAAAAAAATTATCCAGCAAAGTCGAATTTCGATAAGGCGCAACTGCGAGCGCAATGTAATTTTTAACGTACCGTTGAAAGCACAAGCGGCGAGTGAACGGGAAGGGAAGATGGTCGGACAGGGCTGCTCGAAACCGGGGACGGACTCGACGCGGTCGGCACGGAGATTGGACAGTCTCGTGTGTCAAGCGCCGTTCGGACACTGACGAACGTCGAAGCGTCGCTCGGATTTTTCTTTCGATCCCCTTGCCGCGGCGGCCCGGTCGCCCCACCAGTCCGTCCCTTCGATTCTTCTAGCGGACCGTAATTTCAGTGATCATCGCCCGATGCGTTCCCTGCCATAAGAACGCACGTTGCCGGTAACTGAGCAGGAGTTTTTTTTTTTTGTTTTCTTCTTTTCTTTCCGATTTGGAGAAAACGAAAACTCACGCGATTTGCGTGGCGAATCGAAGGCTCCGTACCGTTGTTCCGACGGTGGATCGTCGAAAAGTCTCTCCGTTTCTCTCTCGCTCAGCGGCAAAGGTAGGGGAAAGGATCCATGCGGCAATTGGGCGATGGACCGAATGAACTGGATAACCTCGCTTATTATATGCATTTTTTGCGGGAAACTTTGGGTGTTCCACTTTACTGTCACGTAGCCGAGAAGTCGCGAATACTGGGGATTCAGCGGGGCAAAATGGACCGTTTCGAAATATAATTACCATTGTTTAAACGATCGGCCAAGCAGGGGAAATTGTGAGTGCGAGAATTGGGCGAGCGTCGAAGGAACTGGATAACTCTCTTTGTTATGGAACTTGGCATCTGGCATAAATCGACAGGAATGAGAATGTGCTTCTCGGACGCATTTGCGGGAAACTTTTTTTTTTTTTGACGGTCCGCTTTATCGTTACGGAACCGAGGATTAGCAAATCCAGGGACGAGCGGGGCAAAATGGACGATTCTGAAATATATATGGGGCATTCCATAATTCGGTTGGCAATTTTTTATAATATTTTTCTAACTCTAAAAATCACTCAAAATTTTATTTTAATTTTTTTTTTTTTTTTTTTTTTTTTAATTTGCATTAATTACAATTTTTTAAAGTGAATATATTTTTAGCCGGTATTAAAAATTCTGAAAAAATTCTGAAAAATCCTGTATCTGATATGAAAACGTTTGCTTCTAGATGTTTTTTGAGCGTTGCTTTCTTTTTTAAGCGAGCATATTGTTAGCCCGAATGAAAAAAATCTGAAAAAATTCTCAAAAACCATGTATCAGATACGAAAATTTTCAAGCCTAGAGCGAAAGTAGCATCGCATTAGCTTCTATTTTTTGTTCTTTTTGTTAAATTATTTTAAATGATTTAAAATTATATAAAAAAAAAAAAAAATAAAATAAATAGAAGCTAATGCGATGCCACTTTCGCTCTAGGCTTGAAAATTTTCATATCTGACACAGGATTTTTGAGAATTTTTTCAGATTTTTTAATTTGGGCTAACAATATGTTCACTTAAAAAAAAGAAAGAAAATGCTCAAGAACATCTGGAAGCAAATGTTTGGACATTCTGGATTTAGGCTTAAAAATTTTCATATCAGATACACGATTTTTCAGAATTTTTTAGGAATTTTCAATTCCGGCTAAAAATATGTTCACTTTGAAAAATTGTAATTAATGCAAATTAAAAAAATAAAAAAATAAAAATAAAAAAATTTTGTGTAATTTTTAGAGTTAGAACAGTATTATAAAAAAATTGCCAACCGAACCGTAGGGGAAAGGTACAAGACATAAACGATGCTGAACGTTTCTAAATAACAGACTTTTCCGAACGTTCCCTCGTTAATTCCTGGACATATCGAACAATCGATCACCGGACAATTAAGTCGCCCACCCGCAGCTAAATTTTATCGGTGTTTTCTTAATTAGGAAAAGACATTTGACGCGGTCGCTACTGATTAGCTGACCGGTTTAACCGAACCGATAAGACTCGCGCCCTATCGCAAACCATACTGCACGGCACGGTCGAGGCAACAGAAGTTTTATAGCGCAAGCTAATCGAATGCGATTAAGCAATTTATTGAACTACTCCTTAACATTTGCATCGAAGTTTTTCTTGACCGAGTCTTCCTCCCAATTATTCAAATCTATTTTTATCAACTACTCTATGCAAAAATTATGTGAGAAGTTTTATAGCCCAGTCCGATCGAATGCTATTGAACAGCTATACGTTTACATTTGCACAGTAGTTTTTCTTAACCGAGCGTTCCTTGCGATAATTAAAATCTACTTAATCAACTGTGCCAGCAATATAAACTATCCCAGACCGCACTGTCGAGACAGCGAAAAGTTTTATAGCGCACTTCGATCGAATGCGATTAAAAGGTTATTCGTTTATATTTTCGCACAGTAGTTTTTCTTAACCGAGCGTTCCATCCAATTACCGAAGTCAATTTGTCAACCGTGTATGTCGCATCTTCATCCCGCAGCGACATGTGCGTCGTTAATCGACGCAACTCGATGATCTGCACGAGCAAAAATGTCGACACCGATCTAATCGATAAGAGTCGCACATCGAAACTCTCGACAACGTATTTGCCGCTTATCGCAATTGTTAGGCCGAGCGAATTAATAGACGCCGACGGTAGAGGGCATCCGTTCGGTCGAAATATCCGTGCGCATCGAATGGCTTCCGAATGTCGATGCAACTCGTACGAGACTCCCACTAAGAAACGTTGATTGTAAAACTAAATAGTTCAATTGTTTTCACGCACGAGACTCGTTTCGATAGAGGACGCATCGACGCTCCCTCACCCGTGCGCTCGAGGTTTTCCTCGAGAGCGACTGAGAAACAACGCCTCGATCGACGCTCTCCCGAACACTGACCATCCATTTGTTTTTTTTTTTCTTTCTCTTACAACGACGCGAAGCGCCGTTTGGCACGCTTCCCGCGGGAACGGAGAGGCGAGAAACGCGTTTCCCAAGGTCAACGTTGCGTCGACGCAAAAAGTATCTCGAACGAACGATCTTGAGATCGAAAAAAACGGCGGTTGAGTTTTCGAGCCCATCCACCCCGGATGAAAGTCACACCTCTTTCGCCAGTATTTCATTCCTCACCGTACAGCTCGAATCTTCCGGCTCTTCGTCAAACGATCGACGTAACTTATAAGGAAAAAAAATTATTTTAATTTTTTTTTTTACCTCTTCGCTGCTTTGCACTGGTTGGACGAATCGCGATGTTTGCCGATGGAACAGTGAGCGCTTTTGAGAACACCGACCGCGTGCTTCGCGAGCTTTGTTTTTAGAGTGACGGTGGGGGGGGGGGGGGGGAGAGACGAATGTCGATGATCGCTGTGGTCGCTGGTCGGTAAACGGCGTGCGGTCGGTGCCGAACTCTTCGTGCATTGTTCCTCTGTTGTCTTTTCTCCGAGCGATACATAATTACATAAAAAAACGATACTACAGTTGGGCTGATTTTGGTGTCTTTTTTTTTTTGCAGAAAAACACAGGGTACACGCAAGCATAGCGTTCGCTGTATTGCTACTGGGAGTCGGTGTGCCGCTCTGGTGGCACACAACCGCCGTGCCTCGGGTCCCGCTTCCATATTCCGGAATAGCCGAACTCTCGGATCTCGAGACGAAGATAAAAGTTAAAATCGTCGTCGCCGGTCTTGTCAGAAGTCGGATCGAGCTTTTGACCGAAGAGATTGGAAAGGCATTCAAAGAATCTGGTAATCAAGGTCTTCTGATATGATAAACTTATTTTTCGAGCCGAAGCGACATTACTTCCGGTATGACGTCACCTTCGGCCGAAAAATGAGTATTGAACCATGAGCGACATACTTCCGGTATGGCGTCACTTCCGGTCGGATAATTGAATTTTCAAACCTGATATGGTGTATTTTCGACGCGTCACTTCCGGTCGAGAAATGAAATTTTTAAGCCGGAAGTGACGTGTTTCAGATATTAAGTCACTTCCGGTTGAAAATTGAGATTTCCAAATCGGGCCTGGATCACTTCCAGTATGACGTCACTTCCGGTCGAGAAATGAAATTTTCAAGCCCTAAGTGGCGTATTTCAGAAACGATGTCACTTCCTGTCGAAAAATTATATCTTCAAACCGGAAGTCACATTCTGGTGAATTTGCGGCAATCTAAATATCCGGTTTGTAAATTTTGCAGTCAGGAGGCAGAGCGCCCGAGCCACAAAAGACTGCTGGCGCAATATGAGTGGTCAAAGATAGATGAAAGAGCAGCGCCATTGAATTCTGTTATCAACTTGAATTTTTTTTTAATAATCTGTAATTTATCATCGCAGAGCCTTACAGTCTCGACATATCGTACGAGGTAATATCGTCGAAGCTCGTCTCGTCTTCGTACACGCCCCAGGATCACGAGAAGGTCGCCAAGACCTTCGACATCGGAGTAGGCGATCTGCTGCTTCTCGAGTCACCGAACGTTTACGGTGTAGTGGTCGGCTCCGGTAGAAGCATATTTTTCGCCAAAGACACGAGTGAGTATAAAAAAAAGAGCTTTCCCGAAATGTCGAGGTAAATGCTTATGTTTATAAACGTGTCGTCCGGCCTTCGATCAGGTGGGCCAAAATTGGCGCAAGTCGTCGCGAGATGGATCCTGCGAGACAAGTCCGTGGCGTTGACGAAAAACGCTCTTACCGATCCAACGAGATTCAGCCTCGACGAGGAGAACAGAAGAAGATTTCCGGCGAGTCCGGCTTACGATGTTCTTCTCACTATGGTCAATCCCGATCCGGAGAAACTCAAAGTTAAGTGGGATCTTCCACCGCTTTCAGTGGGTGAGTTTCGTCGGGCGTCGAGGCAACGTCCAACGGACTCGGTCGGTAAAAAAGAACTGTAATCTATTTTTTTCTCTATTGGCTTTAACGATTTGCGCTAAAAGAAAATTATGAGCTTCTTGCTTCAATGCTTGAGCCAGCAATTTTATTTTCCTCGGAAAAGTTTTTGTACCGTTGGAGAAAAATGGATTACAGTTTCTGTTATCGACCGAGCAGCACCGCATCAGCGACGAGAATTCGATGGAGATTGGTCGAGAATCAAAGATAGCGCAAGCATGGAGAGATAAAGAAACAAATTAATTAATCCTCGTCAGATTATCTCGAACCGTTTCTTCGAGAGACCTCGCTGGTCGCCAACTTCTCGGTCAAATCCCAGTGGCTCTACTTGATGCCGTTGGACGTCGTTCCGAAGCAGATACCGGACAGCAGTCCACGAGGTAGGCACTACGCACTCCCCGAGGATGTTTTGCCGCAGTTGATCACGCCTCTGGAAAAGAAACTTGGTATGAAACATAGGAAAGCACATGTACATTATGAAATTTTTTTTATTCCGCAATTCTTACAAATTTTAAACACTTGTACGCTTTTCTTGTCACAGCGTCGCAGGTCAGTCTTCATCCTTGCATAAATCTGGTCGTATACGTTGTTCCGTGCGACGAGGCGCCGCTTCACATATACACGCGGAGCGGCCACAGATCCAAACCCGCCAACAACGTCGAAGCCTTTCTATCGCCGAGGTTCGACGAGTTTAATCTATTTATTTTATTTATTTTATTTACTTATGGGACGAACCCTTTTACATTTTCAGTTCTTAGAGTTCAGATAATATTTGTTTTATTTGATTTATTTTTCACAAATGAACCGATGTTGATCACAGTTATACGTTTAATGGCTTCAGATGGGGTGGCATAGTTATAGCGAATCCTCCGCCGGAAGTTTGCGAGGAATCGCAGATGGACGAGGTCGTCGAGGTCGTCCCGAACGCGGCAACAGTCATGGGTGTCTTCATAGCTCAGTTGAGATTACTTTTAGGCATTCCGGAGACGGTGAGAGCAAATTCTCCCTTCATCGTGCTTAGCAATCCGTGAAATCCTTCAAGTTCTTCAAACCGTTCCAATCCTTCCAAACCTTAAAATCCTTCAAAACCTTCAAAACTTTCAAAACCTTTAAAACCTTCAAAAGCTTAAAATCCTTAAAATAATTAAAATCCTTCAAATCCTTAAAAGCCTTCAAATTCTTAAAAGCCTTCAAGTCCTCCAAATGCTTAAAACCTTCAAGTCCTCCAAATGTTTAAAACCTTCAAGTCCTTAAAATCCTTAAGAGTCTTCAAGTTCTTCAAATCTTGAAAAACCTTCAAATCCTTAAAATCCTTCAAAAATAGTTTAATTGTTTCTCGCACCTATACCGGACACCACGCTCTGGCTCGAAATCTCGTCTTATTTTATTTTTCAATCCCAACAGGACGATAGCATTCCCGGAGCAAAGGTCGTTCCCCTGGTAGGCTCGAAGCCTCGCGACTGGGAACTCGACGCTCTTCTCAGGATCCGAGCGGTCGAGCAGCTCACCTCGGCGAAGCTGACGCTGCAGTCGCTCGCTCAGCTTCTCGAGGAGATCAGCAACATCGTCATAACCGACACAGTTGGCAATAGAATAAAAAATGCGCTGAGCCTCGTTCAGAGTTCCGCCGATCGTCTGAAGAACGGTGATCTCAACGACGCTTTTCTGTTGAGCAAGGAGGCTTTCGTAACCGCCGAAGCGGCGTTTACCGATCCCTCGCTACTAGCTCTTCTATATTTTCCCGATGATCAGAAGTGAGTTACGAAGATTTTTGCCGCAAACACGTGTTTATGCCTCGCCGCAGTGCCCTTAAAGTCTTAATATTTCCACCAGGTACGCAGTCTACATTCCGCTCTTTCTGCCCGTGATGATTCCGGTGTTGCTGTCCTTGAAGAACATCAAACGATACTATTTCCCAAAGGACGCTGAAAAAGCCGAGGACGAGGAGAAAAACTCAAACCGTACGGACGACGACGATAGTGGTAAATTGAAAGCCGAGTAGAGCGACGATTATTTTATACGCGTATCGGGCGAGACGAAACCGGTCGGTAATCGTATCGAAATATTTTGTACATTGTAGAATCAGGTTTTTTAAATACACACCGATTAAATAGAACGGACGTTAGGAAATAGTTTAATGGAGATTTATTTTAAAAAGATGGCGTAGGATTTTTTTTTTCTTGTAGCGCTGAAACATTTTTGCGTGACATTATTTCGAAAAAGAAAGGACTAAGAAAAAAAAATTAATAATTTACATAGTTAACGTTCCTTTGTTGAGCCGCCGGTAATGTTCAAACGAACGGTTATTAACGTAAGGTCTCTGAGCGTCGAACGAATCGGAGATATCGAATTAGCTACACTCTTCATTATTGTTTTTTTTATATCTCCTCCGTCTCTCACTCGCATCTCGAGATCGTTCCTCCACAGCCGGAAGAACAAACTTACGAGATTCTCATACCGTCCTTCCCTGCATTAATCAGAGTCGAGTAAACTCTCTCCGTGACGTCATTCACGAAAAAAAAAAAAAAAAAAAAAAACATAACTCTCATTCATCCGCTCGCTGCCACACTCACGCACTCACACTCGCAGGCAAAGATAAGTCCGCGGTCGCGCGACTTTCCTTCAAATCTCCTCTCGCGCCACTTCTCGTATACGGAAATTAATTATCATTAGATCGGTTAGAGACAACTAACAATATATATACACGTATATCAAATCAATCCTCAACCAGTTACCAAAAAAGGTTACAAAAAAGTTGCGTGAAGTTAAGTTACTATCCGTTAATTTAAATAAAAAAAAAAAATTAAAAAAAAAGATCGTCAATTAATCGTCTATCTATCGTTGGGAGAGACCTCTTTCCTCCGTACGAATATCAGTTACGCCCGCCCGAGTAGCGCGCTTGACGAATCGGTCGATCAGCTGCACAGAGGGAACAATAATTTCGTCGAGCTGCCCTGTCCCGGTCCGTCGAATAAGTAAATCAATTATTTAAAAACGAGCATAATTTTTTTTTTTCCTGAGAGCAAAAAAATCGTAGTATCCGCGGAAGTCCCGCCGTCGCTTTCGAGTATCCGCGATTCCCCGATCAACGTTTGTTATTTATCCTATTAAATCTTAACATAGTACCGAGTAGTCTTAGACAGTAGTAGCAGAAATTGTAGAGTGACGCATTGGGTGAGTTGGACACTTAATGACGACTGTTCGTCAATTGTAACGATCGTTACGGTCGTAATCGCTGCCGTCGGACGCTCGTGCATGCGCAGGAGGTCTCGGAGTACCCTCCGAGTAGACGGGCAGTAAGTGAAGAAAAGAAAATAACAAAAACAAAAAAAAAGAAGAAATTAAATTAAAGTAAAAATAAATTAGTCATAGAATCGCCTTGTCGTGCGAGACCGAAGAGAAAAAATAAAAGAAAAAATGTAGACGAAACAGAAGAAAAGAAAAAAAAAACAAAAAAAAACAGACTTCGGAGACGGAACGGAAAAAATATAAACAGGGCGTCGAGTCAGCAGGGACTTTGAACTAGCTGTATCGCGTGCTGTAGTGCATCGGCGATATTCTGAAAAACAGGTACACCTTCGCGCGTTGCGTAGTCTGACAGGTACATCCTACCGCGATTGTAGTCTTTCGTTGCTTGCTCGGTCAGCTGCAATGTTAAAAGAGATATCTAATGAGGGATGAGAGCCTTGAATTATGACGAGGCGCTTTGGCTCATGCGGCATGAATCAATAAATTCATGTCCCAGGAATACTCGCCGCGACTACCGTTGCTCGGAAACGACCGACGATCGCGTCATCGTTTCCCGGTATCGGACGTCTCGTGTATGACACGGAAAAGGAAAAAAGTAAAAAAAAAAAAAAGAGAATTCCGACTCTCGAAGGACGAACTTGGTGTGAATACCTTTTCGCCGGAGACGGTGCAGCCTTCCGGCATTGTCTGGACGCATAGGACTAGCTTCGCGCGCAATCCGATCAGGTAAGCTGCCAGTGTCATGATCGCGATGCCTCGCGAATGTTGCGGCACTATGAGCAGGATGAGCCGGGAATTTTTCATGCGCTGAACCTCCTGCGGCAGTGCCCGCACGTTGTACTCGTTCGTGATTGGCCGGTGGAGCGATAGGCCCATCGATCTGAAAAATTTTAATGGGTGCGGATGTTTTAACGATGTAATCACACACACACACACACATTCCCAACCAAAAGTTTAATTCGATCGAAATTTTAGTACCTCGCGATATATGCCAAAAAACCTGAAAAGAAAAATCGGCCGTATTAATTACGTCAAGACGTCTCATTTTGTATAACAATAATGGCATAAAGTTATTAACAAATTATTAGAAAAATAAATTGTTTAAAAGAAATCATACATTTTTTTCTCATTTTAAATTAATTGATTGACTTTTTTTTAGAATTCGTGTGAAATTTTTCAGAATGTTCTATCCTTTTCAAAATGTTTTTTTCAGAAATTTGAAATATTGATGTAGAGACATGAATTTCGGATGTTTCCGTATCACGATTCCGCAAGTACACGCGAAAAGTTTCGAGGCGATTGCGTCTCGTTCCGTAGTTTATGGTCTCAAAAAAATTCAAAAACGGTAAATTCAAAAATGTAAGAAAATTCTGAAAAAATTCGTGTGACTTCTAGAAACTTTATTTCTAGAAGCTTCTGCTTCTAGATGAATTCATTTTAAAAGAGAAAAAAGGTTCGCTGATTATTTGTTGATCAATTTTTTTTTTCAGTTTGTTAATATCTTTTTGAGATTATTATTACGCGAAATTAATGTTCTTGGCAGCTTTAATACAGCGGATTTTTTTCAGATTTTTATACCATTAGGAAGTGTTCAAATTCTCACTGAATCTCTCTTTTGGCTGTGAATGTACTGTGAAGCATCCTTAAGGACGGTGAACTCGTGCCCACGATATCGCGCTACGGTCTCCCACGATCGACCGAAACTCCTACTCTCGGCTCTCGAGGCTCGGCTTTTCGTTTCGGCCTCATTTCATACTCACTCGATAAGCGGCACCGCCGAGGACTCCAACCAAAACAGATCTTTGCCAACAACACCGATATACATATCTCTCTTCTCCGACTCCGGTATGAGCGAGTGAGTCCAATCTGAAAAGTCGAATCGACGATATTTTTCTTTTCCTTTTCAAGCGGCGAAGTCGGCAGCGTCACGCCGCTTCGCCCTTCGCCTTCTGAACTCTATCGGGTGACGAAAGAGAGGTGATCAAGTGCAACGATAAGCCGTGACAGATGAGACGGAACATGCACGACGATGTTATTTCTGTAGCATTCTTTTCTTAATTTTTTTTTACTCGTCTACGAGCAGAGATCAAAGTGTTTGGTGACTTTGTTTATGAAGCGTTAGAATCGATAAAAAAAAATAGAGAGATAGCGTGAGAGAGACGGAGGTATGAGAAAGAGCGAGAAAATTTGAGATAATACCTAGGAAACGATTAAGGGGATGTACGAAAGCTCGTCGTATGAACTTGGAAGCCTTCCTACATAATATACTCCAAACTGAAGGTATCTCACTTTCGCAGTTCGTCCCGTTGCTTTTCGTTCGTCTGTTCCACTCGCTCGCTAAAGCGCAAAACTGTTCGAAATTTATTCTCTGCTCGGCGGAGTCCTCCTTGGTGGTGAAATTTTTGATCAGATTCTCGTGCGTCTCTGCGGAAGAGCAAAAAAACAGGACGATGAAATCATCGGTCGGTGCAGTTTTCGAACGGCACGAACGAGAGTGGGCACGGAAATCGCTACTTCCTCGCCTCCAGAGGCTATCTAGCGATTGTATAATGCCCGACACGCAACACGTTCGGTGTTTCATTTATAGAAATGACTTAGGGACCGTTTATTTCATCGATGACGAGCGGTTGAACGTTTCGCATTACCTGATTTATTCGCGGCATTGAGGAGTTCGGATACGGACATGTTGCTCTTCGCGTTCGACTGCAGCGTAACCAGAGCCTGCAAACAAATTTCAGTTAAAATTTCAGTTAAAATTTCAGTTAAAATTTCAGTTAAAATTTCAGTTAAAATTTCAGTTAAAATTTCAGTTAAAATTTCAGTTAAAATTTCAGTTAAAATTTCAGTTAAAATTTCAGTTAAAATTTCAGTTAAAATTTCAGTTAAAATTTCAATTAAAATGTTGTGAATATAGACTAAATGCATGATCTTTTTTCGTTCGAAAATGCAGGATACTCACCTCGCTCAAACGTATTCCACCGGTATCGTTCGTGTCTATGGACTTGAAGATTTCCCGCAGCGTTCTGCGAACCGGAAGAATTATTCGTTGTTATTGAGGTACACGATAGCTCTCGGGCGATCTAGGCTATCGCTTCGATCAGCATGTTTGTTCGCTATCGTCATACATACATTGTATCAGTCCCATTCTGAGTCAGGGAAATCCGCGCGGACCTCATTCCTTCCTCCTGATTCAGATCTTGCACGTTGATCGCCTCACGAAGAATCTGATTCAGAATAAACGTACGCGATGAAAGTTTCATCGCCGTCATCGGTCACCGATCGATTTAATCGTCGACCCTGATATTTCTGGATTTTACCTTGGACGTGCCGCTCAGAGCCACGGACACACTCTCGAATATCGGTATCCTCTGTCGCTCCACGAAATACTCGAGTACCCGCACTCCGTTCATTAAATCGTAGTATTCCCTGAAAGAAACGTAAAATTCGCTCGTTTTAGTTATTTCGGCGAATCAGTTAGGGAAGTTCGAGCGCATCACAGTAGTCAAGTGAGCGCTATTTTTAAGTCGTTTATACAAAATTTTACGCTTCTATTGATTATAGTGAATGGTTATTTCTATTAGAGCGGATGTCCTTGACCTAGAAAAAATATTAACTGGTTTCTTCCAATTTTCGACAAGATACATTCAAAAAATTTCAGAGAATAATCCGTAATTTTTTCTTGATTTTGATGTATCACGGCTCATTCTCTTCCTTGAAAGATCCCCTATGGATTGACCATTTAGTTATTCGATTGTATTTTCCGTTTAAACATTGCCGCCTTTTGTTTACCCATCGACGAAACTCCTTCGTAATCAAAGAGCTGCCATTTTTAAACGGAAAATACTATCAAATATCTAGACGGTGAAATCGTAGAGAATCTTTCGAGAAAGAGAATGAGCCACGATACATCAAAATCGGGTAAAAATACGGATTATTCTTTGATAAAAACTGAACGAATATGTGCCTTTTCGAAAAGTAACACAAATTAGGTAATATTTTTGCAAATCCATTGCAATTGTTATAAGCACATCTGTTGTGATACAAATAACCATCCGCTATGATCACTATGCGTGATAGTAATTTACGATACTAGTGCGATAGAACTTTTTCTGACGCGTAAAAATTTTATTTCACGAGGTGCGAAAATTGAGGTTTTTACGCGTAAAACTGCTATTTTCGCACCGAGTGAATTACAAATCTATACGAACGACTTTAAAAGTGTAGCACTCATTCGACTGGCGTGAAGCGTTTCAACCTCCTTGAGCGGGGTCCGGGGCGCTCCTTCCTGGAAGCGCGTTGCTTCCGGGAACGAGGATCGTTCGACGGTACTCACTGAGCGGAGACGGTCTCTCCGAGAATCGTTTGACCTTGCCTGTACGGATAAATGACGAGTACCAACGAATCGCTCCGCGTAGCTGCCAACTGAGCCGCCTCTATTATACCAGCGGTATTTCGAGTTTGATTGTCTATTACGAACAGCAAAACTCTCGCCGTCTGTTTCGCCTCGTACTCCTGAGCTATCAGCTCCGGTCCCCATTGTGAGACTTGCTAATGGATCGAAATCGGAATTTAGAAAAACAAACGGAAAAAACCCACGTTTTATATCGGAGAGAAATTTTCAGGATTTACCGGAGAGAATGAAGAAAAAAATCGATCGCTATACTTACGGGATTATAGTATGTAATGCCAAGGCTCTGAAGCGTCGGTATCGCTATTTCTGACCTCCAGGTGGTGGGATTACAGGATCCACCCAAGAATACTTCATACGCCATCCTCTCTGCGTAAAGAAAACAAAAAAAAAAATTATAATCGACGATTCAACGAGATTTTCAGTGTCGATAAATTCCCGGACTTACTTGAACCAATTCGGTAATTAGTGTCCTTTCCATCACAGTGTAGCGAGTGAGAGGCGCTCATAGGAACGGCGGCTCTGCAATTAAACAACCCAGTAAATATTTATTATCTCCGATAGGAAAAAAAAAATCTAAAATCTTTACAAAGTGCTAGTGTTGCAGAGGGATTTGATATTCATCGTGAATACAATATGACTTTCACCGCCGTGACCCCATCAAGGCCGGTGACGAAAATTTTGAAATTTGATAAATTCTATGTGGATTAACGTTACGGAAATGATGAAAAAAAAAATGAGCGGCATACTTCCAAATATCAAATCCTTTTGCAATGGGTATCAGCGCTCCACGCTTCATCGTCGCTAATAACGGTCCGCGATATTTAAATCACAATGGAACGCGTCGCATCCGTTGCCTGGAACAAATTGATCGTTTACCCACTTTTAATTAAAATAACAAGCCACGAATTATCATCGAACCCATATAAAAAAAAATATATATAAAAATAATTAAAAAAAAAACTACTGTGCTGTACAGGGGCAAGCGATTCCCTTACCCTCGCTCGCACAGTTGTGCAAGTCTAGTAGCAAATATGCAGAACTCTCCAAACATTATACAGGTGTCGGGACTGATTTCGGAGCAGTCCTCAGTGCAGTGCGGCATCTCGTGCAGTCGGTACCAAAGCGGGAACAACCGCATCACGTATATCCGATTTGCCTGCGAACAGCGGTGCGCGTAGGGTGCGTGATAATTTCAACGACAACAAAAAAATCTCGTACCTCTCGTGAATAATGGATTTATCGAGATTTACTCACACAGACACGGAGTCTGGCAATTCGGAGCAACCTTGAAGAATGCCAGACAAAGCCTTGCCCTCATTATTTAAAGTAGCTCTCCCGACAATGTATCCTTCGCTCTCCTTCGATAATCCCTGTCTCTTTAGACTCCCGACAAGAGTCGATCCTCAAGTTTCTTTCCTGCGAAGAAGCATCCGGCAAGGACGATTTAGTCACGAAAATTCCATAGCTTGTTTTTATATATATTCAAAAAAATATATGATATACAAATATATAAATATGTGTATAAATAAATATATAAAGATATAAGTATATCACATTTTATGAATTTAAAGAGTGGACAAGTTTGAATACGTGTTTCAGTGAAAAAATAATTAAAAGGACAGTTTAAGGGATAACGATGACTGGAAGGCGCTCGATCTCTGCGCAATGAAACGACGCGACTGATTTGAGACAACGACGGTGGTTTTAATGTGGCGCTAAGAGTGGAATGCTCTTAGTGCAAACTAAAGAATACTCCTGAAGTTTCTTTACTGCGAACAGCAACGGAGATGAACGATTTAGTTACAAAAATTCAATGGCTCGTTTTTAGAAACTACAAACAATTTTTTTAAAAACAGCCGATGAGTTTGAGAACTCGTATAGATTAAAAAATGAGAAAAAAAAAACAATCACGATGACTGGGAGATGCTCGATCTCTGAGAAAGATGATGACGGTAGTTTAGCGTGACAATTACAGTTGAGCGCTCGCCAGTCCTGACCGTACGCTTTACGCTCTCCAGGTGAATTGACAAAACTCCTCAAGTTTCTTCCCTGCAAAGAGCAACCGATCAACGATTTAGTTACAAAAATTCCTTTGCTGTTTTTATGTTTATACTTATGTTTTTATATTTTAAAAACATAGAAAATACGCAGCGTTCAAGTTTGAAAACGCCTATAGGCGAAAGAATAATGAAAAAAACAGACAAAGCGATCTCGATGACTAAAAGACATTCGATCTCTGCGAAAGATGATGACGGTAGTTTAGCGCGACAATTACAGTGGAGTGCTCGCCGGCCCTGACCGTACGCTTTACGCTCTCCGGGTGAACTAACAAAACTCCTCAAGTTTCATTACTTGCGAACAGCGACCGGCCAACGATTTACTTACAAAAATTCCACAGCTTCTTTTTAAATATATATATATAAAAAAAAAAATACAAAAAATGCAGCGGCGAATTTGAAAGCGCGTACCGGTGAAATAAATACTTGAACCACGACGGTTGAAACGCTCGCGATGACTGGAAGAGGGCTCGATCTCAGCGCGACGTGACGACCGGACTGACGTGCGACGATGACGGCGTTTGAGCAGCGTGACAATAACATCGGAGTGTCCCACCGGCCCTGACCGTAAACACGACGCTCGTTCGGGTAAACTAACAAAACACGGTCTCGCGCGCGCGCGCGCGTTATATAGCTGGATCACTAACCTTGGTGTCATAGCCTGGACGCTGCATGTCCACGCACAAAGAACAACGCAAGCGAGCGATCTCAGCATCTGACCAGTCGACCGTGTCGGCTGCATCTAGATAGATCGTCGGTTTCTTTTTTGTTTATGTTTTCTCTTTTATTTTTTTTGTTTCTCTCCCTCTCGTCCCTTCGCCAAATCCCTCGGGCGAGCTCTCGCGAAGATAAACGGACAATCGTAGTGGCTCTCACTGGCCCCGCAAAATCATCGGCGACAGCCTCGCGTACTCCCGCTATTGCTCATACTTATTTATACACCGTTATATTTAAAATGAAAGAATTAGTTTGGTCGAATATGCGGCGCTGACCATGCCGCGGGAAAACTCTCGCTTCTCGCGGGAAACCAAAATTAAGGACGAAAATTTTTGTTTTTGTTGTTTTTTTTTTGTTTGCTTTCAAATAAAAAACAATGTCTATGTATGTACATGCGTATGTATATTCTATAGAAAACTATCTGAGAGCAGGTGACACGAGATTGTTGGGTAAACAAGACGTAGGAATTTTTTTTTTAGTTTCTTTTTTTTTTTTTTCTTTTCCAAGACCTCCGCGTGAGACGCGCTACGCGGAACTGAGTCGAGCCGAGTCGATAGAGAAACTGTAACTACACTTTCTCCGTTAGTACAGGAGAGACCACCCCGAACGACCGAACGTCTCTGTGTGCGTTAGTCTATCGGCGCACGGGGGACTAGAGGCTGCTGGCGCTACCGTGAAACGTCGTTTGCCTTTGACAAGACTTCTCCGTCGCTCTCTTTTTTCCCCCTCGTCGATCTCCCACTACCGTGTTTCTCTGGCCTCCTAATGCCACGGGCTTTACCTCCCGCTCGCCGTTCCATCCAATTTCTGTTCGCCCCACTCGTCGATTATTCACGTTTTTAACGTCGGAGATATATTAGCGCGACAGGATACGACGGCCTTAGATCTATAAAGTCATGAATTTCCGAAAAATGCTGACGAGCTTTTTTTTTACGTTTCAACGTTTTTCTTTTTCTTTTTTTTTTCCGTCGTTTTCCTCCAACCGTTCTCTCGCGAGTTTTAGGTCAGGCCCGACGAGGGATCCTCCAGTGCCGACATTTTCACCGAGTTTCGCGGCTGCGATCGCGCGTGGTGCGGCCGTTCCGAGACGGGGCTTTTGCGTGTGCGTCGACTCGGCGAGCGCGCGCGCGCGTCGCGCACCGACTCAAGAATGACGTAAACCTCCAACAATGAAGCGTGATGTCACACGCGGTGAAGTTCACACAGAGATATACGCTCGACGCTCTCGGCCGCACACCGTCGCACGATAAACTCCGCAATGGCAATGGGGGGAAGCCAATGCGCCGCGAAACGTCGAACGGCGCTCTTGATCAAATATGGTATGAGAGTTTGTGTTTGGCCGAAATAATAACTGCGGTGTATCGACGTCGAAAAACAATCGTCCGCTGCGCGATATTGCGAATTTGTCTCTTACCCTATCGGCCGATCGTTCTCGTTCGTCGTTTCGGTGTGTGCGAAGTAAAAAGTTTCGATCCGCCGAGATTGTTTCTTTTTTTTTTTGTACGAACTTAACGACAGCTTGACGAGCAGAGGAACAAGAACAATTTCTCTTCCATAACTCGTTCGTTCGTCGCTCCCTCGCGAATAAAGTTTCGATACGGCAATTATTATTATTATTATTTTTTTTGTACAAACGAAAGAGTTTCACGATTATGGGAACAAGAATTTTTTTTTTCGTTCAATCGTTCGTCGTTTTATTGCGAAAAGAAGTTTCGATCGCCGATTGGTTTTTTTTTTTTTTTTTTTTTTTTAATACAAACGAAGCAACAGCTTTGCAAGTTATGGAACAAGTTTTTTTTCGCGTGCACTCGTTAGTCGTTTTATCGCGAAAAGTATCGAACCGCCGATTTTTTTTCTTTGTGTTTTTTTTTTTTTTTTTTTTTACAAACTAAACAGTTTCACGAGTAACGGAACGAGATTTATAAAAAATTTTTTCATCACTGTTCTCTATCGAGGCATGTTTTATAGAGCGCGTATAAATTGTACCGACGATACCGCGCGTCACTGCATATAATCTTCGAGTACACACACCTCGTCGTCGTCGTCGTACAGCCCGCGATAGTTACCTGCGTGACTGAAACACTATATTTAACGAGGCACCCTAGCGATTCGTGCGAGACCTTTTTTTAATTCACCGCGTTCGCGTATCTCCACACCGCAATCGTAATGCTGGCAACGCATGTTTTGTTTGTTTTATAATAATATATACGACAGAGAATTTCTTTAACGCGCCTTTCTCGTCATCCGAGTTTGATTCTCACTCGCGTGAACGTGTGTGTGTGTGTGTGTGTGTGTGTGTGTGTGTGTGCGCGCGCGCGCGCGCGCGCGTGTGTGTGTGTGTGTGTGTGTGCGCGTGTTAATCGAGGACGCGAAGAAACAGAAGTCAGCGGCAGGGGGAGGGGGGGGCTTCCTCGTGTGATCAATGCGTTGAACAAAAAATCAAGCGTGCACGCGTCGTTTTTTTTTTTATATGCACATCGCACTTCTTATCAACGTCCTTATTGCTCTCGTAATTATCGAACGACGCCTTGCAATATTTATGTTTTTCAATAAAAATATATATATATATATATATATATATATATAAAGATTTCGCCGCCGCCGTGTACAAGAATCGAGGGGTGGGCTTGGAATAATAAGGGCGCAAGTCCATTAAGCTTAAGGGGGCTTGGAATAATAAGGGCTTAAGTCCATTAAGCTTGAGGGGACTTGGAATAAAAAGGGCTTAAGTTCATTAAGCTTAAGGGGGCTTGGAATAATAAGGGCTTACAGTCCATTAAGCTTGAGGGGACTTGGAATAAAAAGGGCTTAAGTTCATTAAGCTTAAGGGGGCTTGGAATAATAAGGGCTTAAAGTCCATTAAACTTAAGGGGACTTGGAATAATAAAGGCTTAAGTTCATAAAGGAGTGCGAGTATATATATATATATATATATATATATATATAACTTTTTTGTATTAAAAAAAAGGTATATATTTTTTTGCTTGCTCGTAGAAGAAGCTTTGTTTTGACGGAAAAAAAAAATTGTCGAGATTTTAAAATGAAAACGTGTTCAGAATGTTCCAAAACATAGAAAAATCACATTTTTTTTTATATCGATGCGTCGAACGAACGAACAAACGCGCATTGCTAGGTTTTTTTTTCTTCTATATGCACATAGCACTTGTTATCAAACGTCCTTATTGCTTCTCGTAATTATCGAACGAAACCTCCTACGATTTGTTCCTTTAATCCCAAAAAAAAAAAAAAAAAAAAACAAAAAATATATCTACAATTTTTTTATTTTTTAAGTTCGTATATCAATATACCTGTCAAGATAGTGTTAATTTGCAAATCGCATAACGTCTCGTGACGATTCGCGCTGACCGAGTGTTATTCATCTCTGGGAGTCTGCGCATTAGTCAAAACTGCGTCTCTCCGCTGGCTCGTCTTCCGTACTGCGGCTTCAATCGGCTGTATTCGCACACTCAAAAAAAAAATCTTTAAAACAACGCGACCCTACAGATATTCGCGTGTACACCCCTTTATACGCGAGCCGAAAGGACGAAGAATGATTTTTTTCGCAATTTTCAAGAAAAGAAAGAAAAAAGAAAAAAACTTTATACGTTAATTACATGGTTCGTCTCTCGACAATGACTATCCAGCTCCGGTGCCGTTGTAACGAGGATCGTACCGACAAAACGACCGGCTGAAACCAGCTACAACACGAAAGTGTGGGAAGCTTGTACACCAGGCCTCGTGTGTTGCTTCATTCCCGCTCTTACCGTCCAGTTTCCTATTTCTATATTAGGAAGCACGGTCAGTCGATATATTTTGTCATAGAAAATCGGAATGTTTAATTGGCCGAACCGGCCTTTCGAATAGCGCCTACGGACTCGCACTCCTATATATACGTATATATATATATATATTGTATACACAAGCGCGACCTCGAGATACCCCAGTGAAAATTTTTACTACTACGCTTACTACGAGGTCTCTCGTACGAACCATCGTTCATCTATGGCCGGCCACCGAAATACTGCGTTGAAAACCGTTCCGATTTGGATCGTAATCGGTAGTCGGTAATCAATCCTGCGAGACCCTCGAAGTACGCCAGTGAAAATCTTTACTACTACGCTACTACGAGGTCTCTCGTACGAACCATCGTTCACCTCAGACTAGCTAAATATCTCCTGAAAAAAAAAACAGTTTCAATGTAACGATGCCCTCGAATGGACGGTTGAAAAACAAAAAACGGAGGTCCCGAGCATGCGAATCGCTCGTCGGTCGACGAACGAATGAATTTATTGTTCTACGAACGCCGGAGATGTTATGAAAAGTCGTGTCTTATTTCGACCGTAGTCGATACGCGAGATCAATGTTGCGAGGCCCTCGAATGAACCTTGAAAGAAAAAATCGACGTCCCGAGAATGCGAATCGCTCGTCGGTCGACGAATGTATCTATTGTTCTAAGATCGCCGGAGATTTTACGAAGAGCCGTTTCGATATCGACCATATTCGGCACGCGAAATCAATGCCAAGAGGCCCTTGAGAGACTTAAAAAAAAAAATCAAAGTTCCGTGCATGCGAATCGCACGACGTTCGACGAGCGAATGGATCTATTCGATCGCCGGAAATATTCGTGCTCAGCGAGATCTTTCGTACAAACGAAGAAAAAGAAAAGTAACAAATATAAACGGCGCGTCAGACCGCGAGAGGGCACGTGCCGCTTCGTGGAAACAACGTCGAAGATTCCAGATCGAAGTCGCCCTCCAGTCTGCAGGCGAGCGAGTAGTTTGCGGCAGGCCGCTTTATCGAAGCCCTCGTCGTCCGGTCTTCGCTTCGTTTCCTTTTAATTTACCTCGCACATAAACAACACGTGTACGCCGATCGGTCGTGTATATTATTTGCCACGACAGTTTCACCATCGTTACCGGCATGTACTAGATGCGGCAGCGCGATGCTTGGTATTATAGTGGCCAGCCGTCTGGTAAGATGCACTCGATATATTTTCGCTCGTAATAAATCTCAAGCCAGTCGCCTTCGAGCCGGCTGTCAAGCTTATTCGCGAAATTTCGGTTAAGGTTGCAGTAAGAATGCTCAGACACGTCCCAGTCGTTGTCCCATGCGGATTCGGTTTACGCCGAATTTAAGTATCGCATATCGAATTTGACACTTGTCGTCGTATCTGTAAACACTGTTCGATGCACAGAAAAAAAGTTGTACAAGGTTCGAGACTAAATTATTTTCTATCGTTGCATTTCGTCGAGACATTAATTTGTACAAGCTTTAGTACACACGCGACCCGATAATCGAACGGATCGAAAAAGTTAGGTTAGCCAGTTTTCCACGTAGCTTGTCCAAAGTATTGCTTCGCCTAGATATCATTTTTTTCATTGATTTAATTGATAAATGCGCAAAGAAATTCTTTTAGTTTATATGAAATAGTCGAGTTCGTGCACGGGAATTATCGAAATCTATGGTTGACCGAAACATTGGGACATGCAGTGTTCGCACACAGCGATGTGCCGAAAAACGCGTCCTTAACCGGTACATTTGGAATCTTCTTATTTTTTTTTTTTTTTCATAATTAAAAAATTATCTATTTTTTTGTAATTAACCAATGTCTTTTTCATTGATTTAACTAATGAATGGCGCAGAAATTCCTCTCATTCACATGAATTTATTTGTTATTGGAGTTTATCCATCGTAATTGTTAAAGTCTACGATGTTCCGAAACATTGGGACATGCAGTGTCCAAATACCGGGACGTGCCAAAAAATCAAGTCCGCAGACCAGCACATTTGGACTCTCTTGTTGTTTTCTTCCATAATGAAAAAAAATTATTTCTTGTTTTGTAATTAATCTACGTGTCTTGGAAACTAGAAACTACCCGTTTGACATTGGTTCGAGTTCACAAAAAAAAAAATTGTTTCTGATGAATTGCTAACCACTGGAATCTGGGGCTGGTCTTGACGATCCGAGCATTGTTACTTTTATGTTTACCTTTATCCGTCTCTGCTGAGCCAAACTCTAATCTTTGCTATTATCTTGCTGCAGGTCCAAACAGACTTTCAACAAATCGGGGAAACGCAGTTTCTCATAACGGTGAACGATGCCGATAACATAAATCACATAGTTGTTTTTCTCACGGGCTCAGTGCCGTTTCCGGAGGGCATGGGAGGCGCGGGTAATTATCGCCACAAATTGATCAACACTTCACTTTTCATTTTTTCTAATTTTTGTTTATTTGTTTATTAACGGATTTTTCCTTGACCATAATTCGAATACAGAATGTGTCTTATAACTACTTAGATCTAACGATTTCAACAAAACTGCAGTACAAAAGTAAAAAAAAACATATATTAAAACATCTCAATTCATTTTTATTTATATTTTGTATAAGTAATTTTTATTTAATTGCAGTGTACTTTAGCTGGCCGGATCCGAACGCGCCGCCCAACTGGCAATTTTTAGGCTACATTTCTAACGTCAAGCCGTCGGCAATCTTCAAGATATCGACGCTAAAGAGGAATCACGAGTTCGAGAATAGCAATTTAGGAATATTCGGCATCGGAAAGATATCGCACGTCGCCCAGATTGGCGTTTCCGTCGAGCCGCTGCCGATAATAGAGCAACAGGCCATCGAAGTCGCGGCTTCGACGACCAACAACTTTGTCGAATTCACTCAGTCGATGGTTACGAGCTTCTTGAATTACATCACCAGCTTTTCGGTCACACAGTCGCAAATGACGCCAAATCCGACGGAAAATTTCGTTCCTCTCTCGTCCGTTCAAAGCTGGTACGAAAGATTCGAAAGACGGTTACAACAGAATCCAAATTTTTGGAGAGTGTGACACTCTATAGAGTAATGTTTGCCATCTAGGTAATTCTTCGATCGGTATTTTTTGGTGTTTACCGCATAAATTTTTAATACCGAAACTTCGAGCCGCCGAATGGTTGATCGGGATTAAAGCTGCGCTTCGCGCGCCGGACCGATTGTGCATTTAACAAAATAAATGATAAAAACGCGTCACACGCTCTTTTCCATTACACATTACTGAAACAGATTTAACTTGCGAAAGTACACGTCATATTTATACGCCCGAAAGCATGTCAATGAATTATTTTCACGAATTATTTGATAATAAAACGCTGAAAGGAAATCAATGAGATGCTTCGATCATTCACATCTGACCGCATAATGCGCCCAAAATGCTCTTTGTAACGTCATTTCCGATTTGAGAATCTTATTTTTCGACCGGAAGTGACGTCGTACCGGAAATACGTCACTTTCGGTTTGATAATTGCGTTCTCCGACCGGAAGTGACGTCATTCCGGAAATCCGCCACTTCATTTTTTGACCGCAAATGACGTCACTTACGGTTACAAAAATTAAATCTTTTAACCAGAAGTGACGTGTTTTCGGGTTTTACTTTAAAAACGCGCAACACGCTCTTTTCCATTACACTTTACTGAAACAGATTTAACTTATGAAATTTCCGGTCGTATTTATACGCTCAAAAGCTTGTCAATGAATTGTTTTCACGAATAATTTAATAATAAAAAATAAAAAGCGCTGAAAGAGGAAACTAAGTTCATTCGTCGATCATGTAATATCGAACTGCGAATTGTGCTCGAAATGCTCTCTGTAACGTCTCTTCCAGTTTGAAAATCTCACTTTGACACCGGAAGTGAAAAAATGCAACACTTCCGATTTGAAAATCTCATTTTTCGACTGGAATTAACGTCATACTGGAAACACGTCATTTTCCGGTTAGTAAATTCCATTTTTCGACCAGAAATGTTGTAATTCTAGAAATGCTTCACTTCCGGTTAGAAGAATGAAACTTTCAAGCCGGAAGTGACGTATCTCCCGGTTTTTCTTTGGAATTCGTCTCAAATAGAGCCAGCGCCAGAAAATTGATGGATTGCGGAACGCAATTTATTGTCAGCTGAGCGTTCGCTCGGTTTTTCGTTCTACAGTTGTCACACCTGTGGGGCACGCTTCTTGTTTTGTTGGTCTCGTTCGAGTTTCAAAATATAATACATCCGACAGTTAATTTCGTGGCTCGTTCTCGCCCCCCTTGGATCATTCTTTTGGGCCTTTTAACGGTTGAGAGCTGTGCGAAAGACATGCTTCACTGACCCAATCGTCGCGGTTTCTCACGAATACGGAAAGGTAAAGTTCGCTGCAGTGACTCGTCCGAGATATTCCGGAATCCACACGGATAAAGTCCGTTGCGAGTTTCGACAGAGTCCGACAACGTCGACGATCGTACAATGGGCAGTTACGGGAGCAAACTCTTCTCTCATCACGCTGAGCACGAGACGAAATCGAAGAGTCAGTCCACCGTTGCTTCCTGCGCTCCCGAAAAACTCAAATTGTGCACACCGCCCATAACCAAAAGAAAACTCAACGCGGATCCACGATCGGCGACCATGGGCATTATCAGGACTCCCATAGAGGTGAGCCAATGTCGATAAATTTTTTTTTATTAAAAAAAAAATCGATTTTTATTTCACACATAAATTCGAATTTTTCGACGTCTGCAGATCGCGTCCACACCACCCGGCCTGACGAGACGCGTCGCTAGCGCCGTACCGAAATACCTGCAGGGCAAGAGATATCTGGAAACTGACTTCGATGCAGTGACCCCAGTTACTACGCCAGTGAAATGCATTCCAGACCCCAGGTCACCCAACATTACCGAACAGCGCACGCCGATCGTGGTGAGATAAATGACTATGTTGCCATGTCCGGCGATCCTTGAAATCCTTGAGAATTTTGCCAATTTTCCATGCCAGAGTACTTTGGAGCCCTTAAGAATTGTTTCAGTTTTCCGTACACAAGCACTTTGAAATCTTTAAAAATTTCATTAATTTTCTGTACTCGAGTACCTTGAAACGCTTGAAAACTTCACCAATTTTCCATGCCAGAGTACTTTGGAGTCCTTACAAAATTTTTCTGTTTTCCATACACAAGCACTCTGAAATCCTTGAAAATTTCTCCAATTTTCTGTACCCAAACACCTTGAAATTCTTGTAAATCTCTCCAATTTTACCCAAGTACCTTGAAATACTCGAAAATTTCTCAAATTTTCGGTGTACTTGAAGAGGCTTACGATTGTTCTCAAACTTTCTGCAGAAACTTGGTTTTTTTTTTTTTTTGCAATTTTACAAAGTCTTGCTTACTTTCTTGTTGTTGCAATGAAGAGTTTTTGACAATAGGACATAAACAAATATTTTATTCCATCGACTTTGAAGATCCTCAAAAATGTCTCTAATTTTCCGTGATATTGAAAAGTCTTTCGAATGATCCCAAACTTTTTGCAGAAACTTGGCTTTTATTTCAGTTTTATCAAGAGACTTCGTCTTTTGTCTAATTTTATTGTCGCTGTAGTTAACAATGTTTGGCAACAGCGTGGCAAGAAATATTTTGTAAACTATTTCAGTAACATTGTCGCACCGTCCGTCGCCTCGATAATACCGCCACGAATGTCTTGTTTCGCAGGTAAAGACGGGAGCAGCTTACTTGACGCCAGTCGTAACGGTGAACCGAGCTCCGGACATGGACACTCCGACGGGACCTTCCGAGGGTCTCACTATAGCCGACCCCAGATCGCCTGCCACGGACTTCGACAGAACTCCAATCCTCAAGCCCAGATCCGTCGAGCACATAGCCACGTCCTCCGAGACGAACGACAAAGTAGTAGAAAGTAACGTTCGCCCATCGAGATTGTCTTATTGCGAGACCACTACGGATTACAGTATTCCCGAGATCCAGGCTATTATTTCCGAGGTAACTGCCGCGACCGACGAGTCCCTGAGCTTGGATAATCGCATCGACCTCTGCGAGAATTCCGGCAATTCGGTCTCCAGTCCCGGCTCGAGCGTCGGCGACGAGTCCGAGGACAGCGATTCCGAGGAGCAAGTAACGGTAATACGTAACACGAAAGTTTTGTCGCCGTGGTCTGACGCTCTTTCCACGTGGGCAGACAGCAAAGCCGTCGAGGCAGGCGCCGAGGTTTCCGGCGAGAAACGCGACGAATCGATGGCCGACGCGATGGACAGCAACATCCGCGATATCATAAACGCGGTGATGAAAAATTCTATCGACGAGCCGAGATCCGTCGCCAACGGCGACAGGATCAAAGTTTGGAGGGACTCCGTATCGCCGAACGTAGCGGAGGAAGCGGTTCGTAAGAATTCCGATGAGATAATAATCGAGTTCGACGACGAGACAGTCGCGAGGGCGGCGAAGAACTCGGACGGCGCTAAGTCGTCGACGAGAGGCGAGGACGAGAGGACGAAGAGTCTCGCGAAGAAGAGGAAGCCTCAGCCGCAGCAACTCATGATTGAGAACAAACCCGCGCCCGACGAGCGCAAGACATTCAACGGCGATGGGAAAAATTCTGTCGACGTCTCCAAGGTGAGATTCGAGCGGCCGATTTTGCGGATAAAACAGCTCGCAATTATTTATTTATTTTATTTTGATGATTTTATTTATTTTATTGTATTTCGATGAAAACGGGCTGAGACCAATTACAAGTTGATGGGAAACACCATCGAGCGATTTGAAACCGTGAAAGTGACAAGAGGCCACATGACACAAGGCGAAAAACAGACAGCCTTTACACACGTCGGGCTACGCGCTACGAAATTTGATGGATACGTCCTATACACTTGGAATTTTATTCACGAGTTTCGAATAGTCATTCTAAACGTATAATGTACGAATGCACTTTACTGGTCAAGAACGTTTGAAATTGAGTTTGATAAAAATTGATAATAACAATCAGATATGATAAGATTTTGAAATATCACAGAAAAAACTGTAATGTGAGTGAATCTGGAATTATCGAGTTAAAATTTGCCACGCTAATTAATTAACTGAATAGAATATTATGATTAAGCTTTATGGAAATTTGTGTAAAAATGTACCGATAAGAATTTAAAATGAGCGACGAATATTAAATATAAACACACGTAAAATAATTAGCGAATAACAGAGAGAGTCGTAGTCAGCTTTCGAGTGATCGTAGGAGTGTTCAAGAACGCAATAATAATATAACATATATATAAGATTGTATAATAAATTAATGGTTCGTCTTGCAGAATCGTACGCCGCTGGGAAACCGATCGAACAACCACAAGCAGCTTCAGCTCATACCGGCGAAATCGCCCCAGCAGCTGCTTCGAAACAAGGCTCTGTCGACGAGGGCGATTCAACAGGAGAACACACCACCGCCCAGCGATAGATTCGTCTCGAAGACGAAGTCCAACGGCACACAGTGGGACTTGGACACGACGGTCATCATCTAACAGATCCAACGCGATTGATGGGAATTCGATCGGAGAAAAAAAAGAAGTGTCTTCATCGTGTGTATTCGACTAGATAATAAGATATTTTTGTACTTAGGATAATTTACCGAGCTTTTAAGGATTAATAGAGAAAAAAAAAACAGTGAATTTAACTGGAGATGTAAACGGCCGTCTCGCGAACGTCCCATCGACTGATTGTATCGCTCTTCGTTATTTATTCAACTTTCCCGTACGGAAGTTACATTTTTTTTTTTTTTTTGTTAACGACCAATAAACTTTGTACTACTTTTATCTCAACGGTTCTTCATGGCCTCGCGTATGTTCGATTTCACGGCGATTATCGAAGCTCTGAGATCGTCGCTGGGCGCGACTAATTGCGAGACACTGAAACGACAAAAAATAATTATTTCTTTCAGGCAACAAACAGGAGCAAATAGGGATTGCGTTAGTGGACGCTTCGCCTTTACCTCGGATCTTTCATGACGATCCGTTTCCTTCCTTCGTCTCCTTTCGGCAAGACCTTTATCGTGATTCCGCTCTTCACTCTCTTCACCACCGGAAGCACCGGCTTATCTTCTCGATCGGCGAACTTTGCCAGTTTCCTGGTATCGACGATCCGCGGTCGAATTACCCGCACTTTGGCGCCCTCGTTAACGGGTCGACCTCGGTAGTTCTTTCTTTTGTCGCTTCCGGCAGCGAGAACTGCGCGGCCTAGCTCATCAGTCCGATCGTACGGAGCTTGCGGAGATTCCGAAGTCGATTTATTGCCGGAATTCGTGAATCTCGTCTCATTGAAATTCGCCGGAAGCGAAGGCTCCGAAACGGGTCGCGGATCGATGCCACGTGGTATCCCATCGTAAATAGTCGTCAAGGACTCTCGAGGATATTGCTGCACGAGTCGATCCTCCGTCAGCGGCAGCGCCGGATACTTTTTCTTTCGGTGATACTGCTCTCTGAAACAAAACATTTTAATGATCGTACCTCATACAATCCAGTCCGTGCAAATAAAATAAATAAAATAAATAAAATAAATAAAATAAATAAAATAAATAAAATAAATAAAATAAATAAAATAAATAAAATAAATAAAATAAATAAAATAAATAAAATAAATAAAATAAATAAAATAAATAAAACGTATTGTTCTCCTGTACCTTGGCTGGAATTTGTCACTGTCAAGGTCAGTCGGATCCTCCCTGTGCCTCCTGATTCTAACGGCGATGTCCTTGCGTCTCTGTACGAGTTTCCTCCTCGTTTCCGCGACGCTCTCGAGTTCGGGGGCGTAGAATACATGGAGCAGACCGCCGAAGAAATTTTTTCCATCGACGAGCCGTTTGGCTATTCTGTACGCGGCGAACGGATTTAAACAATGAGATAAATTTACCGTGGATTTACAGTTACAGAACAATAAGATTATCGGCGCACCTAGCGCTCTGTATGCGCTCGAAGTGCACGTGAAAAGATTCCGTAAACTCCTCTGTGGGATAATCCGGAATGGACTCAATTTTTTTCACCGAACCGTAGGGCGAGAGAATCCTTCTGACGTCGTCCTGCAGTCGCAATTGCGGCACGCCGCATACGATGATATGTTGCGACTCGTCGTTGACCGTATATACCTGTTGGTCAGAGCTAGATTGTCAAGGAAAAACATAAATTCACGCGTGCCGACGATCGTTGGAGACGCTGTTCGAGCCGGGAGAAAATTGACTCGAGGTGGCGCCACCGTCGCACGAGCGATCCGAGAGCTCGAGAGCTTAACCTCTCGCGTACAAGTGGTAACATCGTAGAGAAATTATTCAAGAGACAGCAAGAAATACGACTATCGTTGAGTTAGGATACAATTCGTCAAAGCTACCTTCACCGCCGTCAACTTTCGTCCCTGTCTGTAAGGCGCCCTCGTTCGACACAACTCCTGTTGCTCGTGATGTTCCAATTTCACAACAGCAGGTTTCACCGCCATAGCTGAGCGCGACCCATTCGTTTCTGCGGCGGCGTCGCCCTTCGTCCGTTTCTTCTCACCTTATGTACGAGGAGCTTCCGTACAATTTTTATCGGAAAAATGTCTTTTAGATTACATCGATTGATCAGTATTCGTGGTATTGTAAACGACAATTGACATTATTACCGTGATCCTTAAAATCATATGAAGCGTCTCCCTCCCCGTCCAACTCGGGCTCGGTTGGTATTCAAAAACTGTAATGAACTTTTCTCACGGGTTTTCGCAATTACGGTCAAAATAAAAGTCTCATCGGACGCGGATATCACGCCAGTGTCCAGTGAGACATTTCTTTCGACTGTGAAGACCCACCTGGTTCAGAAAAGTTGATTACAGTTTTTATTACCGACGCGGTATTTAACATCGTCACGAAACTTAAAACTTTGCACCACTTGCAAACGGAACAGTGGCTCTCCTTTTCGTTGAAATCTTAGTTTAATTTAGTTTAGTTTAGTATAAGTTTATTAAAGATCCTGAGATAAATTCCCAAAGGACCTGAGCCGATAGACAGAAACACATAAAAATGCCAAAGAGTACAGGGTAGGATAGCCGCACCGTATTATAGTTGCAGAACGTGCGACGAAGCAGTGAGCAAGTAGAATAAGTAAAAACCAAGCCCGGAAAGCTAATTTACCCTAAATGAAAGCGGACAGAGAAAGCGATACTCAATTAACAATTAACATCGGCGAATAGATAATTATTTATTTAAAGAGTTAGGTTCCATAACCTTAGGACAGTATCTAAAAAGCCAGCCAATCGGCCGCCGTTTATTTCTCCTCTCTCGCTCGCCGCAGATATCTGTTTCTCTCTCGCTCTCCGACTCTCTCACGAAAAATACTACAGAGAGGATACGCTTACTACGTAGTGTACTACCGCCGTCACGTAGAGACGGCGCACGACTGCATTCATACGCGCATATACATAAGAAGAGAAAAAGAAGTGGAGAGAAAAAAAAAAAAAAACCCCTGGGGTTTACGTGTGACACTTGAGTGGAGTTACCCTTGATTTATCAATAATCCAAGCATTTACGGTGCTTCGGTGTCGAGGATGAAATATTCGGTACGAATGACGAGTGAAAAACGGACTAGATGCGTTTATTGTGACCGAGGATAGCGGACCGGCGCGATTATGGCAATATCGAGCTGGATGATTTGGGGTAGGAGCCTACGCACGAACAGGCCTCACCGAAGTACGTCTCAGTGGATAATCGTAAGGGCGTTTGCGCTAATAGCGCTCCTAATTACTCAATGTGTCTGTCGTTTTCAGGCCGACAGGAACACGAGAGCAGCTGCGTCCAGCTCGATCTGTCAAAAGGTTAGTGTCCTAACCTATGAAGGTGTTTAGGCTGTCGCATCTTCACGCCGTGTCGCGTTTATTTCGATCCTTCAATTTCTCCGTAACGATCGATCGGACTTGGGCTCGATGATTTTTTTCTTGCCCGTAAAGAAAGATACTTTTTTTTTTTTTCGTTGCCACGTTGAAATCGATGAAATTAATCGGACCGGCCCGCGAAACGAACGCGCGGCACGTTTCGATGTTTTTTCGTCATCCGGGAATAGCGCGTTTGTGAATGAAAAAAAAAAAACAATTCACGAAGCGCCCATCTTCGGACAAATGAAGATTTCTCGGTTGTATATCTAAGTTTGTCCTCGTCGCTTTGCAGAATTGAAGGAGAACATCGAAGAGGTCTTGTCCAATATATGCCAGCGTCAGGGAGTCTCGAGCGTTAAGAAGCTCGCTTATCTGAACGCCATCGTCAGCCTGGTGAGCGACAACGACGCGCCCGACTATGGGTACTGCGCGGAGGAGGTTTTCTGCTGGTGAGACTTCGACAGTTCGTTACTTTATCGTCGCTACGTTGACACTCATTTCTGGATGGCTCTCAAACATTTCTTTTTTTTTTTATTCATCGTTTATATTTATGCTCACACGTTGTTTTATTTAATTAGGAAATATTGTTAAGTTATTAGAAAAAAAAACAAACTGGTGAAATTAACGAGAAGGAAGTGTAAGGTAAAATTAAAAAAAGTAAATTAAAAAAAGGGAAAATGAATGAGAAAAAAGAATGGTAGAACAGCGTGGCCGTGGTTAAGAAAAACCAGGAAAAGTCAGGGAAAAAGAATCTTGGTCAGGGAAAAAGTAAAGTGTCTTCGAACGTTCTATAAATAAATAAGAGGTACATGAGAGGGAATTTAGAAAACAAAAAAAAATTAGGAATATTTTTGAGAAAAAAATATAATTAAATATTAATACTATAATTGGGCATTGTCATTTGCATGATTATTTTTTTTATTTTTTTTTATAGAAGTTGTTAGAAGTTTGGTCAGGGCAAATTTTTTAATGGTCAGTGAAAAGTCAGGGGAAAGTCGGTGAATTTTTTTCCAGCGAAAAAAGGGCCACCATGAAGAAGTAATTGGAAAAAATGATAAAATTAATGAGAAAAAATAATGGTAAAGACAATCAGAGAAAAAGATCAAATTAACGAATGGTAAAAATAATTAGAAAAATTATTAAATTATTATAAATAGATTAACACTGAAAATAACTACAAAAAAAAAAAAAAAACTAAATTTACCGAGAAAAAAAGAGAAATGTCTGGCGACCAAGAAATGTTTCTTGACCATTAAAATCCATAATCACCGTCTAGCTCACATTTCTCCAATAACTAATCACCGTTACCGCGTCTTTTGCAGTTTGCGTGTCAGCCTCGTCCACGAAGCGACGCAGGTGCGTGCGGCGGCGTTGCGGGCTGTGCGTTACATGCTGAAGAGGGAGGAGGACGTCGTGACGATAAACAAGCTCCAGTACCCGTACTTCGTTGCGCGCAGCATGGACATCAACTTGCGCAACGACATGGAGAGAATGCAGGCTCTGAGGCTCGTTCGAAGGATTCTGGTCCTCGCGCCTCGTTACTTCAGTCCGGTGCTCGCGAGATCGCTGATAAGTCTGACGAACGGCGGCATCGAGGAGCGCGACAGAACGTTCCGAGTATTTCTAGCGACGGTCTGCGAGCTCGGAGTACTGAATTCGAGTCTGCTGATAAGCTGCGGCGGTGTCGGAGCGCTCGCGAGATCAGCGATGACCGGTCAGAGTCCGGCGATAATCGAGGCGGTGGTCGGAGTTCTCCTCCGACTGCTGGGCAATCCGGAGACGCGGGGTAGCGTCTCTCTCCTCTGTCTGGCGGCTCCGTATTGCGAGCTTCACTCCTCCGTGCAGGAGCGAACGCGTGAGGGTCGCGAGATGAGATTCGCCGCGAGCAAGCAGGCGCTCCTGAGCGTCCTTCGCTCGTACTCGGGAGTGATCCACTTCTGCCACCCGAACAACAATTCGGGTCTGAAGGCGATCGCCGACATCCTCTACGTCGAGCAGCTCGAGGTGCGCGGCGCTGTGCTCGAGTTGCTCTACGAGCTCCTCGGACTGCCGTTGCCGATGTGGACGGACGAGCCGGACGTCGCCCTCGCGGCCGTCGATCCGAGCAGGCACCGCGAGAATTGGAAGTTGTCGGAGGGTTTCGTCGCCGCCGAGGGAAGATCGATCCTGCCCACGCTCTCATCCCACTGCCCGAACATAATGGAGCTTCATCTGGCGCTGCTCGTCTACGTCCTGCTCGAGTGCGGGCTTCACCGGGCGCTCGCCGAGGCTATCGTGTCGTCGGACACCTTCATATCGGTCAGAGCCGCTGTGCTGCTCGGGGTGCTCTTGCACCTCGCGCACTCCCTCCTGCCGCCCGAGGTCTGCGATCTTACGCCGCCGCTGCCGAATCTTCTCGAGCACGCGAGCGTCGGGCGACACCAGGCGCTCACGGCCGTCGCCATCCTCGGCAGGATGCACGCGATGATGCGTCGAAGACCCGCGCCGGCGAGCCTCTTCCTCGACCGCATCCTCCAGGCCGGCACGTGGCTGCGTCCGACTCTGCCACGACGCCAGAGGACCTCGAGCAGAAACTGGCTGCGACGCGAGTCACCGACAACGCCGCTCCTCAAGGACGCTCAAGTGCTCAGCTCGAAGGACGCCCTCACGTGGAACTGGCCGGTCATAAGATCGATCCTTCGCTCGCGCGAGGACTCCCTCAGAATACTCCACGACTCCGATCACAGATTATTTATAAAGCGTCTGGTTCGTTACTTCAAGCCCTCGTCGAATCGTTACAGTAGAGTAGAATTAGGAACAAACGCGACGCTTGCTCGCGAGGCGACCCTCGCCGGTTGCGACTTAGTCAATTGTCTGCTCGAGATCCAAGAGCCGGAGGGCGCGAGGCTTCTGAACGAGCTCATCGGCGACATAGCCGAGCAGATAGCCGCTATAAAGAGCCTGCCATCGGCTCACGACTGCCTCTTCTCGCCACGTCACGTCGCGACTACCTGTTGCCAAAAGTATTTTTTGTTCCTCGGCCAGCTGAGCCACTCGGCGAAGGGCACCGTCATACTGAAAGGCTTCAATCTCCTCGAGAGGCTTCAGGACTTGGCGATCGCGACCAATCACGATTGTTACGTCAAGCTTATAATCTCGAGCCTCGACTACTCGAGGGAGGGACCAAATCGAAAGGTCATGAGCACGATTATAAACGAGGCGACGATTGAGAACACAAGACTTTACGCAACGCAATTTTTACGTCTGGTACTTAGGGCGAAGATGGCGGACGCTTTTCAGTGGGCGATGACGCTGCTCTCCGGCAGGCTATCGGACAGCAGCAAGACCGTCGCCCTCGCGGCTCTCGAGGCACTTCACGAGGCCTGCGAGGAGCCCGAATATCTCGAGGCTCTCTTCCTGCAGGGCGGAAGAACCAGAGACTGGGATCGTTGGCTGGAGCACCTCGGCGACCGCGGTTACCTCCTCAAAGTGAGGATGTACTCGCTTCGCTCGGGCTTCACGAGCCTCTCGTCGCCAGCCGAGGAGCTCGAGAAGTGGATTAGATCGGGCGGCTTCGCCGAGCGCTACGTCGAGCTCATCGAGGGCGAGATTCACGACTCGCTGACTCGCCGCCAGAGGGGCGAGAATGGCTGTTACCTGAGGCGATCGACGAACGTCCTGGCGCTTCCGAAGGACGTCTTCGTGCCGGCTCATCTGATCGGTCAGTTGGTCCAGCACGAGCTCGGAGTTCAGCTGCTACTGCGAAGGAACGTCGCTCAGAGATTCGCTCGGATAATCAATCGATTCAGGATGGAATTCGCCGAGGCCGCCGACACGAACTCCAAGGGCACGAAGAGCAGCCGTTCGGGCTTCGAGGATTCTCACCTCGTGTCCGAGGAGTCCGGCGCCGAGGACACGAACGAGCCGAATCGTCTCGAGACGATCATCGACGCGGAGATAATGGAGACCGTGGAGATTCGAACGCCGAGGAAGACCGAGTCGTTCGTCGAGAGGAAATCGAGTATCGACGATTCGCAGCGAACTACGCCAGAGCGGTTGTCGAGGGAGGACGCGGCGTCGCGCGACAAGTACAGCATGGCACTCGACGATAGGATATTGAAGGTGAAGGCAGCGCTCTGGGCTCTCGGACACGCCGGTACTTCGACATCCGGCGTCGAACAGCTGAGCCATCTAGGTATTATTGAAATGATCGCCTCTATGGCGGAGAGCTGCCAGCATTACACGGTGAGGGCAACGGCCATGTACGCACTCAGTCTCATCGGTACGACCCGCGCTGGCGCGGACGCACTGATGACATTCGATTGGCCGTGCGTGAGGCACAGACGCGGCGATCACTGGCCCGTCGTTCCACCGAGCAATCCCTATCCCTTACCCAGTCCCGTTCCGATACAGAGACACCATCGCAGCCTCAGCGACGGCAAACCCGAGATACCCGAGCCTATTGCACGGAGAACGAGGAATCGGTCTGAGAGCGCTGCTACGGACATCGAGGCTAGACGGTATGCACTTCCGTGAGTAAAGTTTGATGGGATTGTTACGGAGGATTGAAATGGTACTTTGGGATACTAGAGAGGTAAAGCGAAGATTATACGCGGGCCTGTGAAGCGGCTTTACAGTCTTCGTGTAATGCTCGGTATACAGCATTAGTATCGCATAAGATTTTTTTGCGACGAGTGCAGGAGAAGTGATACTTCTCGTGTCTGCTGAGAGTGTCGTCGCGAAAACGTGTGAGAAGTAAATTTGGTTGGTGATAAGTCAATTTGCATGTGAGATGTAAATTTACGTGTGAGAAGTAAATTTGCATGGGAGAAGTAAATTTGCGTGCGGGAAGTAAATTTGCGTGTGAGAAGTAAATTTACGTGTAGAAAGTAAATTTCCGTATAGGAAGTAAGTTTGCTTGTGAGAAGTAATTTTACTTGTGAGAAGTAAATTTGTTTGTGAGAAGTAAATTTGCTTGCGAGAAGTAAATTCGCATGTGAGAAGTAAATTTGCGACCGGAAAGTAAATTTGCATGTGAGAAGTAAAATGGGGCCGATGTGTGCATGCTTCGTTTATTTACAGTTCGCCTTGCTGTAAAGCGCCGCTTCCGCCACTCTCGACAGGCACGAGAAGTAACACTTCGCATCCACGCGTTACAAAAAAATATCTATGCTGTTATGAATTTTTTTTTGCTTGTATGACAATTATCACAATTTTACATTGCAGAGAGCGGGGTGAAACTCCGAGTCCCGTTTCGAGTGTCCAGAGGCTCAGTCAGCAAGACGCCGACGGATATGCACGTATTCGAAGCTTGCAGTGGCATCGCCGACCCAGTTACTCTCACAGCAGCTCGGAGGTAAAAACTCGAATATATCGGATGGTATCGTTGTCCTTCTGGACGATCAAAAAATGTTCTGAAAATTGCTGTGAATTTTATTTTTTGCTCTTGACGCTGCTATCGAAATTAAAGCGTTTCCGTATTTCTGGACAGATGTACAGTTCGGACGGTCGACTGTCTCTCCAAAGTCTCTCGGAACTCGAGTCGTCGAGGAGCTGGACGACTTACAACATAGTCGCCTCGACTCCGCCTCCTCCACCCCCTACGGAAGAGGATACGCATGTACCGCAGTACATGGGCATCTGTTTGCCGGGAAAGCTCACGATGATCTTCCCGGACCTGCCGCGAGTCCCGCCGTCGATTCTGTCCGACGACTGCGGCAAACCGGCGGACGTCGATTCGCCGAATCTCGACGACGAGTCGGGTTCGGAATGCGACACCGACAGCGAACACAATCGAGTGTGCCTGGTCTGTTTCCCCGGTAAAGCCCCGGCCAGTGAGGAACCCGTCGACGAAGCAGACGCGAAACTTCGTAGGCAAGTATATCCGAAGAGCATTTTTTTTTTTCGTAACATGTACGGTAGAGCTGATCTCAGAACGATGAATTACGAACATCTCAGCTAGCGATTTTTTACAATGAGGAACCCCTGTGCAAATTACTTCGCACTTTTTTTCAACCTAGTTACGAAAAGTACTGGAGAAATACTTCATGTACTTGTGATAGTTTGTACTTGAAGTATTTCTCAAGTACTTTTCGCAACTAGGTTGAAAAAAAGGTGCGACGTAATTTGTACGAGGGTTCCTCATTGTAAAAAATCGCTAGCTGAAATGTTCGTAATTTCGTCGTTCTGAGACTATTTTTAATCTATTCGTTACTTTTTTATTCATTTTAAAAAATCCGTAAAAGATATTTAATTAAAAAACAAAAGAGTTGTTTTTTAATGGAATTTTTATTAAATAAATAAAAATAAATAAATTCTCATTAAAATGTTGCTTATTGAAAAGTTTAGTCAGATAAAAATACATTAATAGAAACTGGATGTCATGCTATTCATTGTATCTGCAATGCGAGGGTGTACTCAGAGAGTACTTGTACTTTGGACTCGAAGTCGTGAAAAAAGTACTTGTGCACTTCGAGTACGTACTTGAAGTACCAATCATGGTAAACAAATATCGTCGTTTTCAGGGAAATTTTAAGGCACACGCAACGCCTATCGAATCCTGTGTGGTACCGGCATAGTCGCCAAACGTTGCTCAGGTTACGGCAACGATATCCCGAGAAGTTTCAGGTAAGTCCCTCGATCGCTCTATCAATGAATGTGACATAACGAGAACGTTTTTTTGCACTCCCGTAGGATACCTGCCTCTTTTCGGAAGTGGCGGCGCGTCTTGGCAGCAGCACTTACAGACTGCCAGCACGACGGTTTCTTCAAGAACTCTTCCTCGATTCGCCATTCGACGCGGTAAGTATTCTGTTGGACGATAACATCTCAACATGTTTCGTTCGAGGACGTGCGGCAATACCTGCCTTACACGCGACCCGAACTCGGTCGATAAAAAAAATTTGTAAAGTTAATTTTCGCAAAGTGTGCCTGTAATTCTGACGTCCAATGGAAATAGGATTGTACTGCAGGCAACCGCTCTGAGAACCTTTTTCCTTCGGACGCCGAAGTTTCAGGAGCCTCGGAAAAAATACAATTACAGTTTTGATTACCGACCGTGGTATTTCACACACTCTTAACAATAGGCTACACTGCAAAAAAAATTCTGTTTGAAAATTAATGAACAATATTGGAAGCTTTTTTTTACATAAACTGTTTCTGAAATTTCAAATACATGTGCGCTACAATTTTACAGTAATATTTATATTTTTAGTGAAATTTTTTGTAAATTTCAGGCAAAAGATTTGTCATTTTAATATCCGGTATTTTTACAAAAAAAAAAATACATTAATTCAAATTCAATTAATGTAAGTTATGTAAACAAATTTCAATTTCCAGTACATTGAATTTTCAATTTATTTTTACAGTGTACTCATAGGTTAATTAATAGGCTACTGTGATGGAGAAATGGTATTCTGTTTCGGCAGTTGTACAAGGAACCGATGAACATTCTGAAGATGCCGGTCGGCATTGAGGAGAATCCAGCGGAAGCCGCGGGTCCCGTTCGACCCGCGGATTCTCATTGTCAGTCGGAGATTAGTCATTTAGGAGGAAAGATAAACGGTAGACTGACGATCGCCGAGACGGGGATGGAACAGCAGCAACAGGCGGCGTTCGCGAGAGCCGAGGAGAGCGATAATCAGCGGGCGTCGAAGTCACCGTGCATAGAAACTCGGGTAGTTTCGGAAAAAAAGGAGAGGCTAAGCGACGAGAAGATAATAGCTGAAATATTAAAGCCAGCCGAGAGGTTACAAATATCGAAGAGTTCCGATAATAAGTTATTAAAATTAACAGGTACAAACACTGCCATCAGCCTTGACTAGTACTCCTTGACTCTTAATTAACTGTACATATTTTATATCGAAGTAATTATGCAATAGACAAGAAGAAAAATAAAAAAGAGACACTGCCAGAATCGTGACGTCGTTACTCGATTTAAAAAGAAGAAAACAAATAGGTGCATCCCTTGAATTCTGCATCCGTTGCATGTTTCTTTCGTAACTGCCAAGGTATACAGATGTATAACTGGTGTAGCATCGTCCATCGTAGATCAGAGCGAGTTTTCGGAGAGACCAGAATAAGAGAATGCACGTTAAGTTCCAATGCCATTTCTTAAGCTAATAGAAGTTATTTTTATTTTCCATTATAATCACGAAAATCGTGATTAAACACGATGTCGTTCAACAAACTTTGAAACGTTTCAATATCATTTATCGCAAATTTACAATGGCTGCGGGAGAGGCAAGAATACGATAGTTAAGTGTTTATCTCTTTATGAACGTTTAATTATTTCTTTTAAATTATGAGTTACACTTGAAACTGATATTTTCGTTAAGTGAATTGGGGTTTTTCGTTCTTCATTGGTGGACAGTCAAGACCTCGACTGTTCTACGCGTCTGAAACTGTGAACTTGGTGCATAACGATTGTCAGGACGAATCGGTCGACTTATTGTGATGAACTGCATTCTACTGGAAAGGTAATGTTATATCAACGTTAGTATTTCACTCCAAAAAATTATTAACTGCATTTTTTTTTACAGCTGACACGTAAAAAAATGGTGGATCGAAGACAGCAACATGGAATAGTTTCTTCAAATCTGGAACGTTAACAAGCTATGTCAAGGTCGCACGTAGCGATATTTTCCTGCGGAGTCAAGTTCGCCGGATGTCGAGAAATCGTCAATCGACACCTGGACAACGAGAGCGTTGACGAGGTTCGTCGTAATCCTCCGCAGTATTTGTTACAAAGCTCGAGACGCAAAAAACTATGGACTCAAGTTCGCCGGATGTTCAGAAATCGTTAGTCGACGTCCGGACAACGAGAGCCTTGACGAGAATCGACGCAATGCTCGGCAGTACTTGTTCCAAGGCTCGAGACGCCACGGTTACACGGAATGCAGTGGTAGTGTTGTAAGGACCAACCATGATCAACTACGGGGACAACACTAACGGCTGTGGAATTTTGCCGAGTCATTGGGCACTTTGCGCGGTTGAAACTCCAAGGTAATAAAAACTGGTTACGTTGTATAAATTGCACAAAATGACTAGGCTGATCAGCGGCCAACCGATGTATTCGCCAGCGTGAGATAGATGAGAATTGATAAAGTGTTACATCAAGTCCCCCTCCACGTCGAGTTCCAATCGAATTTGTTGCGAATGTACATACAGTGAAACCTCTATTATCCGAACCTTCGATTATCCGAACGGCAATTTATTTTATACGAACGTTTATTATTCGAACCATGCCGCAAAATTTCGTTGTTAGATATCGTCGAGCGGTACTTTGTTGCAGGCGTATTCAAGTTTGTGTCATGCGCTTATACAACTAAAAATTGATGATTATACCAAAAAGAATGCTTAAAGTAAGCGTTTAATAATATGTTTCAAAGTATACATATAATGTTTGTATGCGAATTTATATATTTTTAAACTCATATTCATTACGTATCTTATTATATTTTTTATTCATAACTCCATTATCCAAATAATCGTTAATTCGAACTGGTCTCGTCCCCAATTGGTTCGGATAATCGAGGTTCTACTGTACCACCAGTCCAATGTTATGCTTCAGGGAATCAATGTTGTTTATCGTTATCACAAATTCTCATTGACAAACTTCTACAGATAAGTTTCGGATTATAATAGAACAGTGTTGTTTTATTATACGAGGCGTAAAAGAAGATGCACGAAAGCAACTAATTTTGCCGTGTTGTCGAAGGTCACACATTCACACTTAAGATTATAGTTGGCCGCCCCTCTCTATCATCGGCCGACCGCCGGGGAGATGATGATACTCGTTATGCCGGCTTCTCGCACTTGCCTCGGGTTTAATACCGCGTATCGTCGCGTCTCGCCGCAGTTCGACAATCGTTCGTTTACAGTTTTCTACTCCAGAGCTCGCAGCACGCTTTCGTCGAGGATGGTTAAGGCCAGGAAATACGTCGTCGTAAAACACTTCGAGGGTGAACCGAAACGATCCGATCTGAAAATCGTCGAGGAGGAACTACCGGCTGTAAAGAATGGCGGTGCGTATATCTCGCAGTCGACGACCGTGCCGATTAATCGATGGCTGTAAAATTGATTATCATTGTCTTTTCTTTTTTTTTTAGAATTTCTCATCCAAGCGGAATATCTTTCCGTGGATCCCTACATGAGGCCGTACATTCTCAGATATCCGACGGGTATAACTATGATCGGTGCTCAGGTGGCGAAGATAATAGAATCGAAGAATCCCGAGTATCCGGTCGGCAAACGCGTCCTAGCGAACGCGGGCTGGCGTTCGCACACGATAATTAATTTGGACGACGAGACGCAAATGTCGATACTGCAGCAGAAACCGCACATTCTACCGGACTTGGGACATTTGCCTGTGTCACTTGCTCTCGGAGTTCTGGGCATGCCAGGGTATTTATTGATAATTGTTAACAGTATTGATAGTTAAAATTTTCAATGCATTTTTCTCCGAAACGATCCTATTGTCAGGCTAATTCTAATTGTGAGGCTCGGTGCCTTAATAAAAAAATATAACCGTGAGCCCCACAGTTAGTCTTTTATTCTATATAAAACTGTTTTGGACGGAAGCGTGGTCGGAATATTTTGACGTTACGTTGATCTTTAGCCCCACCTTAAGAAGTGAGTTTTAATTTTTACATCTTTTTTTTTTACAGAAACACGGCACAATTCGGTCTCTTGGAAATTTGCAAGCCCAAGAAAGGAGAGACTTTGGTTGTCAGTGGCGCCGCCGGAGCGGTAGGATCGCATGTCGGGCAGATCGGGAAAAGTTTGGGTCTGAATGTTATCGGGATCGCCGGATCGGATGCTAAATGCGACTGGCTGAAGAAGGAGCTTGGCTTCGACCACGCCATCAACTACAAAACTCAGGACGTTGGTACTGAGCTCAAAAAAGCTGCACCCAATGGAGTGGACTGTTACTTTGATAACGTATGTACGACGATCGACGATCGATAATGTAAGCCGATGTACTGCACGATCTCGTTCTATATCCGAACTTGCGATTTACAACAGGTGGGCGGAGATATTTCGAGTACCGTGATATACCAGATGAATCAATTTGGGAGAGTCTCGGTATGCGGTAGCATCTCGGTCTACAACGAGGACCTGAAAAAATTGCCGAAGACTCCCCTCCTCCAGCCGGCTATCGTTTTCGCTCAATTGAAGATCGAAGGATTCATCGTATCTCGCTGGATGGACCGGTGGTTCGAGGGAGTCGAGAAGAATATGAAAATGATTCGCGACGGTAAGCTCAAACATCGAGAGACTCTGACGGAAGGTTTCGACAATATGTTCGATGCATTCGTCGGCATGCTTCGCGGCGATAACGTCGGGAAGGCCGTTGTCAGAGCTTGAACGTCCCGTATTAGTACGATCGAATTTAAGGCATATGCTTGACGCTTCAAGACCATGTGAAACACTTTCTCAGTGTGTCTCTCTCATAGTGTTTTATATGCTCTTGACGTGGATCGCTCGTTTGCAAATATTTTCACATTCATTGCGCAAACGAGACATGTATTTTGCGCTGCAATATTTGATGTAGTGGGCCTTGGTACAGTGACCTCGAGACAAGGTATCCGTCGACGCACGTTTTGATTGGCAAAATGGGGGTGGACGGGCTTTGCTCCCAAAGCTATCTTTTGTATCCTTTGTGTACTTTTGAAATAAAAATGTGTTGGTAAATAGACAAGATAAAAAGACGTCGATTTGACATGGTGCCGAGGATTCCTGCAGTACCGACAATTCTCCAGCGATCAGTTGGGTAACCCTTCACGACACTACGGCTGTGTTCTTGAACGCATACCCGCTCAGCTACGCGTTCTTCTGTTTGTAGCTGATTATTGGTAGTGGGTGTTTATCAATTATCAATTATCAATTATCAATTTGGCGTAGTACGTCATAATTTCTTTTCACCACCCGTCAAATTTGCTAATTCAACAGCTGCTATTCGACAATATACAGCTCATTCATTTATGATCGACTATTGGGACAACAAGGGCTGTTAAATTTCTGCGAGAATCGTGACGTCGTTACTGGATTAAAAAAAAAAAAAAATTGTAAAATCCTTTGAACTCTGCATCCGTTAGATGTTTTTTGTCGTAACGACCAAGCAACATATACCGTGCATTCCTTAAATGCATGGATTTCTGCTAATTCAACAATCCTATGCTAATTCAATGTTCGCTATTCGACATTAGACTGCTAATTCAATTACGATCCGCTATGGAGACAACAACTGTTAAATTTCGCCGAGTCATTGGGCACTTTGAGCGGTTCAAACACTATAGTGATAACAACTGAGTACGACGCATGAAGTGCGAAGAATAACTGAGCTGAGATGGATGGGTATTGATAAAGTATTACATCGGTTCCCCAGCACGTCGACCGGGCATTAGAATTTGTCGAAAATTGACGTACCGCCAGTCGAGCGTTACGCTTCAGTGGATCGATGTTCGTTTTCGTAATCATAGGTTGCCATTGACAAACTTCTACAGATAAGTTTCAGATCATACACGGTGTAAAAGAAAATTCAACGAAGCAACTCGCTTAGCCGTGTTATCGCAGCTCGTAGATTCAACGTTCAATATTAGTTGGCCGCCCCTCTCCTCCGCCACCGGACGCGAGCGGCTGACACTCGTTATTAAGCCGGCCTCGCAACACTCTCCTCATGTTTAATACCACGTATCGTCGGGTCTCGGCGCAGTTCGACAATCGTTCGCTCGCACTCTTGTACTCCAGAGCTCGCAGCACGCTTTCCTCGAAGATGGTTAAGGCCAAGAAATACGTCGTCGTAAAACACTTCGAGGGTGAACCGAAACGATCCGATCTGAAGATCGTCGAGGAGGAACTACCGGCTGTAAAGAATGACGGTGCGTATATATCTCGCAGTCGACGATCGTGCCGATTAATCGATGGCTGTAAAATTGATTATCATTTTCTTTTCTTTTTTTTTCAGAATTTCTCATCCAAGCGGAATATTTTTCCGTGGATCCATACATGAGGCCGTACATTCTCAGATACCCGACGGGTATAACTATGATAGGTTCTCAGGTGGCGAGGATAATAGAATCGAAGAATTCCGATTATCCGGTCGGCAAACGCGTCGTGTCGTACGCGGGCTGGAGGACGCACACGATTATAAATTTGGACGAAGCGAAGCAAGCGCCGGGAATCCAACACAAGCCGTACATTCTACCGGACTTTGGAGATTTGCCTGTGTCACTTGCTCTGGGAGTTCTGGGAATGCCAGGGTATTTATCGATCGTTATTACGAGCTGGTGAAATACCATAGTCGGTAATAAAAACTGTAATGAACTTTACTCACAGACGGTCGTGTCGAGGGTCAAAGGAAAAGTTTCATCGAAGATGGATTACATGTTATCTTTGGATGACACTTTTCTTTCGACCGTAGACGCTGGCATTCGTTTTTACAAAATAATAAGCGAATTGTGGGGCTTACTGTGCATCTGATTAATCGTTATCGGCGTTCGCGGCGTAGTGATGAAGTCACCACGAGAGAGTGTTTAACATGGCGTTGAGAAATGAATTTTAATTCCTACATAATCTTTTGTTTTTACAGAAACACGGCACACTTTGGTTTCTTGGAAATTTGCAAGCCCAAGAAAGGAGAGACTTTAGTTGTCAGTGGCGCCGCCGGTGCGGTAGGATCGCATGTCGGGCAGATCGGGAAAAGTTTGGGTCTGAATGTTATCGGGATCGCCGGATCGGATGCTAAATGCGACTGGCTGAAGAAGGAGCTTGGCTTCGACCACGCCATCAACTACAAGACTCAGGACGTTGGTACTGAGCTCAAAAAAGCTGCACCGAATGGAGTGGACTGTTACTTTGACAACGTATGTACGACGATCGACGATCGATAATGTAATCCGATGTACCGCACGATCACATTCTATATCCGAACGTGCGATTTGCAACAGGTGGGCGGAGATATTTCGAGTACGGTGATACACCGGATGAATCAATTTGGGAGAGTCTCGGTATGCGGTAGCATCTCGTCCTACAACCTGGACCCGAAAAAATTGCCGAGAAGTCCCATCCTCCAGCCGGCGATCGTTTTCGGCCAATTGAAGATCGAAGGGTTCCTCGTATGGCGCTGGTTGGACCGGTGGTTCGAGGGAATCGATAAGAATATGAAAATGATTCGCGACGGAAAGCTCAAACATCCCGAGACTGTGACGGAAGGTTTCGACAATATGTTCGATGCATTCATCGGCATGCTTCGCGGCGATAACCTCGGAAAGGCCATTGTCAAAGCTTGAAGCTTTCATATTCGTATGAATCGAACCTAAGACATATATATATATATATATTTTTTTGCAATTATTTTCACTTTCATTACAGAAACGGGACATGTATTTCGCTTCACGATGTTCGGTGTAGTCGGTCTTAGCTCAATAACTTTGAGACGGCGTATCCGACGACATACATTTTTTTTTTTTATTGGTAAATAGAAACGATGAAAAACATCGATTTGATATGGTGCAGAGGATTCCTGCATTACCGACAATTCTCTAGCGATCAGCTGTGCTTCACAACTAACGTATGACGCTTCGGAGCGACAAACACACGACACGGAACGTCGTGAAAGAAAACAGTGTTTATTTCTCCCAATTACAATGTGTTAGGTACATAAATACCTATCGGCGTGTCGAATATCAGTTTCAATCTACATAGAGCATAGCACTCTCGTAGATATTGAACTTGATCGCGTACCGACGCATAATTGACCCGCCGGTTCTAACCTCATCGGATCGTTGGTTGTTTACAAGTCAAACGACCTTGAAGACGCTCCACCGGAAGTGGAAAAAATTGTAATGAAAGTTAAAAAACAGAATAGAAAAAAAAAACATTGATTTCATATGATGCCGAGGATTCCTGCATTACCGACAATTCTCTAGCGATCAGCTGTGCTTCACAACTAACGTATGACGCTTCGGAACGACAAACACACGACACGGAACGTCGTGAAAGAAAACAGTGTTTATTTCTCTCAATTATAATGTGTTAGGTACATAAATACCTATCGGCGTGTCGAATATCAGTTTCAATCTACATAGAGCACCGCACTCTCGTAGATATTGAACTCGACCGCGTACCGACGGATAATTGACCCGCCGGTTCTAACCTCATCGGATCGTTGGTTGTTTACAAGAACCTTGACACGACGCAATAATGGAGATCGGACGCAGCGAACCCGAGTCTCGACACGAAGACGCTCCGTCGCAAGTGGAAAAGCACATTTTAACGACGGTCAGCGAATCCGACTCAGCGGAGAAGATCGACGAGCCCGTCGCGAAAGATGACGAGCCGAAAACGGACGAGAGCCGCGAAGAGCCGAGCAAGGATTCCTTCAAAAAACCTGCCCTGCTCATAGGCCCCCGACGGGGTAAGCCCGGACAATTGCGCTCGGTCTCTGTTCCGAATTTCGATGCTCCGAAGAACTCGGAGCCGTCCCAGCTGGGGTCGGAGAAAAATTTCGACGAACATAACCTCAAAAACTCCGAGAGCGCGAAAATTCTGGCGCTCGAGAAGCTACAGATTCCTCTGCCCTACAAGGAACCCGCGTGGAGCGGAGAACCCACTGCCGAATACAAGATGGAGGTGTTGAAGTCCGGAGTCATTCTGCAGACCATAGAGATGGGCGACAGGAGATTTCACGTAATTGGCAGACTTCCCTCTTGCGACGTGTCGCTGGCTCATCCGACTATATCGCGCTATCACGCGATACTGCAGTACAGAAGCGTCGAGGACGAAAAACACTCCAAGGGCTTTTATCTTTACGATCTGGGAAGCACGCACGGCACTTTTTGGAACGGGTGCAGAATCAGGCCGAACACGTACGTCAAACTCGGCGGAGGTCACATGATAAGATTCGGATGCAGTCAGAGAAAATTCATACTGCAGACGCCGCCCGAAGACGTCGAGGAGGAGTCCGAGCTCACCGTAACGGAGCTTAAGGTATCCCCAAAGACCGCGTGATCCTGAAAAGTTCTCGACATTTCTGGGAATTTTATTTTTTAGATTATTGAATTTTGTAAATTTGCGTCCATATTTTTATTCGGGTGCCTTTTATATAACTAGACATTGATTATTATCATGTTCCTGAAAAACCTCAATTTGAATTTGAATTTGAATTTCTCATGAATTTTATTTAATAGATTGTTGAATTTTTTTTATTTTCCGTTCTTGTTTTTATGCGGGTATGTTCTGTACAACTGAACATCGATAATTATCGTGTCCTTAACAATCCTGAAGAAACGGACTCCAAGAGGGACTTGAATTTCATATCGAATCTATACTAGAATCCATGTGTATACGAAGGTTGCGTTCGGACGATCGTGTAATCGCCCAGTTTTGTTTGCACAGGAAAAACGACGATTGGAACTGCTGGAACGGGAGCGCGCGGAGGCGGAGCGGAAGGAAAAGGAGGAAGAGATGGAAAGGCTGAGGATCGAGAAAGAGGCCGAGGAAGGGATAAGCTGGGGTATGGCCGAAGACGCGGACGAGGAAACGGATCTGACGGAGAATCCTTACGCGCTCACGAATAACGAGGAGCTTTTTCTGGACGATCCCAAGAAGACTTTGAGAGGATGGTTCGAGAGGGAGGGCCACGATCTGCAGTACCAGACTGAGGAAAAAGGCATAGGACAATTCCTCTGCTGGGTCGAGTAAGGAATTGTATTTATTATCGTTTTTTATTCACCGAAGGAAATTAATTTATAAAACATTTATGAATATTTGGTGTTTGGAAATTCAGTCTTCCATTGGACACCTCCACCGGACGTTCAGTACGTGCGGAAGCTCTCGTAAAGGGAAAGAAGAAGGAATCTGTTATTCAATGCGCGCTGGAGGCGTGCAGAATTTTGGACAGGCACGGCGTGCTCAGACAAGCCACTCATGGTAAGGAACGATAAGATTTTTAAATAATTAAAAAATATTATTTAAAAATATGCAAATTTTTAAATATTATTTAAAATAATGTTTTAAAATCATTTAAGAGTAATTTTTAAAAATTTATTTTCCATAGAGGCGAGAAAACGTAAGACGAGGAATTGGGAGGAGGAAGATTTTTACGACTCGGACGAGGACAATTTCTTGGACAGAACTGGAACCGTGGAGAAGAAGCGTGAGCAGCGAATGCGACATGCGGGAAAATTGGAAGAAACAGTGGAGACTTATGCCTCGCTGGTGAGCACATTATTTCGATGAAATTAAGAAGGTTTGGAAAACAACCAATTGATTGGCAGTCAAGTAATTGGATCGCGTCTACATGGTTGAAGCAACTAGTTGGATAGCGAGAAACTTATTGGTTAGCAATCAAGTACTTGGATAGGGACCAACTAATTGGTTGGCGACCAAGTAATTAATTGGATAACGACCAACCAATTAATTTGATCGCGACTGACCAATTGGTTAGCAACCAAGTAATTGGCTGGTGACCAACCATTTGGATGGCGACCAACTAATTGGTCAGCAACCAAGTGCTTGGATGGCGATGAGATAATTGTTTGGCAATGAAGTAGTGCGTGCGGTGGTTAAATATCGTTTACTTGTTTCTAGCTCGAAAAGCATACCGCAGTGACGAAGAAAATCGTTGCGATCGAAAGTAAAATGAGTAAGTCGCAGAGGATGAAAGAGGCAGCAATGGCAGAAACAAACGAGGACGCACTGGACGCATACATGTCGAGGCTGAACTCGTCGGTGCTCAACAAAGCCGACGTGACTAAGATGAAACTGGAGCTCCAGGGATTGCGTAAGGAGGAGGAGAGGCTACTGAAGCTTGTTAACATCACGAGACCGGCAAATTTGCCATCGTTAACTTCTCAAAAGCCTTCCAACGATGTTAGTATACAACAATACGCTACCGAAACGATGAGCTTATTTATTTATTTATTTTGTCATTTTGTCTATATACGGGCCCTTTTACCACGATATTAACGAGTGTGCGCATACAGTGCATTATTTTCCCATTCAGCAAACATAAGCGATACATACAAGTAAAGAAAGATAAGATGGAGTATTATTTACAGAGTAGTTATAGATAATGTCACTGACACAAAAGTTGTGCAGTACACAGTAAAATACATAACAACCATTCTTGTCCACAAACTTCCACAATTCCTCTCTTGTTAATTTTACAAACGAATTTTGCCCTTTTCCCAATAACGTCTCTCAATTTTACGAATATGTTTTGTAAAAAAATTAACAAGAAAAGAATCGTGGACGTTCGGGGACAAAAAGTTTGTTGAATGTACAAATCTTTTTTACTGTGTACGAGATATTTGCGGGACTTTAAAAATCTCATAATCGTCAGTGAACACATTGCCTATTAGATATATCATCTGCTCAGTTTTTCGAATCAGATGTGAAATGCCGTCGAGTTCTTTCCCAGCCCGTTTACGATTTTCGAGCCCCGTTAGACGAATTTTAGATAATCGATGAATTTTAATAAGATTGAAAATATCGTTGCAGGTTCCTCGACCGGAAAGACCCGGCAAGCAAAACCTCAGCGTGGCGAAAAAACGCTCGCTCGATCGGGACTGCGACAGCGCGCCCGTTAAAAAATCGGCGATCAATGAGACCATGAGCAAAGCCCGAACGGAGGAGTCCGACGACTCCGCGCAACGATCGCGGGTCGACGAGTCTGAGACCGTAGATTCAAGAGCCGTCGAGCCTGCGCTCGAGGAGCCTCCGAAGAGCGTTGCAGCGGTTGATACGCAAGAATCCGCGAGCACGGAGAGCGAGGCGAGTCGCGTCGAAGCGGCGTACATCGCGAATGCCGACGATACGCAAAAGACTGAGAGCGAGATCGTTAAGAAAAAAAAGAGAAACATGAGGAGGATGCAGCAGAGGGCCGAGAAGGCTGCGAAGGAGACTCAAAAAGGATACGAGGACGTCGTCTACGACGAGGATTACTCTATGTGGCTGCCGCCGCAGGGCCAGAGCGGCGACGGCAAAACGGATCTCAACAAAAAATACGGCTACTGAAACGAACGATACGCGATCGCGACGTTCCGCATCGCGACAAATTTTCTGTACAGCAATGTAAATACACTCCTCAACGGCGAAACATCGCCGGATTTTGATAAAATCACGTTGATAGTAAAACTATCCGCCACTAATCCTTCGAGATTATTTGATTTAGTAACGAGTATTTTTAACTGTGAGTAATCAGATTGTTTATTTATTATATAAATTATTCAAGTTCTTCTTTCACCGTATAATTCTTACGAATAATTATTTTAACATGGAATAAGCGCAGCCATCGTCAATTTTTTTCTTTATACATCGAATTCTTTCAGTTGTAGTTAATTGTCTACGATCAAACTCAGATTTCGCAAGCTCCCACTTTTCTCCCGACGAACAATTTAGTATTTCTCTTTATGAACCTTATTGGAAACCCTTAATTCGAGTAAGCTAGGCGACGCGATTAATGTTTCGTATTACGTTCAACGATTTTTAACCGCATCCACCTTTGTCGCAGCAACTTCGTTTCGGAGGTCGGTATCTTGGAGTGGAATCGCCCATCAAGGGATTGTAGCCTGGAGGCAACGACGATGAAGATTAAAACGTATGTAAGTTATTGCATTTCGAGTTCTATAAATTAAAAAATGGGGCGAAATAAAAATACGCACCACCGTGCAATTTTGACGACGAGCCTCTGGAAGTGGAGGGACCGGGATCCGCAGTTTCGAGCCAACGATCTCCGTCCTGCTTGCCCATCAGTTTATTCAATTCTTGTTTCTTTGCTTCCTTGCGCTGCAGAGATTAAAATCAATTTTTAAATCGGATATGGAACGGATGCAAATCGATATCGACCATGTTTGTACACAGCATATATGATCTTATAGCATTAATTAGCTACTGCTCGGAACACTTGTCAAACGAGTGCCAAATTGTCTCAACTATTTATCCAGTGTTGTACATTTATTAACTGTAATGGAAGTCAATTTGTATTACTGCATGACTCCTTAATATAGAAAATTATTGATAACGATGTTTTTACAAATACATACATTTATAAATGCAAATTTCTGTGACTACACGTTTCCGATGAGATTTTTCTTTTTTCAAAGTACTCTCATTTTTCAAGCAATTTTAATGTGTCGTGGCTCATTTGGCTCCTTAAACGTTACTCTACGAATTTACTTGCCAGATTTTTTTAACAGATTCGACTATTTAATAATGATAGCAGTTTGATTATGGGAAAAAATATTCACCGGTTAAATGGGCCCTATTTTCCAAACGGTCAAAACTACTTGGTGAATTCGTAGAGGAAATTTTATGAAGCAGAATGAGCCGCGGTACCTTAAAATCGTTTAAAAATACAGATTTTACCTTGAAAAAAAAAAAAAAAAAAAAAAAGAAAAGAAAGCCCCCAACAAAAACGTACTATCATGGAAGCAAGAAGTAATGTACACTGTTTTGCGACCGTGGACAACTGAAGAACAACTTTTCTTTCACATCTGTTTATGGTCCCCCAAAATGGCATTAAGTTTGGCAACAAAAATTATCAACGCGGGTTTTGTTACCGACTGTGGTACTTCCATAACGCCTTGAGACGCCAGAATGCAAAAATACCTCTTCTTCCAATTGCAAAACTGTCTTCGCAGTGCCATCGTACTTTTTCTGCATTCTCTCCCTCGCCTCTTTCAGGCCCTGCAGCCTTTCCTGCAGCAGTTCAGGATCTACCAGACAAACATAATAAAAGTTATTAAACAATGAATCCCCCCGAAAGCCACGCGCGATTTTACGTTGCTGTCGTTATTCCTAGATTTTCATACTTTTGTGATACTTCGCTGCATACTCGGCCTCGTCTCTCTTGTGTTTCCAAGCGCAGTATTTTTCGTCCAGGTACGGAGCGGCGAAGAACAGCGCGACACCCGCTCCAAGTACGTACCAGCCGATCGACGCTATGCCCGCCCATACTGGGATTAAAAAAAAACAATAGTTTTACAACAAAACAAAACAAAAACATTCTTGTTAGAGAAACACGTCCTCAAAACGCGAATTTATCATTTTGGAGCGCGAGCACAAAAACGCTGCGAACAGAGAACATAACCTACGATTATAACGAATCGGTTATTTTTGTTTTTTTAATGTTGACATTTTGTATCTTGATTATTTATATTACAAAATTGCAAGGTTAAACTCACGCATTCCCAAGTAAGAATTCGGGCTAAGTTCGAACTCGTCCATCGTCAGGTTATGTCAAAAAAAAAAACTGCTTGTCAACGACGCGAGGCTCTGTCGCGAACGTGTACAGACACGTAGATCGAGCGTCCTGCACACGCGTAGGCGGAACGGAGTGGGGGAACAGAACAATTTCCGTCTCTCAGACTGTCGATTATTTTTATTGTTTCATTGATATATTATATGAACAAATTTTTAAATGAGGGGAAAAAACAATGAGGAACATCGATCTTCGAACGACTTGAATTTTATTTTACAGTATAATTACATGATTGACGAGCACGAAATGACGTTAAATGCTGCAGAGTCGTTCGACCTCTCTCGGGGGTTTTTCGAATTGGGATTTTCCGGTACGCGACTGATTTGTATAATTGATTTCCTTTTCTTTTTTTTCGTCGGAATACTTTTCGTTACGATCTACCCTCTATTGGCAGTTGAATTGTTTCACTTCTTATTTACAAATTCCTCGCCCTTGGCGATGTTCTTCTTGAGCTCGGGAATCGCTGCCTGCAGCAATTTCTCCTCGAAGGCGCTCAGCTTGCCGAGGCCGAGATTCTTCTCGACTCCATTTTTCTGAAAATTGTCGTTCGAACGTTTGTTACAGATTTTTGTGAAGAGCTGAAAAAAATGGCTATTGGCCAAAGACGGCTTCGCACGCTCACCCCGAGAAGGACAGGCGTAGAGAAATATTTGGCATCGGTTATGTTCGACCTGACGTAAGAACACTCGACGATGTTCTGCTCGCCATTGAGGGCTTTTATCAGCGAGAAACCAAAACGCGCGCCGGCGTAGGCCATCGACAGCGTCGCCGATCCAGTTCCGGCCTTGGCCTTGACCACCTCGGTACCGGCCTCCTGAATCCGCTCGGTCAACGCCTTGAGCTTGTCGTCCGGGAAGGTAACGCCGGGTTTCGCTTGCGAGATCAACGGAATAATCGTTATTCCGCTGTGACCGCCGATCACGGGGACGGAGACCTTGAGCGGGTCCAAACCCTGTAAAAAAAATTTTTTATTGCAATTTTCATATCGCTTACTCGTAAAAGTTGAAAATTGAAGATTTTCGTATCTTCTCATAAAAGTTGAACATTGAAATTTTCATGTCTTCTTATAAAAGTTGAAAATTGAAATTTTCATATCTTCTTATAAAAGTTGAAAATTGAAATTTTCATATTTTCTCATAAAAGTTGAAAATTGAAAATTTTATATCGCTTTCTCATCAAAGTTGAAAATTAAAACGTTCATGTCGTTTTCTTATAAAAGTTAAAAAATTTAAATTTTCATATCATTTGTCATAAAAAAATATTTTGCAAATGGTACGATAGCAATCACTTAGATGCGAAATTTGGCAAGGATGAGAGTGGAAAATTATTCGCCCGATCGGTTTTCGGTCCGATCTGTGGGACCGCCCATATCTTATCTCCGCTTGGGCAACTCGAAACTCGCATTTCGTAACGCGAGTGAAGATAGAAATCGTTCGCGGATTTCATCGTACCTTAGCCTCGGCGATGAAGGCGTTCGATCTGACGATGTCGAGAGTCGTAACGCCGAAAATCCTGTTCGGATCGTAGACTCCGGCCTTCTGCAGAACCTCGCTCGCGATCGGAACCGTGCTGTTCACCGGGTTCGAGATAATCGCGATGAATGCCTTCGGCGCAACTTCGGCCACGGCCTTGGCGAGGTCTCGCACGATCGAGGCGTTCGTGTTGAATAGGTCGTCTCTGGTCATGCCGGGCTTGCGCGGCACTCCGGCTGGAATAATCACCACCTGAAGCGATAAAGCGCACAGATCAAGATTAAATAACGTAGCAACGATTCGCATTAAAATCCACGTTCCAATTAACGATCAATATGAACTGAAAATCTGCACGAGAATAAAATTTTAAATAATTCTTCGTAGATTCACAGATAATAGTCAACTTTGAGCAATTTGTTTTTTTTTCTCACTTGAAAATAAGCTTTAAGAAAAGATGTTTTTTTATCACTTGAAAATATGTTTTAAAAACCGTGTTTTTTTTTTTATCATTTGAAAATAGGCTTTGAAAAAGGTGTTTTTTTTATCATTTGAAAATAAGCTTTAAAAAAGATGTTTTTTTATCATTTGAAAATAAGCTTTAGAAAAGATGTTTTTTTATCATTTGAAAATATGCTTTAGAAAAAAGATGCGTTATGCAACTTTACCTGAGCTCCGCGAAGGGAATCTTTCAGCTGGTCCGGTCCATTGAAGGCCTTGACCTTGGCCGGCGAGTCAATGTGGGACAGATCGGCGGCCACTCCGGGCGTGTTGACGATGTCGTAGAGAGACAATTCGGTGACCAGGGGCGACTGTTTCAGGAGGAGAGACAGTGGCTGGCCGATGCCACCGCTCGCTCCCATAACGGCGACCTTGGCATTGCGCTGTTAAAAAAAAAAAAATGATAATAATTACCAATGTCTTGCGGTAACTACTCCGATAGCTCCATGACAAAAAAGGATCGTTCTATTGGCAAAACCTCCTGTACGAAGAACTTTGGCGATATCTGGTAATTTTTTTCTTTCACGAAAGATGTAATCTTCTTGAGGTCGCATAGTTGCATAATACATCCAGCCGAACTAGATCTTCATGGAATTGGGACATCGGAGATTGGAAAATCTTGCTGTACGAGGGATAACGAGGGAAGGCGCGTGAGGGAAAGCTCGTGAACTGGATCTGGTGGACACGAGGTAAAAATAGGTCAGACGAAACGTTCTGGTTCGAGTTAAAAAAAAAAAAAAAAAGTCGTTTTCCGCCCGGGAAAAATGGCACCTGTGCTCGCGATCTCAAACTTACCTGAGCACTGGTCGACAATTGTTTGGCTCCCTGCTTGGCGACGCTGATGGTCGGTTTAACGAATCTCGGCAGCATTTTTCGTGTGTAGGATTTTTTTTAATTTTCGTTTTTTATTTTTTCGTGCTCTCGGTTACTCGATCGTGCGTGTAACTGATGTGAGAATACGGGACGGGGCCTGCTGACACGATGTCGCCGATAACCCTTCAATGACACGGTACGACCTTCCGACAGATCGAGCCTTCCAATCACCGTCGAAAGATTCGACGACATGCGCTCTGAGCTCGGAGCAACGAGTTTCATCGCGCTCGCTAGCGGGAAGGGGTCAATTATTATCTGTACCGCGATATTCGAATCGCCGAGCTCGTTAAGACGCAACAGGGGAGCTTGCGAATTAACTTCTGTGTGTGTGTGTGCGCGTTCGATTGTTGGTTTCCGGTTTTGTCATTCGTGGGCGCTCGCGGATAACACGCCGCTTCGGCAACTTTCGCCACTTGTCGTTCGCTCGAACAATCGACAACGATAGTCGATGTGTGATCGCGCGTGCGGTGTCTTTTGTTTGCGTCCAACGAACAACGCATCGTTCGAAGTATAAAGTTATATTCGAAACTCTCGACAGAATGCCCAAAAATGTGTCAGTTCATGAACAATCTCCCAGAGAAGGTTAGTTCCGATGATTTAAGGATTACAACGTATCTCATCGTTTATATCGATCTTTTTCCTACGCAGGGAGGTTATGCTAGGTTCGATCTTCCTTTCCGGTTCTGTCGTTTCTTCTTTTACGCTACGGTTTTATACCATGTACCAAGGCTTTGTCGTTCATTTGCGCTCGCGAATATAAGCACTTCGAGAACTTTTGTCACTCGTCGTCAACTCGAACAATTGATAATAACAGTCAACGTTCGTCGCGTGTAACGTGCGTTTCGTACGGAAGCCGGTGAGGACACAGCGCGATGTGACACTCTATATATGTATATATATATATAAATACCTTCATGCAGACTCTGTCGGTACATTCGTTTCGACCCGAAACGAAAAATAACAATCAAAGTTGAAAGAAAAAAGATACTTAAATAAATACTCTTAAGTTTACGTAAACAAAAAAAAAAAAAAACAAAACTGCGTTGCGAATCGTTTGGGATTTTTCAAATTCCGAGGTTCCTATCACGGTTGCACAAAATGTAGAAAAATAAAAATGCATTAGATATCGCGTGTCTAAAATCGTAAGGGTAATCGTAAAATCGTAATTGTATTCTCTGTGTATGAGTATATGCGATACGCCTTTCTGATTTTGGTCACGCGATAGACCTATTAATAATACGATTCGCACGTAGTCGCGGTTTCCGAGTAGAAATATGTATATTTCAAACGAATGTGCAGACAGAGTATGTCTATATTAAACGACTATACCGACGAAGTATGTCTGAGTTGAACGAATTACCGACAGAGTAGTCTGTATTAAACGAACATACCGACAGAGTAGTCTGTATTAAACGAACATACCGACAGAGTACGTCTGCACGAAGTTATTTCGATATGCAGTCACAGGGTGTCTGTTCGACCCAGCTTCCGTAGTTTGCGTCCAACAAACAACGTATCGTCAAAGTCGAAGACTCACGAAAGAAAAGCCCAAAGACGTGTCATTTAACGGACAATCTCCCGGAGACGTTTAGTTCCCAATAATTTAACGAGTACAATGCATCTCATTCTTTCGATCGATCTTCATCCTACGTAAAGAGGTTAAGGTAGGGCGCAACGAAGTCTCCGTCCGGTTATTGTTTCTGTCATTCCATTGTTTGCCATTCGCCCGATTAAGTTACAATCAAATGCACTTAGAAAAGTGATTTTTATGATACAAAGAGAGCTCAGAAATTCGTCAATCAACGAACAATCCCTCAAAGACGCTTAAGTTCCAATAATTTAACGAGAGCAACGTAACTCATCTTTTAGATCGACATTTCACCGACGCAATGAGGTTATGCCAGGGCGTAGCGAAGGCTCCGTCCGGTTATTGTTTCTATGATTCCATTGTTCGCCATTCCTCTCCCGTAGCGACTATAAGTTTGCGGTCTCAAAATCTAGCGGCGCAAATTTGACGACGGAAATGACGAATTGTCGTTCGTCGCTAACGGTAATTTGTTGTCGAGCCTTTCGAGAGCTAAATGTGCAATGTTCGGAAACTCGAGTAGTTGGTCGTCCAGCGGCCCGCTTGCGAGAAATGTATACGTGCCTGCAGTCCGCGCTGACGCATCCAGTACGTACGTAGAATAGCGTGGGTACGGTTCATCAATTATACCGGACGATTATTATGCGTCCCGTTCGTGTTTCTCCATCCTAATAATGATTGCAATTAGCCTAAGCCCCCCCGCGGGTGCGCACGCATGAGGCGCGAGAGCTCGGACAGGCCGTTGCCCTCGTCTGAAATTACAAATCGCCATAATCGGGTAATGCGATACAAGCGAGATGGAAAATTACTGCGGCATCGCGAACTCTGCGGAGAGACGCGTTACCGGCCGAGCAGCGGCGTCGACCACGAAACTTCCACGGTCGCCCGTTCGGACTCGTTTCAATCGCGACGCTCGACTGTTTTCGCCTCCAGCGGTCCGCAATTTTCGACTACGAGAAACATCAAACCCCGTGGATAATCGTGTTTGCTCGGTCTCGCGGCCAGAGATACATTATATTCGATTACCGATTCTCGGTAGTCGTGTATGATGCGAGAATTTGCTGGAATCGCCGCGAGAGAAACTTTATTCGTCACGTGACAACGATATCCGGACGGAGTTTAATGCTGAGTGTACGGCGAAGGACGAGTCTCTTGTTTCGTTTCAAGTTCGACACGCGCTTCGGTAATAGAATCTCTGTCTCACAAGTTTCGCTCGCCGATAGTGAATTTACACGACGAGGTAAAAATGTAAGCGGACTCGCCGATCCTGCGTTCCTCGAATTTTGTAACCTTGCGACGAGTTTTTTTTTTATATGATATATTGAGCGAAATTCTAACGATAATATTGTAGGTCAAATATATATATATATATATATTACATAGAATCGAAGTGATAATTGTTCGTCTCGCGCTGACGATTCCTTGGGGAATCTTTGCTATCGGGACTTAATAAACCGTTAGATTTTCTCTATAGGCCTAAAAGTAAAATTCCAATATGAAATCGATGTGATAATTCGTCGTTTCGTCCGAACGAGATTCATCGGGAGAACTCTTTACTATCGGGACGCGTACTAAACCGGGGAATATGAATAGAAAGTGGGCAGAGTTGCCCGGAGGGTTTCGACTCGGTCGCTGCGCCGTGGATGTGAATTGGGAAGGTTCGTTCGTAGCGCGCGATCGTCGAAGGGGGGGGGGGGGGGGCGGGGGACGGAAGAGCCAGCGTTACGTTGTCGCTATGGCAAATATGATTAGTTCGCCGTTAATTAGAATGTTTTGCCGGTAATTCTGGCCGGCTGTAGCGAGTAATCTAATTCGCTTCGCGCAGTCTATTAGAGAGGGAGTGAGGCGTACAGCAGTGAGCGAAGGGGCCGGCGGGGGGCGCCACGGAGGGAAGTGAGGGGCGGGGGGGGGGGGGGGGAGGAGCAAACCAGCGTCGCGGCGGTGTACGGAATCGGCTCTGCAGGGAATCAAGTTCCAAGGGAGAAGCTGCTCGTGTCTCTCCAGCGGCTTCCTCACTAATCATTTTCACACGAAGTAACCCGCCGATCCACCAGTGGCGCTCCGCGTTAGCTGACGGTGCGTACTAGCAAATGCCTCGCCATTATGCGCCGACCTCGCACAGTTTAGTACGCGGACATTTAAGGCATCCGCTGCACGACGAAACACCAGTCAAACGGGTGTGCTGAGTTTTCACAACTGTCCATCCGAAATGCTGCGCATCTGTCAATATTTGGGGATGGCGACTCGCATTGACGCGTGCGTTCTTTCTATCGAGGATCCTATTGATGACGATGTTTTTGCGAATAGGTTAATTTCATAAATACGAGTTTCCCATGACGATAAATTTTCGTTGAGTTTTTTTTTTTTTTTCAACGAAGAAACCTTATTCTTCGACCGATTTTAATGCACGATGGCTCATTTTGATCGTCAAATGTTGCTCGACTAATTCATCGGCTATTGAAAACAGCGATTTTGTCCGTTTAAAAATAACGGCAGTTTGTTTATGGAAAAAAAAAACAGAAAAACAAAAACTGCTTCGTATTAAACATTAATATAATAAAATTCAAGATGGTCGATATTTGTCGAACGGTGAAACCTACGGAAAAATCCACTCGGTGAATTCGCAGAGAAAAGTTTGCGAAACAAAGTGTGTCGTGCTACATTAAAATCGATTAAAAACAAAAAAATATGGATTTTACTTTGAAAAAAAAAAAAATAAATAAAATAAAATAAATAAATAAAAAATTCAATAAAAACGTATTATCATGGAAATTTCCATTTATCAGTCTTGCAATCGTGCTTGAATACTGATCTCGGTTCGGAAAACACGCAATAATACAAATCGACCTTCATTACTGTCGAAAGATCCATAGAAGCGTTGGACAAGCGTATGTAAAAAAATCTATCGCTCACTTGACCACTGTGAAGCTTGGCAACTATCACGACAATCTTCAAACTGTTTTAACGTACGAACATCGTGGAAAATCTCCTGTACATTCGTGAGCTATTACCGACAATTGTGAATATAAATTAAGTTAATCCTCTCGGTGTCGGATCACTGATTGGCAATGTTGCACGCACGTAATGACGGAAGTAACATTATAACGATACGAGCCAAAAAATTTTCTCATCGTGCGGTTTTTCGTTCGCGGTCATGCGGTCGCTTATATGTATACGGCAGATATCCGAGACTTCGACCCAACTCTCCGCCGCCCCCCCCCCCTCCCCCCCCTCCGCGTCCTCTTCCCAGGCTATTATGCAAATGATAATGCACCCGGTAAATTCGAATAGTAGATTCCCACCAATTTGCGATTTAGCGTAAATGGACTCTGTTCGGGGACTTTTTTGTTTGTTTGTTTGTTTGTTGTTCTTTTTTGTGCTCGCTTTCTCTCCGACCCCTCCAGCTGTACTGCGTTCGCTTTCGCGCTGCGATGACTCCCAATGACATTACGTTTCCGCGGCCAACGCGGAAGGTTTAAGCCTATACGATTAATTTTACGGCCGGTAAGCTTTAATCCCCCCCCTCTGTAGAGCAATGGAGCGTTAAGTGTCGAGCGTGATGTGTGTGTGTGTGTGTGTGTATATTTTTTTTTTTTGGACGAATAATTATATTGGATCGCGCCGAAGTGGACCGATCGATTTTACGAGCTGCCCATATCGCCCAAAATTTCAGGGACGATGTCAAATAATTCGAGAATTCGGTGATAACTTTTGGAATTCAAGTTTTACCGATGTTTGAACTGATAAATTGAAAACTTAAAGAAATTTCATTCATTCGCGCATCGTGTCCAGCAGTCCTTGAAATGTCCTTGAAGTGCCCTTGAAAAGTTCTTGAAATGTCTTTGAAATGTCTTTGAAATGTCTTTGAAATGTCTTTGAAATGTCTTTGAAATGTCTTTGAAATGTCTTTGAAATGTCTTTGAAATGTCTTTGAAATGTCTTTGAAACGTCTTTGAAACGTCTTTGAAACGTCTTTGAAACGTCTTTGAAACGTTTTTGAAACGTCCTTGAAACGTCCTTGAAACGTCCTTGAAACGTCCTTGAAACGTCCTTGAAACGTCCTTGAAACGTCCTTGAAACGTCCTTGAAACGTCCTTGAAACGTCCTTGAAACGTCCTTGAAACGTCCTTGAAACGTCCTTGAAACGTCCTTGAAACGTCCTTGAAACGTCCTTGAAACGTCCTTGAAACGTCCTTGAAATGTCCTTGAAATGTCCTCGAATTTTGCTTGTCCTTGGTCTAAAGCAGTGGAAATATGCATACATTTTTTTTTAATTGAAATTTCACATCTATTATTTTTCATTTATTAATATTGCCCATTCAAGCATATCACCCACACCGTCCGTCAATAATATGTATTTACTTATTTTTCAGTAAACGGTCAAGGCTCAATTCCAAGTGGCTGGAAGGGCTGTTCCATGCACCATGGGCATCTTTCGCGTAGGATCGATCGTCGCCGATGTCCTTGAAAACTCCGAGTCCTCGATGGTTCCTCGAATTTTATTTGGAGCACGCATGCACCGGCCGCCGCGGTGTCCGGCGTCGGATTGTGTTCCATCGCGGCTCAAGCGCCGAGCCCGCAATTCGTTTAATCAACGACTATCGTTACAGCTTTGTCGTCGAAGACTCCGCTCGGCTCGCACACGGATGGGTGGCGCATGCTCCCGTTGGCACGAGTCACCCACGCGAGCGCGGTTCGCGCCGCGGCGTAACTCGCCGACGACACGAGGACGAGGAAGAAAGCCGCAGCGAGCGAATTCGCGGGGAGTCACTCGACGGGCAGCCACCTCAGTGGCGGGCTAAGCTTTCACCGAGAAGCGCTCTGCAGCGTCCCAGCGAAGCTCTCCGTCTGTCCATACAGAATTCACCACACGGAAGAAAACGCGTGCGTGGAAAAAGGACGAACTCACGAAGCCGCGCACGACGCATCCAAATGAGCCGATGATCGACGAAGCGATCCACGATAAATCGGAGCTCTAAAAACAACCCTCGAAACCGGTGCGGCACGACAGGAAAGTCTCGATGCTAAAACAAAAAAATCACGCTTAAAGATTTTTAAAATATACATATAAAAAATTAATCGAAGGTCGAGCGGTGAGTCTGAGTCGATAAAATTCGACCACGATAAATCGGAGCTCTTAAAACCCTCGAAATCGGTGCGGTATCAGAATATTCGATGCTGAAACAAAAAGATTCCGGATCTAAATCGAAGGGCGCTTAAAGATAAAAAAAATACATAAAAAATTCATCGAGGATAAATGGAATAAGAGTCGATGAAAGTCGACCGTTTTGTCCGGACGATTGAGGATAAATTTTCGTTATCGAAAAGTGGATCGCAATCGAGGTGGTCGGAGGACAAGAGGAAAAACAAGAGACCAAAGAGGAAGATAGAGAGGAGATTTAAAGAAAAATAAATTTGAAAAAAAAAAGTATAAGAAGAGTAAGTGGAAGGGACGAGGAAAGACGCGGTCCATGGTGATGCTGGATGGTTGTGCAGGGTGCAACGCAAAGTGGTGGGGCGAAGCCTCTCTCTGTCCTCTTTCACTCTCTCTTTCTCTCTCTCTCTCGATGGGAAAGCTTTGACTCTCTTTAAAACCCCGCAGCGTTCACCGACACGTCGCAGTTGTATCGCGTAGGCCTTCGAGCCTCGAGGGCCTTCGACACTGAGTCTCGCTACACCGGACACGCTCCGACTTTGGTTGCCCGTTCGCGCGTTGATTAAATAAATTTTTTTAGATTAAAATTAAAAAAGAAATAAATAATAAAATTCAATCGCGAATCATCGACGAGTAGTTCTCCGATAGAAATTAAAATCGCTTCAAGGTCAACGCGGGCACTGATGTGGAGCAGCTCATAAAAATTTATATTAAAAAACACTTAACTAGTTGCCTTTAAAATTAATAAAGGAACGATAATTAGAGATTTATTTTTGGATCGAAAGTCGATCGGGAAGATTTCGGTCAATCGAATTTTGCTGTACAACGAACAGCAGAGATGGGAGCGATGATCGATTCGAACGTTGCCAGAGGCCTGTTGATCTGTTGTTTGATCGGCGTTGCCTCGGCCGGAAGTTGCGCAGAGTCGAAGCTATGCTGCACGGGCAAAGATTCCGCGTGTGTCGTGCAAAAAGCGTCGCTGAACTCGATCGTCGAGGGCCTCAACGACAAGCCGTGCTACTGCGACCACGCGTGTCTCAAGCTCGGCGACTGTTGCGACGACTTCAAGGAAGCTTGCGGCGGTGAGTTTTTCATTCTTCGTTATTAATATTGTAATTATTTCATTATCCAAAGGAAAAAAAATTATCCTTGTCGTTTTACATCGAACAATTATCGCCATCCAACGTTCACAACGTACACCGAAATACGAATTTTTTTTTTATCGATCTTTAAATAATTTGAATTAACAAAAATAAATCCTTTAGATATTCCATGTCCTGTAGACAATTATGACGATAATTAAAAAAAAAAAAAAAAAATGTCTAGTTCAAATTATGTAAATTTCACTGAATTACTGAATTTTATTTCCTGAACTAAAAATACCTATTGTTAGCGTTTTACAACGAACAATTCTTATCGCCATCCAACACAAAACAATGAAGTTTTAAATTTAATTAAAAGAAAATACTTTATTTTTCTTTTATTACCGTGATTGTCTATGGGGTATAGAATATCTATAGAATGTTTTTTTATTGCATGTTATTTTTCGAACTAAAAAAGGATGTTTATTGTTTTACATTGACAAATGATTATTCCAATCTACCAATTATAAAGTTTGGGTTTTTATTTATTTTTTTTTTAACTCTTCCGGTTATCAATAGGGCATGCAATATGCATGATTTGTACGAACAATAGGGAGTTGGGGAGGGGGGTGAATTCTCGCTGACGGAAACTGATCGACGTGAGGGTCGAATAATGATAATTGATGACTCTCGTTCGATCGTTCTCGTCGGTGCTGTGAATTTGGTGGACGAGATGAGTAATCACCTAGTTCGGCATACTTTTCCTATAAACCCGCTTGAAGCATCGTTAATGTACTGAATTTTCGACGATAAACAGATTTCCCACGAGAGTTTTTTTGTCATCGATTATAATCGACACCGATTTACAATCGGTAATAAAACGAATCGTTAATTCATCGGCATAGGGTTAAACGAAATGTGGTCAATCACTGTCGGCGTAAATATAGTCTGCCAGTAATTCTATAGTTGCAGCCATTATTTAATCTGTTGGCAATCGAGGTGGATACTTGTTGCTTCATTCGTGAATCATTCCTCGATGCCAACGATCGATCGGCGATCGATAATTACCGGCTCTCGCGGAAGTCGAGGAAAAATCTTTTCTTCTTTCAAATCAATTTCTTGGCGACGCCTCCGAGAGACCTCGCGCCGGAAATATCACAATCGACGATCGTGTCGTCGACCGAACGAGGCCGTTCGAGCATATATCGAAATTAGCATCACAATAGCATGAATCGATGCATGCTTTGGCGGTACAACAATATACTCGGTCATCCTCGACACACACACACACACACACACACACACACACACACACACACACACACACACACACACACACACACACACACACACACACACACACACACACACACACACACACACACATATATATATATATATATATATATATATATATATATATATATATATATTAACAGGTTGTTGGATCTCGGGCGGTTGGCGTCCGCGCTATGCACTATGGAATTTATAAATCGGACGTTTGGATTTCTGGAGATATATATCGGAAATACGTCACTTCCGGTTGGAAGACTTCATTGGGTCAAAAGACCCAAAGTGACGTCATACCGGAAATACATCACGTTCTGTCGAAAGATAATATTTTCCAACTGGAAGTGACGTATTGCCGGTATGACGTCACTTCCGATAGAAAAATGAAGGATTTCCAAACCGGAAGTGACGTGCTTCTCCGGTATGAAGTCACTTCCGGTCGAAAAATAAGATTTCCAGACTGGAAGTGACGTCCGGTATGACGTCACATCCGGTCGGAAAATAAGATTTCCAAACCGGAAGTGAAGTCCGGTATGACGTCACTTCCACTAGGAAAATTAGTTCTTCAAACCGGAAGTGACGCCGGTATCATGTCACTTCAGGTCGACGAAATGGGTTTTCCGAATTGGAAGTTACATATTTCCGATCGAAAAAAGATTATCTTTGGACACGACGATAGTGCACAACGCTGGTGTCGATTTTTATTTGTTTCACGGCGGATCGATAAAGAGGGAATTCCAAAAAAAAAAAAGAAAAAAAAAATGCATAGATCGTAGGTCATGTTTCGACGGTAGAGCATCGTCATTGTAGCTGATAGGTTCGCTGGATCGATGAAAGCCAGCTGCGGTTTGACCACTGCTCAGTATATATACCTGTGTACATGTGTGTACGTAGAGCGAGACTCAAACTTGCGGTCTATCAGCAAGGAGGCTTTTGTGAAGCCATCGCCTATCTATAGTAACGAGGTACACAAGCCGGCTCTTGCGGCGGTCCGTTAATCGAAGTTATAATCCCCATGTTCCTTTGACCGATCGCCTGAGAGGGATTAATGTTTATCTAAAATCTTGGTACCGGCATCGTGGCGCGCATAGAATCAACCTCCATTCATTAAACGTTTAGCGAGCAGGTCGCAAAATTAATCGTTCTTCAAAAATATATCACTTAAGAATGTGAACATGGACCTGTACCATAAATAACGTAAAAGTGGTCAATATGGACCAGTCCATGTTTCACTGTTTTACGTGCTAATGCAGGTGAACCATTTCCCCCCCCCCCCCCCCTCCCTTTTGCCGTATGTATAATTTACTTATTATTTACCTATTAAGCGTTCAAAAATATACCCGAAAAGTGAGCGAAAAACGACCCGGACCATATATAATGTAAAAGTGGGCAATTTGGACCGGTTCATATTTCACTGTTTTACGCGCTAATGCAGGTGGTCCATATAATCCACTTTTGGCCTCCATCTAATTGACTCGTATAATACACCCAGAAAAATAATTTATTTGATACAAATAAATATTTATTTAAATTAAGTAAATAGTTACTTAAATGAAATAAATATTTATTTAAAACAAATAAATATTTTACTTAATCTAAATAAACGGTGGCCGTCAAATAAATTATTTATCTGGGTGTAATTGACCGTAATCACCGACTTGTTATTTACCTGTATTATCCACTATTAAAAATACCAACAAAGTGGGTGAATATGGACCGGTCCACGTATCACTGATTGGCATGATAATGCAGGCGGACCATATTCCCCCATCTGCCCCAAACTCAATCGACTTCCATGTTAATCCACCGAGTTCCATATTCCCCACACTCGCCCCATGTTTTTCCCCTCCCACGCGACCCGCTTTCCGGTACTCCCTGTTCAAGCATTAAACTGCACAAAGCTCGAACCGTAAAAGAAAAAAAAAAAAAAAAAAAAAACCATAATACCCAAAGTGTGAAAAGAACAAAAGATATTGTTAATGAGACAATAGAGCCCGTACGATCCCCGAGCGTGCATGAATATTGGATATAATTGTAGTGAGCAGGGGGGTTCGCTCTTTCCCCCTTTCGTGCCCCACTCGGGCCATTCCGGTTAAGATATAAATAAACATTTCTTTAGAGCGCATTCGCATCAATATTTACGAGACGCCGTTTAGCTGTATATTCGAAGCCAGACGCGGACCAGACGGCTGGCGTGTTACCGCGGGTGAGCGAGCTCAGCGGGTATACAGCGGCTACGGGGTTTGTGCAAACGCGAGTGCAAACAATGGCCCGGCGGAGCCGAGCGGAGCGCCGCGGTAGACCGTCTGTAAAGATCGAGTATACGGGCCAAAACCGCGCACGGCGGAACTTAAAAGAAAAGAGAACGAAATGAGAGAAAGATGTGTGTGTGTGTGTGTGTGTGTGTGTGTGTGTGCGCGCGCGCGAAAGGGTGCCCGGCGAAAGAGAAAGCTTGAGGAGAAAAAAAAAAAAAAACACCAGAAAAAAATAAAATAGAAGGTACAAGGGGCGAAGAAAAGGCGGCGAAGAAAAAGAGGCGTACCGACTACATCGAAACGACGATATGCTTTGGCGCTCCTCGCCGTGTTTCTCTTCCTCTCATTTTTCTCGCAGTTCTCTTTGGGCTTCGGGCGCACGGCTTTTCTTGCGAAACGAAGGATGGAGAGAGAAATGTAGAGAAACAAAAAAAAAAAAAAACGTTCCAGCCGTAGTGTATACACGGTCGGTGTACGGAGAAAAGAATTCGAGTGTCGGAAACGAGGAAGAGGCTCAAAGGCGACGGCCAGCGGAATAGGCGAAACGCTCCGGCGAGGTATAAGAGACGGGAAACGAGAGAGCTGCGCTTCGATATAACACCCAACCTCCCCCCCCCCCCCCTCCCCCCTCCCGCACCCCTTCAGCGACCGGCGAGCGATAGCCATCGACGTCTTCGATCCGACATCGGATCTCACGGATTGCAATGCACGGAGGAATGCAGATTTCTGCCAAAGCTCTCCACTCAAGGATATCATATTTTTATTTTTTTTATTTATTTATATATGTATCGTGCATATTATAACGTATGAATGAGACAACAGAAAAAAAAATGCTTTTAGGAATTATCATTAACAGTCGGCAATGGATATTATAGTTTTTATGTTTCGTGGATTTTTTAAACTCATCGTATCGAAAATGGTAATTGCATACAATATGTTTTTGTATACATGTACGCGCGCGCGCACACACACACACACACACACACACACACACACACACACACACACACACGCACACACACACACACGCGCGCGCGCACACACCCACCCACCCACCCACACACACACACACACACACACACACACACACACACACACACACACACACACACACACACACACACACACACACACACACACACACACACACATATATATATATATATATATATATATATATATATATATATATATCATGCATATTATAAAGTGTCAATAAGGAGAAAAAAATGACTACGGATCATCATTCATAGCCGGAAATCGAAATTATAGTTTTTGACGTTTCGGGGTATTTTTATTTATTTTTTACTTACGGTTCGAGTGATGGAGTTATTTTTATTTGATTTTTTCATGCAAGCTTAATCCTTTATTCCGTATTGAAAAAATGCGTTCTCTGTTCTCTCGACGGATGAAAACGTCGTTTTTGAAAACGAAATGAATAAAAATGAAAACAAAAAAAAATGCTTTTAGGGATAATCATTCATAGCCGGAATTCGAAATTATAGTTTTTACGATTCGGGACACTTTTCATTTACTTATGCTTCAAGTGAACCGGTTACTTATTTATTTATTGACTATTTATTTAAGTTTGTTTTCATAAAAGTTTGATTCTTTATTCCGCGTTGAAAACAAAAAAAAATGCGCTCTCTGTTCTCTCGCCCGGATGAAGAAAACCTCTCTGTGGATTGTTGTTTTCTTCTTATCGTCAAGGTCACATTATCGGAAAACTGTGCTATGCACTAAGCTTATGCTAAACTTTCGAGACTCTCCTTTTTTAATTCAACATAGAAGGAAGACGATAAAGCGTATCTAATCCGGGCTCTTCGTGCGCGGGTCTTTTTTCGAGCCGGAGCTCGAGAGCGGTGCCGGCTTAACGTAGATACGAGACTACCGAGACTATCGGGCAAAAGTTTTCATGGTCACATTAAGCTAATGAGGTGCTCCAAGCCGACGAACGCTCTTGCATCTTTATTTTTATTTTATTTCATTTCTTTTTTTTTTTTGTATAAATACATTTTTTTTCCGTAACTTTCTCTCAGTCCTCGGCGCACGTTCGTTCTTTGGTCCGAGAACCCCCCTCGGTGCGAAGCGAGCGTGCCCCGGGAGCCGCCCAGTGGCCTCGGACTAACGACGCGGCGCTTGGTCCTCCGGAATGCAAATTTTCTTTTTGTTTCGATCGCTCTTTTTTTTTCTTTGTGTGTTTTTTTTTTTGTTGCTTCATCTCCCGTCCCGGTTTTCTCCCCCGCGTTCTCGGACCTCCTGTCCGGACCGCGGACTCTCCACGCCCCGACGGACGCCAAAGTCGCGCCGTACGAGCCAGCCGTGACGAGAATCTCAAAGCTCTCGCTCCACCGCAGCTCCGTAAACACGCGATCGCAAAATCCACACGGCACGCCCTCGATCGTCCTTCGATTTTTTTTTATATATATATATTTTTTTTCTCTCTCGAGAATCACTTAGCATTTACTTCGAACAGCCGAACACCACTTTCGGACGAGAAGTCTAATGGATAGGAACTAATCGCGATACTCCTGGCGAGCTCTGTGGCTTCTCCCGATCTTCCCCTTTCTCCTCGTCGCTCGCACTCGTCGGCCGGAGCCCCGAGCTATTTCTCTTCAACCGTCGATTTATTTTTAGCTCGTGAAAAATTAACCACGCCTCCCCGCAGCGAGCGCTCGACCGAAGACTTTTTTTAATTTTCTTTGTTATTGTCGCTTCATAAATTTTAGAGGGCTTCAGTTGGAATTAAATGTTCCGTGAATCAATCGTTGCTTTTGTGACTTTGACGCAAGGTAATATATTCTTTAATTTTTATAAAGAAATTTCGGACTATTTTTAGGTTTTATCTTTCATTAGTCTCGTCTTTCACCTTCATTCGATCCAAAAATTCGGTACATTTACTTATCTCTACCACTCACGACTCTAGCCGAAAGTAAAAAAAAAAAAATCTACCGGAATCAAAATAAAATTCTGCGGAACTTGAAATAAAACTACCGAAATTGAAATAAATCTCTACCAGACTTGAATTAAATCTCTGCCGGACTTGAAATAGAACTACCGAAATTGAAATAAAACTCTAGCGAAATACAAGGCTAGACGGTAGCTCTGTATTCCGGTAGAGTTTTATTGTAATTCCGGTAGAGTTTTATTTTGATTTTTTTTTGGTAGTTTTTTTTACTCTCTGGTAGAGATTTTGGTAGAGTTGTAATACGGTAGAGTTGTAAAATGTGCCGAAAAATCTGAACAATTTTTTGTACTTTGCTTCTACACAGAGGAAGCTTTTTTCATTTAACTTTGAAAATTGATAATTTTTCATAAGTGTATTTTTTAAAATCTCGACTTAGAAAAGTGTCCGGCAGTTCAGAAGAATGTTTTTTCCGTCCTTCCACACTATCCTTCGAATCTCTCGGACTCGAAGGGTAAAAAAAAATTGCTATTGCCGTACGGATTTATAGTTTCCTCTCCGAGACTCCGCGCTCTTTATTTTTATTTTTATTTTTTCGTATGATTAATCCGCGTATCTGTGTTTCATCTATACGTCGGGTATTATGTTCGATCCGTCTCTCCGGCTCTCCGATCTCGGTGGGTATAAAATATCGGGGACATTGTACCACTGGAAGATCGAGAGGAGGACGACAAGCTCGGTCCGAAAAGGACCAGTAGGGCCGGTTATGCAAATCGCCGCCTCGACGGGGAGTCTCCGTCGGATTCTCCCGAAACCGCACCTTGTACACACGTCTCCCTCGTTCTTTCGCTCCACCGGCGCGCAGCTTCTCATCTTTTATCTTCGTATCTTTTTTTATTTATTATTATTTTTCTTATTTTTCTTTTTTTTTTTCGTCTTGATTTCTCATCCTCCGTTAACCCTCGCGTCGAATCTCGGCTTTCGTTTTATCGTCCCTTTCCGACCCCTCGCCCCGTTCGCCTCTTCCTCGCCGGGCACTTCGGCCCAACGACGTCGATCCTTGATCCTGCCGAGTCTAATAATATCCTCCGCGAACCCAAGACTCTTTGTGAACCGGGCAGGACTTCGCGCTTCGTCGTCATTCTCACCTCGCACGATCTATAAAAATGGTAATCCAATACAGTATATTTTTATACGTGTATGTACATATATATGTATTTATCTACATATGTTTATGCATCCATATATATCATGCATATTACAACGTGTGGATAAGAAGAAAAAAAAATACTTTTATGGATAATAGGGGGAGATTTGAAATTACGGTTTTTACGTTTCGTGGTATTTATTTATTTTTTTTTTTTTTCATTTACGCTTCAAGCGATTGGGTTCTTTGTTTATTTATTTATATTTCGTCGATGGCACGAAAATGAGGTGAAATTAATTTGCTGATTGACAAATCTGGCCATTGGATATAAATAAATTTGCTCCCTTCGCTTTTCGTTTGAGTACATTAATTATTTAGTTACTCCGACTAGGCATTTATAATAGCGGAACGCCGGCTAAGTTCCGTGTCTCGTTATAGCGCGAAATTATAGTCTTTATCCTTCGTGGTTTTTTTTTTGTTTCTGTCTTACGGTTGAAGCGATGCGGTTATTGGTTTATTTGTTTAACTCTGCGATGGCGCGAAAATCAGGTGAAATTAATTTGTTGATTTCAGCGCCGCGGACCAGGCCACAGTGTATAAATAAGTTTGCTCTCCTCGCTTCTCGTTCAAATCCATTAATTATTTAGTTACACCGACTAAGCGTTCGTAATAGCGGACCGGCGGAGTTCCGTGTCTCGTTATAGCACGTCCGTCATTTTATTTCGTTCGCGTTGAGCGACACACCATTAATGTTAGTAATTAAATTCAGATTATAATATATTTATACAATGAGATTTCGTCCGGAGAAAGATATAGAGATTCTCTCGGGTTCGCAGTCTCGGCGCTTCAAACCCTAATTTATTCATTAATTAACTCCTCTCTCTCTCTCTCTCTCTCTCTCTCCGCTCTCGAACAGTTCGAGATCGGCTGTGTTGTCTCTCACGTTCACCCGCACCCTTCACGACGCGCTAATTAAAACCGTTGAATGAACAATTCTATTACCCGTTCGGCTGAACTTCGGACGATTTATAAACGAGTTTTAATAATTCTGAAAAAACCAATTCTTTGCCTTTTCGAAAAAAAATTTAGAACAGCATCTTTAATGTTGCGTAGTTATTAGTGATAAAAAAAATATAAATATAATAACAAAGTTTTTTGTAAAAATAATAACACTAAATAATAGTAAAAAAAATACAAGTACAGTAACAAAGTTTTTAGAGTCAAATTCTCGTTTTTGTAAGTTTCCATTTCAATTATTTTATTTTATTTTTTTTTTTAAAGCTTGAATTTTTGCAATTTTATAAATACTATTTTTATTCGTCGCAACGATCGTACTGTGACAATTCGTCGATAACTTTGGTGAGTTGGAATCGACACGACTCGCTGGAGGGACGAGATCGTTACGCCCATTTGATCGAAACACGGAGGCGGGTTTCGTGCGCCTCGCGCGTAGCTCCGAATCGGTGATTTACAGCTACGCTTTGCCCGCTAATGTAACTTCTCAACCCTTCTACATCAAATCTCGACTAACCGAAGAGTCGAGTAATCGAACTCGCTTCCGACTGCGGTTCCCCGACCACTCTTCCCCCAGTTTTCTCAACTACTCTTCTCAAATTGTTCCCCGCAATCTTAACGCCCGCTACTCCGGACCAAATCCACAATCTTCCGATAATTGCTTCCTCCCGTTTAAGAATCTCTCCCTCCGGTCCGGCACTGTTTTTAGATTCTCATTCAATCTCTGCTCTCGCGATCTCTCCCATTTCCGAGCTGTCCTTCCATTAAGCCAGCCGAAAACCTCGAAGGATCCCTTAGCTCCGATTATCATTTATTGTGAAACTTTGTCTACGGCGTTTTTTTTTTTTACCACAAACAAAAAATACGTCACTTTCGGTTCGAAAATCTCATTTTGAAAACGGAAGTGACGTCATACCGGAAATACGTCACTTCCACTTTGAAAATCTCAATCTTCGACCGGAAGTGACGCCACACCGGAAATACGTCACTTCCAGTCGAAAAATGAGATTTTCTAATCGGAAGTGACGTATTTCTGGCGTGGCGTCACTTCCGGTCAAAAAATGGGATTTTCAAACCGGAAGTAACGTATTTCCGGTGAGGCGTCACTTCAGTTCGAAAAATGAGATTTTCTAACCGGAAGTGACGTATTTCCGGTGTGACGTCACTTCCGGGTGAAAAAATGAGATTTTCTAACCGGAAGTGACATATTTCCGGTGTGACGTCACTTCCGGGTGAAAAAAAAAATGAGATTTTCTAACTGGAAGTGACGTATTTCCGGTGAGGCGTCACTTCCGGGTAAAAAAATTAGATTTTCTAACCGGAAGTGACGTATTTCCGGTGTGACGTCACTTCCGGGTGAAAAAAATGAGATTTTCTAACTGGAAGTGACGTATTTCCGGTGAGGCGTCACTTCCGGGTAAAAAAATTAGATTTTCTAACCGGAAGTGAGGTATTTCCGGTGTGACGTCACTTCCGGGTGAAAAAAAAATGAGATTTTCTAACTGGAAGTGACGTATTTCCGGTGAGGCGTCACTTCCGGGTAAAAAAATTAGATTTTCTAACCGGAAGTGACGTATTTCCGGTGTGACGTCACTTCCGGGTGAAAAAAAAATGAGATTTTCTAACCGGAAGTGACATATTTCCGGCGAGGCGTCACTTCCGGGTAAAAAAATGAGATTTTCGAACCGGAAGTGACGTATTTCCGGTGTGACGTCACTTCCGGGTGAAAAAAAAAATGAGATTTTCTAACCGGAAGTGACATATTTCCGGCGAGGCGTCACTTCCGGGTAAAAAAATGAGATTTTCGAACCGGAAGTGACGTATTTCCGGTGTGGCGCACTTCCCGTCGAAAAATGAGATTTGCTAAGCGGAAGTGACGTACTTCTGGTCTGGCGTCACTTTCTGTCGAAAAATAAGATGTTCGAAAACCGGAAGTGAGGTATTTGGCACGCCTCTATTTGTTTAACGCGAAACGAGAGGGGAAATAATATTTCTTACGTTGGAATCAATACGATCGCTGAATTCGCTCTGTGAACTCAAGAATTCAGTGTTGCAATCCTACCGTTCGTGTTTTCCTCGATGTCCTCGTGCGACCATTAAAGGAAACGCCTGGCGAGTCGCCGACGTAGACAGGAAACACTCGGCTGCGTCTCTCCTTTGAGCACGGTCCGTCTTTCTCTGCGCATCCCCTCGAGGGATGGAGACTAAAGGGATCCCGGGAAGCAATCGAGCGGTTGGTCACGATGGAATCGATTGGCAGGCCCGATTGCCACTTTGCGATCAACGAGTGCCGTCTCGCTTCAATCCTCTTGCCGTTTATCCCTTATTTTTTTTCTTCTTTCCTTTCTTTTCGCTCCTCCTTTTGTTTCCCCACTCATTATCTCCACTTTGTTAGATCGAATGTATCCGAGTGCAAGCGATCTGACACCGCGAATAAATTCGAGAACGATAGCCGGCTAAAACCACTTCGGAAATATCTTGCCTGAGCAAGATCTTTAATTCTTTTTTTTTTTTTTTTTTTCTAACACTTTCTTTTTTGCCGTCCATTTTCTTTTGTTTGTTTGCGTTTACGCACGACCGAAGAAACAATCCGTCGAGCGCGACAAGATTATAATCTTCTCGCTAGTTCATTTTTCATAATATCTTTGTGATAGCTTGGTGGAAAAAAAAAAAAAAAAAAAAAAAAAAAAAAAAAAAACGTTAGTAAGAAGTAAAAAAGATAAACGCCCGGAGAACTCTCTTTCGTTCGTTGCGGAGGGAGAAAATTCGTCGCGATAATTACTCGAGGCAAGCGGTTGAGGTTCGCGATGATAAAAGTGGAACGAGAGAAAGAGAATGAGAGACTGAAGTGGATCGAATGAGGGCGAGCGGAGGAGAGAGACGAGCGATATTCATTGGACGAAACTGGTCGGTACTGTTACAGAACTCCGGTTCCAATTCAATTAGGAAAAATCTCTGTCCCGGACGGGGCACGCTCGTCGCTCGTCGACCGTTCACCTTTTATTTTATTTTCATAAAACCGATCGCTGTCCGGGAGTAACTGCCGGGTCGAGTGTTGTTTGCTATGCATACCCCGACGAAGTGAGGTCCCTCACGGTGCCCGCGGCAAAGACGATCGCCGCGTTAATTAATGCAATTTGACGAGACACTGTGCGACCTTTAAGAACGGAAGTTCGGAGCGGTCACGACGGGAAATCGGCTTTTTTTGTTTTTTTTCTCTTCTCTTCTTCTCGAAATTTACATTCTCGTTTCGACTGAGAAACCGGAAGGTAAGCTTTTTCGACAAAGCACTCCTGATCGTTGATCAATCGCTACTGAAATCGTTCGACGACGTTCCGTTAATTTCGCTTCACGCCTCGACTGAGCTCGGTCGGTAACGAAAAACTGTAATTCACTTTTTTTCACGCAAATTCTCGCAAGAGGTGGATAACAAATTCAGGTTCGTTTGAGAATTTGTTCTTCGAACGTAAATCCGTCGGTACGATTGAAAAAAATTCGTTACAGTTTTCGTTACCGACCACGGTAAATCGCACGATCGGCTTTGGTTTTTATTATTGAAATTTACATTCTCGTTTCGACTGAGAATCCGGAAGGTAAGCTTTTTCGACAAAGCACTCCTGATCGTTGATCAATCGCTACTGAAATCGTTCGACGACGTTCCGTTAATTTCGCTTCACGCCTCGACTGAGCTCGGTCGGTAACGAAAAACTGTAATTCACTTTTTTTCACGCAAATTCTCGCAAGAGGTGGATAACAAATTCAGGTTCGTTTGAGAATTTGTTCTTCGAACGTAAATCCGTCGGTACGATTGAAAAAAATTCGTTACAGTTTTCGTTACCGACCACGGTAAATCGCACGATCGGCTTTGGTTTTTATTATTGAAATTTACATTCTCGTTTCGACTGAGAAACCGGAAGGTAAGCTTTTTCGACAAAGCACTCCTGATCGTTGATCAATCGCTACTGAAATCGTTCGACGACGTTCCGTTAATTTCGCTTCACGCCTCGACCGAGCTCGGCCGGTAACGAAAAACTGTAATTCGCGTTTTCACGCAAATTCTCGCAAGAGGTGGATAACAAATTCAGGTTCGTTTGAGAATTTGTTCTTCGAACGTAAATCCGTCGGTACGATTGAAAAAAATTCGTTACAGTTTTCGTTACCGACCACGGTAAATCGCACGATCGGCTTTGGTTTTTATTATTGAAATTTACATTCTCGTTTCGACTGAGAATCCGGAAGGTAAGCTTTTTCGACAAAGCACTCCTGATCGTTGATCAATCGCTACTGAAATCGTTCGACGACGTTCCGTTAATTTCGCTTCACGCCTCGACCGAGCTCGGCCGGTAACGAAAAACTGTAATTCGCGTTTTCACGCAAATTCTCGCAAGAGGTGGATAACAAATTCAGGTTCGTTTGAGAATTTGTTCTTCGAACGTAAATCCGTCGGTACGATTGAAAAAAATTCGTTACAGTTTTCGTTACCGACCACGGTAAATCGCACGATCGGCTTTGGTTTTTATTATTGAAATTTACATTCTCGTTTCGACTGAGAATCCGGAAGGTAAGCTTTTTCGACAAAGCACTCCTGATCGTTGATCAATCGCTACTGAAATCGTTCGACGACGTTCCGTTAATTTCGCTTCACGCCTCGACCGAGCTCGGTCGGTAACGAAAAACTGTAATTCACTTTCTTTCACGAAAAATCTCGCAAGAGCTGAATATCGATTCAGGTTCGTTTAGTAATTTCTTTTCGAGCGTAAATCGTCAGCCTGTTTGAAAAAAAAAATAAAATAAAATAAAATAAATTACAGTTTTCATTACCGACCGTGGTAATTCGCACGGTCTTAAAAGGCGCGCTTCGTTTTCATCCTGTAAAAAATCAATCTAAAGAAAAAAAAAAAAAAAAAAAAAATCACACACGACGAACGCCGTTCGTTGAGTCCACAAACGAGTGGTGGAGACGCTCACTTGTCCGTGAAATTGTTTCAGCGTGTTATTATACAAATCGAAACTGCACGCAGCTAACGGCCTCCGCGTAATCTCTATTTATCGTACCAATCGGGAGGGCCGAGTGCAATCCGATCGGCGCCGAATTATCGCGGCGTTATCACGAATGGCCTGCATATCATGAGCAATCAACCCGTTAAACGCGACCGCCGGTAAATAATCCTTCGAGCGAATCACCGCACAAATTCCCCCCCCCCCCCCTTTTTTTTTTTTTTTTCATTCCTTCACCCATCGACATTTAATTTGCATAAAACAGCCGAAAGGGGGAAATTGCCTCGCAATTTTTGGACGAAATTTGTTTCTCTTTGTTTAAAAATGAACTGTCGCGTATTTCGACGTATTTTTTCCCCCGCTTGAACACGAATCCGCTGGCCTTTTTGCGACTGAAGTACATGAAAATGCACGAAAAAAAAATCGTATTTTTTTGGGGATTTAAATGAAAAATATTGGGTTGGACGTAAAATAATTTTATGAGACATTTTTTTTTACGTTACGAAAGAGGTGCAAAGTTAATTGCACATGGTTTTCTCTTTATTAAAATTTTGAGCATAACTTCCTCAAAGAACGAAGCTATGCTAAAAATTGTACAAGCACTTTGGTCTTGGTACTGAGTGACAGTACTTAAAGTACCGAAATGTCCATTAAAGATTTAAGTACCAAACATGTGCTCATGCACTTTAAGCTCCGCTTTGCGGATATAAAATGCACCAAAAAGTTCTATATCTCAGATATACGCTGGATATTGTATTATATATTTCCACCACTCGAGTGGTGAAAATTGGCGTCAATGCGGCATAAATAATGTTTAACATCAATTCTCCATAAGTCGAATATTGTGGTCAAGTAAAAAATTTTGTAACGAGACGTATTTTGGTTATTTTTGTGGTACAGGCATTTTATAAGATTTATCATATTGTTGTCTTTTGATTTTGGTCTTATTTGTCAGATACCTTTACGTATCGTCCGTCATAGCACGTATAGCTTATCTACCTTTATATCTTATGAATCTATATACTCTCCAACGTATTTATTTTTCGTTGTCAGGACTCCCTGACTGCTTGTAATTGGCTTCTGGCCGTATGATTCTATAATAAATAAACAAATATATTCGGAAATATATTTTTGTCCAACTACGCTAAAAAGTTCACATTTCATGGCTGCAACGGTGGCGAAAAGTTGTCGATTCTCGACGAGCGGGCCGAAAAGTAACGCAGCGGGCCGAAAAGTAACGCAGCGGGCCGAAAAGTAACGCAGCGGGCCGAAAAGTAACGCGCAGCGGGCGGAGAAGCAGCTACTTTTTCGCCCGCGGGCCGCAAAGTACTGTAGCGGGTCACTTTCCATCCCCATTGCAGGCATAGAAATGTGGCCATTTTTTAGCATTAGTCGGACAAAATAGTATACTATGCCACTCGGGAGGAAGTGCATTTTCACCTCGTGTGAATTTCTGTCAAATTTCCGAATCAAACTTCACCCTCGGTGAAGAAACGCACTTTTCTCCCTTGTGGCATAGTGTACTGTTTTGTCCAACTACGCCAAAAAGTCCACATTCCATGGCTGCAACGGTGGCGAAAAGTTGTCGATTCTTGATCAGCGGGCCGAAAAGTACTGGAGCGGGTAACTTTCCATCCCCAGTGCAGTCATAGAAATGTGGCGCATTTTTTTTTAGCATAGTCCGACAAAAAATAGCGTATGCCACTCGGGAGGAAGTGCTCGGATCAAACTTCACACGTCGGTGAAAAAAAAAAACGCACTTTCCACCCTCGTGGCATAATATGCTATTATGCATATATAATTGATGAACATATAATTTATATATACATTATTTTCACACTCTGTGTCTCAACAAGCCCGAAGATCCGTCAACAAAATATTGCATCAATCCTCGTGTCCCGACCGGCCAATCGTTCTCGCATTTATAACAATTACCCGACGTTGATTAATAGGTGCGCGCGGGGGGGGTTGAAAATTAATTATCTCCAAATTCGTGAGGTCTCCGTACGGAAAAGCCGCGACCGTCTCGCCCCCCCCCCCCCCCACTCCGAGTGTGCATAACTCTCGAGGAATTATGGACTCCGGCATAGCCGGTGGGATATTTGTCCCAGAAGGGGATGCCTGGTTTGGTCCGTCCGTGTATTCGCGCAACAACGCTGTGCTAACTCGGCGTAATTCGTGGATACAACGCGGAACCAGCAATGCAATCTTGGGCGATGGCTCCGTGCTGGGGACATGCGGAGCTCGTGCGAGGGTCGCATACTCTCTTGGACTATACGCGTCCACGGCCGGGCGGTGAGCGTGCAGTGTGCAATTGCATACCGGGCTGCCGGACGACTATGAGATTGAAATATCGGTCAAAGCTCACCTCGCCGGACGAACCAATGAAACGTGAGAATTCGCTCAGCGTCGTTGTGTCGCCTCCTAACGTTCGAGACTTATATACCGCTCGGCCGCTCCGTTATTCGTCCGAATTAAATTGTCGGGGACTCGGACGAGATATACTCTGGCCGCGCAGCGAAAGCCACGCCAGTTCGGGCAATTCCACGAAACTTCGTGGGCAACACGATGAGAGCGTACGACCTCTGCCCGGCCGGAGGGCGACGGCGAGATGCTCCGTTCATTGTGTTGCGGCGGACGAAGGAGACGGCGAAGGTCGACGGCTAACTCGATAACGCTAATAGCGGGCCTCGCTCGTGTTGGGAACGGCTGTTGTGGCGCGAGGGCCGATTTTCGATGGGCCGGGACTATCGGGGACACCGATGGAACGGTTTATCCCGGCTGTAGAGGCTTGGATTCTTGTCGAGGAGTTTTTGTCTCGAGAGCACTCGCGATATCGCGGTCGGTAATGAAGCGCGCGGTGGCCGTTCTTCCAACGGCAAAAAATTCACTGACTTTTCACTGACCAATTAAACATTTTTCCTGACCATATTTCTAACGACTTGTACAAAAAAAGATTAATGATGCAAATGAAAATGCCTACTTATTGTATCAATGTTTAATTCGATTATTTGTTTTTTTTTTTTAATGTTCTCAATTTTTTTTAAGGTTCCCTTTTGTGTATCCCTTATTTGCTTATAGAAGATTCGGCGACAATCTACTTTTTCGCTGACTTTTCCCGGTTTTCCCTGGGCGCGGCCACCGTGCGAAGACTGCAGACAAATTTTCTCAGGGATTTCGTCCGTAGAACTTGGGAGAAAAGTTGACGACAGTTTTTCTGATACCGAATGAGCTCGGGTTGGACCGTCGATTTTCGATAATCGGGGACATTTGATCGAACGGATCGACAGTGTACGGGCTTGGCTTTTTATTGATTTATTTATTTAGTTCAGGGGATAAATTCTTTTACTGCATGGAATGATTAAAAAAAAAAAAAAAATCAGTAAATCTGTTAATAGTAAAAGTGTCTCGAGAATTTGAGTAATATCGTAGTACGAAGTTAGACAAAATATATTTCAGCATCTCATTTGATCTCATTTGAACACTAATGATTAACGCACCGATTATTTGTCTTGTCGTTGCCAAAAGTCATTCAAAGATAAGAATTCGATGAGAACTATCTCATCGAGGGTATTGACGAAGTTCATGAGTCTGTAGTTAGGTGATCTTGCCCCAAATAGCTCATTGATGATTTTTTTTGGCTCAAACTGATTTTTTTTTCTACTTCACTTCGAGGTCGTTTCAGGAACTTTTTTCTTCTTCTCCATTTTCCATCAAATTTTGTTTAGGGAACTTTGACCCTGATATGTTCAATCTGACGAATTCCAGATTTTATTACTATCGATTATTTACATTCAACTATTCACTGGTTGACTCGCTAATCTATTTAACATTACGGTTGACGATTCAACAGAACTGTTCATGAAACCCATCGGGAACTACAGTATTGTTCCTTGTAGCAAACCAATTGCATATTTTTCAATATATTTCTGTAAATATCTCGCCCAGATATTCCGCAATTTAATATATCTCAATGAGCATATCGGCTTTAGTATATTTCGTATTGCACTTGATTTCCATGCAGTGACACGCGATTAGGTGCGAAGTTTCTTCGGTGAGATGCCAATGATCGCATACGATTAATTAACAGAGCCAATGATTGTTTGATTAATGTAATTAATTGCCACTGAGTGTACCCAACTATAACGGGTCCTTCACATTTTATTCGTCCGCCCGTTATTCAAAGGTGGAGAGTTATGTGTGACGTGTTAGTGAGGGAGTGGACTTTGACGTCGTACGACAACGTCACCGTCCATATTTGATATAATGCAACGATAGTCGGTATGCCTCGGGACGTAACGCTCAGGAGTTTATTCTTCACTGATTTAATTAATTAAAAAGTGTTCCCGTGTGCTCGACACGATATTTCGCTCGGTAAGTGCACGTTCCCGGAACTTCGCGCCGGTGATGCTTCACTCTCGAGACCGCATCAAATAAATCGTGTTGCGTACTTCAACGAGAGACGAAACGTCGACTGCGACCCCCCCCCCCCCTCCCCCCTTTCGACCTCCGCACCGGGGTAAAAGCGTGTCGAGAGGATTATGGTAAATACATTAAGCATCGAGGAATCTGCATTTCTCTGCGATAGATGGTGAACGACGGACAGTGGAAAAATGAATACGGGGCAAAACGGACCATTTTCTACGAACCTTTGGCGAAAGGCAATGAAAAATAGTACAATCATTAATTTTATTGTGTATTGCAATGAAATTATATATATTTAGTTGAGAGTCGAGCAATTTGCATTTTTCTGCAATAGGTAGGGAAGCGACGGACAGTGGAAAAAATGAATCAGGGGCAAAACGGACCAGTTTATGCAACTTTTCGCGAAACGTTAAAAAAAAATCAGGAACATAATTAATTTTTATTGTATATGCCGCTATAAAATTATCTATTTAGTTGGGCATCGAGCAATTTGTATTTTTCTGCAATAGGTATGGAACGGTGGACAGTTGAAAAACATAATTCAGGGCAAAATGGACAATTTTTTTTTTAGCAACTTTTATATAGTAAAAATAACTAATTTTATTACACATTGTAATAAAGTAATTATTACAATATAAATTATTACAATATAAAAGTATTTATTTGAACATCGACGAATCTACATTCTTCTGCAAATACAGAGGCAACGACAGACAGTGAAAAACTGAATCATTATCAAATCGGACCATTTTGTAGCAACGTTTCACGAATCGTAACAAAACGAAATTTATATATAGTAAATTAATTAATTGAATTACATATTGTAATAAAATTAATTACTTTACTATACGTAAATTTGAAAAACTGAATCCGGGGCAAGACGGACCATTTTGTACCAACATCTCGCGAAACGGTAAATATATATATACAGTAATAGGCAATTGAAGTGGAACAAGGTAGTTTTGACGACAGTATACGTGAAAGGCTCCAACTTTTGCCAAAACAGGCGAAAAAAATCGTGTTCCACTTCAATTGCCTATGACTGTATATATATATATATATATATATATATATATATCCGTAGTAAAATAATTAATTTGATTATACTTTGCTTGTATATTATTTTTTAATTAGAATAGTCTCTTTCCGGCCACGCAACTGATGCAAGATCTCTCGCATGGCATCGACTCGCACGTGATTAAAATTTCAACTAATTGCCTCACGACTGTACGACACCGCTCCATTTTGCCCCGGGCCTTCCGTTTTGCCCCGCTCTATATATTTTATTGTCGACATCTCTCCACCGTGCTGTCCGCTTTTCTCGTCATACGATATTACCAAGAGACTATATATATATATATATATATATATATATATATATATATATATATATATATATATATATATATATATATATATAGATGGAAGTCTCTCGTCGTTCGTGTCTCTGCAGTCTGCGCGGCTCATCTCGTTCGACCGCCGACAAGGCGTCAATTAATCCCAAAGATCGTTAAGTCACCGCGGCAGCGAGAGGATCGTTTCGACTTCTGGTCGTTTTCGTCGTCGCCGGTCTCTCCGGTTTGCGTTTCTCGTCGACCATACTTTAATTAACGAGTCTCTCGTCCCGCTTTTTTTTTTTGTCTACTTCCCACGACTTAGTTCATACCCAGTTTCGTTCAAACGGTCGTTGACTCATTTCTCCGCTTTTCTTTAATTCACCGAGAAGAAACGAGATGCAGAAGAGACGCGGCCGCGCGTCAGCAGCCTGATGAGCTTCGTTTCGAGCTGTTTCCTTGAGAACACGTATACTTTATTTCATACAGTTTTGCGTATATGTGTGTGTGTGTGTGTGTGTGTGTGTGTGTGTGTGTGTGTGTGTGTGTGTGTGTGTGTGTGTGTGTGTGTGTGTGTGTGTGTGTGTGTGTGTGTGTGTGTGTGTGTGCGTGCGTGCGTGTGCGTGTGTGTGCGCGTGCGTGCGTGCGTGCGTGCGTGCGTGCGTGCGTGCGTGCGTGCGTGCGTGCGTGCGTGCGTGCGTGCGTGCGTGCGTGCGTGCGTGCGTGCGTGCGTGCGTGCGTGCGTGCGTGCGTGCGTGCGTGCGTGCGTGCGTGCGTGCGTGCGTGCGTGCGTGCGTGCGTGCGTGCGTGCGTGCGTGCGTGCGTGCGTGCGTGTGTGTGTGTGTGTGTGTGTGTGCATGATATATAATGCAATTCGCATAAGGAAACGGCAACTTCTGGGCGAAATGGCACTCGAGTTAAATCATATTGTAATTAAAGTGTCACGTCTGCCAGATGTTGGAGTGAATTGTTATTATGATTACTTTTATTACGATCCAACTTTGAAGAGCTCAAGCAGTCGGGACCGAAGATTGGACGTCGAGTCTCTTGTGCACGGTACGATGAACAAATAAAAAAAAAAAAGTATTTTCATCTTTTAGAGTTATGAGGGTCTAAAAAAAATGTAAACACAGTCTTTTGTTTATTGTATTGTAATTGTAAATTGCCAGTAAAATATATTTTTTTGATGTCTTGAAAAATATATTTCATTGGTAATTTACAATTTTGTGTCCGCAAGTTAGAGAGATTTATTGGTTGTCATTGGTTATTAGCAACCGACTGAGGAAATGGACGAAAGTTTTTTACCATGCAAATATAGTTTGAGGAGAAGAGCGATGATTGTCAGGTACGATTTTACGCAAAAAAAAAAAAAAAAAAAAAAAAAAAAAATGAATTAGAAAAGTTGCGAGGACGATAGAAAGTTGTGACGAGAATACACCGGGGCGATGTTCGCTATCTACGTTGTGTCCGAAGATAGTCCTCGTACACCGAAGAGGAAAAGAATTTAAGGGAAGAAACAAAAAAAAAAGAAAATTGCAATCGAAGTTAAGATTTTACGATCTCGGCGGCTTATAAAGTTGGGTTTTAGCCGTCGCGTCGCGGGACGATGAATTCGTTATGAATTATGCGGGCGTTGAACAAAGTTTTGCTAGTTGGTCTCTCCGAGGCTCGTTAATATCGATGCTGCGTCGAAGCTCTCTCGGTGAGAGGCTTTGCCGAGCGGGAAACTCGTTTGGGATTCGCCCCCCCCCCTTCCCCCCACCCCCCTATCCTGGCCAGGCAAACGCGGAGGAAGATCGCTCCGCCCGCTTGACGAGTCGGTGAGACGCGCGGCGGCGAGGAATTAATTATCATTCACGTTGTTCGTTCTTCGCGAGAAAAGACCATTATAGTTACATAATTACAATTCGCCTGGCAGACGGGTCTCTCGTACCTCGATAACAGGAGAGTACGAAGAATATTAATCTTTAGCCATCGCTAAAGTTACTTTCGCTCAGAATTATATATGTGTATATATATATATATATATATATATATATACACATATATATATATATATATATATATATATATATATATATATATATATATATATATATACACATATACACAAGCATTTGTTCCGAATAGAATAAATTCCAGGCCCGTCTCCCTCCAAGCGTTGATTATTCTAAGTTCCGCAGAGTTCTCCATTCCAGCTGATAACTATTCTATTGTTATACTATTATTCTGATTCTATTATTTGCGTCTTGGTGAGCTGTGCACAATAATTCGGTGCAAAACACCGCTGTGCACCATCGCCGTGGGCAAAAAAAAAAAAAAAAAAAAACAATGAATAATTCTTCGATCAGAAACGCGTCACTTCCGGTTTGAAAATCTCATTTTTTGACGGAAGGTGACGTCATACCGGAAATACGTCACTTCTGGCTTGTACATTTTATTTTCCGAAAGTGACGTCACACCGGAAATGTGTCACTACCTGCTTGAAAATTTGTTTTTCTACCGGAAGTGACGTCATACAGGACCTACGTCACTTCCGGTTTGAACATTTGTTTTTCTACATAAAGTAACGTCATGTAGGAAATACGTCACTTCCGGTTGGAAAATTTGTTCTTCAACCGGAAGTAACGTCGTGTAGGAAATATGTCACTTCCGGTTTGAACATTTTTTTTTTTCTTCGACCGGAAGTAACGTCATGTAGGAAATACGTCACTTCCGGTTTGAAAATTTGTTCATCGACCGGAAGTGACATCATATAGGAAATATGTCACACTTCCGGTTTAAAAATTTCATTTTTCAACCGGATGTGACGTCATACAGGAATTTAAACCGGAAGTGACGTGTTTGCGATAAATCTCAGGAATTGTAAATTTCCGCGGTTTCTTAATTCCACAGTTCATAGCGAGGGTGCGAATCGCTCGAGCCTCAACAACCTGCTATTTATATGTATATAATGTGTAATTAGTAATATATACCGGGAAGGACGAAGATAAAGTGCGAAACGTTATTTTCAACCGCAGGTGTACAGTGAAGTGTAAAAAAATCCTCCGCATAATAAAATTATAACGATAGACGATGATAATATTTCATAAAACTTAACGCGCCGTTATGGCTATCGGCACCGGTATCGATTATCCATTAATTATTCTTTACAAATATACGACTCGAGCGTGGGCGATATGGGCGCGAAATAATTAACGAATATGCGGTCTGATATGGTAATTTATGGAAATATCGTATCGTGGGGAGGGGAGGGGAGGGGAGGGGAGGGGGGGATAGTGAATATACGATGCGTCCATTGAAATAGTTCACGTAGCGTACCGTTTCCGGTACAATAAGACATTTTTCTCACCGTACAACAGACCGGTAGATTTGTATAGGTCCAGATTATCGAACTGGTCGAGAGTTTCCGCGGGTAAACGAAGAAGCGGCTAATATCATAGTACGTTAAGGGGGTAAGGTCGGTGTGCACGGTACGTTCGCGAGGGTATTATACTTGGTAATCTCATCCGAGTCCCGGTTAATGCCACTGTTAGCATATTTGAAAAGCCGCCTCCGTAATCCTATGGTCTATCCACTTCGTTGCCCGAGCACTTTGCCCTCTCGGCTATCTTACATCCTACCTATCCGCGAGTCCTTCCACCTTATTCCACTATATACTATATACATATGTATATATATATATATATATATTTCCGCTTCATCTACCAGACGTATATACGTCTATACCGAAACGCGTGTTCGCAAGTCCGAGGACACTTTGCACGATGCAAAGACAAGAATTCACTCTGGAGACTAAGCAGTTTTGGATTCCACGAATTTAATCTCATACCGGAGCCGGAGAGCGTTTCAATTCACTCGGAGCTTTCCTCGCCGAATTGGGAGTCAGACGTGTCAGTGCGATTGAGCCATACTAAATTCTGTTTTTTTTTTTTTTTTTTTTTTTTGAAGGGATTTTCAAACAAAGTTTGATTCCTTGTCGGCTGGGTTAAAGAGTCCGAAGTGCAATCAGAGAAGTTGATGCTATAAACTACGGCAATGTTGTGCGCAGCTGGCTCCCGTCGCTAAACGGAGGACAACTTTTAATTTTACACAGCCGAACCCACATTGGTAAAAACGTGTTATCGCTCATTGTGATTAAACAGTAGTTTTAGTGTAGACGAGTGCGTTTTGGCTGCGACGAACAATACTTTCACATCTAAGCGGACGCATAATGACCTTACGGTGAAAAAATTATTGGGCATTGTTTAAAATGTTTTACGCGAATATGTTATATTTCGTTATTCGCACTAGGCTCGAACCCAACTGATTCTGATAATCGAGGCTCTACTGTGCACAAGTTAAACATTTTTTTTTTTTTTGTCCGTCGACCCGACCTCGCTTTACGCATCTCGTACAATTTTCCATTCGGCGCACGTTGCGTCGAGTGTACGTTGAAAAAATGAATATAAAAAAAAAAAAGTATTCCCCCTTTTCGATTTCCGGCACGAGAGGTTAAACGTTATCGGCTCGATGGCTCGAGGCTCTTTAGTCTTCCCGCAGAATTTCCCGTCATCCTCGACCGTGCAGCCCGACGAATGTATGCCTGTATAGACGAAAACCCGCTCGGTTATTCTCGGCGAAACTAATTCTCGAAGAAACGTCCTGCCACCGGTACAGAAAAAAAAAAAAAAGAAAAAAAAACAACCGAAGCAGGTAGTAGCATTTCCGGTTCCGTGCTGCCGATGTCGAACTGTGTTCATGGACGATAAAACTTTTCTCGAATCGTTCCCGCGCACCGGAGAAGAGGATTTTCGCTCGTCCCCTTGTCCCGCGGGGATTCTACGGGAGTTTCGCTCGACGAGGCGTGCTGTATGGGAACAACGATAAGCGTTTACTCTCCAGTCCGCCAGCCGGCGCTTCGCTCCCCCCCCCTCCCCCGGCCCGCCTCTCTCTCGGCCGGAAATCTCTCCGCACTCGCGAAACCTCTGTAACGTCTGTTATTTCCGAGTTTTCGAGCCCGAGTCCGTTCATCCGATTCTACGTGTCTCCACACCGTCTGTATCTCCACGTTTTTTTTTTTCTCCGCGTGCACTTTCCACTGTAATACACCTCTCCCGGACCTTACAAGAATTTCCGATGATTGTCGTGCTTCCATCTCGCTATTCCTTTCGCCCCGCTTCGATTCTCTATCTATCTATATATATATATATATATATATATATATATATAGACATATATTTTTCACTTCAAACCACGCGATATCGAAGTTACGATGGAACGAACGGGTAAATCGCCGTTCGTAGAAAGAACCTTTCCTACGAGATTCGAAGATCCCGTACCGTCGCTCGGATTAATTTATAACCACCATTCGATCTCGAAATGAAACGTGACTGGCGATCTCTCGGGCCGACGGCTCGTAGTACGGGAATTCGCCACGGTCGGAGCTGCGGCGCTTCTGTAAGTTCTCTCGACAGAGCGAGGCAATCAGTTCCGCGACGTAAAGAAGTCGGGTAGGGCCGTACGTTAACGGCGTTGGGACTTTGGTTCGACTTTTTTTTGTTTTTTAGTTATCTATCCAGTCAGTGTTAACGTCCGGCTTTAATGGAAGTCCCGCTCTCCAGGAGCTCTCGGAACTTCACGCATGTCCATACATATTATATATATATATATATGTGTGTGTGTATTTCGTGTTTACGAAGCTTCGTCACTCACCGAAACAAAGGCGAGGTTCGTCGGGCAGGCCGAGAGCCTGTCCCCGCGATGAATCACCCCGCTTTACTTTGCGGTGTAATTTACTTGTCCCTGGTGGGCGCGGTAGAAAACCCGACTCGCACTCTTTGCGTTATATCACCGGACCGAAAGACAGATACCCGAGCGCCGAGGCATTATGACCCGAGACCACTTTGAGCCCCGAGTTAAAGCCAACGCTAAACGATAGCGATAGTCCTATAGCCGTTAGACTCGATGGTTTCGCGAGGATATTTGTCTGATCCCCCGGAGCTCCCCGGCCCGTCCGGTTTTCACCTTCGTATTTCCACTGGGGACACTGTGACGAGAATTCCTTACACCGAAAGGCACTTATTTTCACCGACGACAGGAAGGAAAGATATTCTTCGTACCGGGGCGAATGCGTTCGGCGCGACGGGTTTTATTTTCGGACTGGAGTGTCGGCCGTTGATAATTCTTAGGATCCGAGAGATAAGATATATATATATATATATATATATATATGTCGGATGTTCTTAGCTTCGAGACGAGAACGAAGAAAATTACTTTCGAGTATTAGCCGATTTTTTTTTTTTTTGACATGGAAAACTTTGATCTTGGCCGAATAAAGTGGCGTACATGATGAAACTGGAAATGTTTCTGGCGATTATTGGATGGCGGGGTAAAACGGACTATTTTTTTTACCGAATTCCGTGGGACATAAAAAATTCTCTATTTCGGGACTAGAGAGCGTAATACCGTCGATGATTCTGAGGATGCGAGGGGATAAGAAATACACCGGATATTCTTATCGTCGGCCGAGCCGATAATGATTATTTATTTATTTATTTATTTTTTTTTACTATTAACCGATTTTTCTTTTTTACTTCGATCTTGACTGAACAAAGTTGCCGTACATGATACAATCAAGATGTTTCTGACGATCACTGGACAGCGGGGTAATACGGACTACCTTTATCGAATTTCTTGGGATATAAAAAAAAATGCTCTATTTTGGGACAAGAGTGTTACCGTTGATAAATTGGCTGATGCGCAAGACAACAAATATGTCGTATATTTTTAGCATCGGCCGAGCCGATAACGACAGAAATTATTGCTTTCGACTATTAACCGATTTTCTTTTTTTTTTTTTGGAAACCTTCGAGATTCTGCCAAACAAAGCGGCATGCATGATGCAATAAAAATGTTTCTGACGATAAATGGACGGCGTGGTAAAACGGACGGTTCTAACCGAATTTCGTTGGCTGTAAAAAATGCTCAATCAAAAGTCCGTATTGTTCCACTCTTCCTCCTGCCATATCAAAAATCTTCCGGCGCTCACCCGACGCTTCTCTTTAAAGCTACCAACCCTAACGACGCTTCTATATTATTTTATTCAAATTTATTCATATCACTCTTATACATCCTATAAATTTCATGAAATTTTACACCCGAAATGAATTATCCCTTTTTTCATTTTTTTTTTTTTTCTTTTTGTCAAATACACTGATGAATTGGCTTCGTGTAGTAGCTGGTTAAATAAATTTTCTGCGACGCCTCTCTAATTTGAATCTCTCTCGTCGAGGCACTGGCGGGGTGGGAAAAAAAGCTTTCAGAAATTATCCGCAGGCGAGAGGCGCGAATGACTAATTAGGGATGTTCTTCAAGCCGCTGTTCGGGCGATTTGGCTCGGACAAATTGTGCTTGTGGCGTTAAACACATTTCAGTGTAAGTTTTACCGGTCTCATGATTTTTTTTTTCTCGTTTTCCCGTAAGGTACCCGGTGAGGATTTCTCCGGTTCTCCGTCGACGCTTTGGATAACAGGAGGCGGTGGTTGGGAAATGGGTCTGGCACAATAGCGACGCTGTCCCGAGCGCGCCTCAGGTGTTCGCCCGAAACAAGCGGGCCTGTGTCTTGGCTCACTTTCATGCACACACGGTAACATCCATCCGAGACCGGACACTTTTCATCTCATTCCATCCGCGCGGGGCGTCGTCGCTGCTACCGAAGAAAAACGCAAAGATGTCCGTCGCATCGTTTATTATCGTCGCAGGGAAAACGATAGTTTCATGCACATGCGGCAGGAGACTGTAAAACGACTTGTACACTTCAGTCTCGGAATGGCTATGAAGATTGGTCGTTCAAGGGGGATGTGAAACCTCGTTTCACCGACACGGTACTCGGTCGGTGATAAACAAAAAAAAAAAAGTGCGATCCATTTTTTATTTCGAGCGGCGCCGAAGTTCGCCGAAGACCCCAAGCTCTATTGGCGTATGCTTGGAACGATGGGAAAGCGAAAGCGGTCGGTAAATGAAACTGTAATCCATTTATTCGGGGGGTTTTTTTTTTTTTTTTTTTTTTAACATTTCGGGCTTAACGAACATTATTGATCGCTTCGTCCGATAGTCGAGAGGAGTATGTAAAAGTGGTTGTGCGCTTTAAGCACAAAATTTTGAAAACTCTTGAAATTTAGTCTCGAGATAAGTATAAAGATTGGTGGTTTAAGGAGATATGAAACTTTCCGTTCACCGGTCCGTCGCTCGGTCGGTAATGAAAACTGCAATCTATTTTTTTTCTTTCGAAAACCCCAAAACTTTGGAGAAGACCAAATTTTATTGGTGCTTCTTCGAAGAGATGTGAAACATACTAGGGCTGTACAGTTTAGCCGTCTTAGCCGGCTAAAAGATCTTATCCGGCTAATGGACATTATAGTTTGGCCGGCTAGGCCGTCTTAGCCGGCTAAGATGGTTTGGCCGGCTAACTATTAGCCGCGGCTTAGCCGGCTATTATTTTTTTTATTGTGAATTACAAGGAAAGTGATAAAATGAATGACATTTATCTTTAGCACATTACCCGTTGTATTTATCAATTTCTGTACTATTATTTGCTTAGATTCGACTGTCTTTAATATTTTCAAAATTTCATTCCCACGAACTAATGTTCATAGCCAATATCATAAAAGTCAAGCACGACGTTGATGTTGAGAAAATATGAAAATTCAAATTTTCATATCGCTTTCTCATCATAGTTTGATATTGAAATTTTTATATCGTGTCCTCATAAAAGCTGAAAACTGGTATTTCTATATCGTTTTCTTATAATGCTCCTTTATTAGCAAAGAATAAAGGAACGTTATGAGAAAACAAGATAAAAATGTGTTTTCAGCTTTCATGAGGGAGTGATATGAAAATTTCAATTTTCAACTTTTTTCAACGTCGACCCCCTGTTTGACTTTATAATATTGGTTATAAAAATTAGTTCGTGGGAATAAAATTTTTAAGATCTTAATGGTAGTCGAATGTAAGCAAATAATAGTACAGAAGTGAATAAATACAACGGGTAATGTGCCTAAGATAAATTTCTTATTCATTTTATTAGTTTCCTTGCAATGCGCAATGAAAAATAATAGCCGGCTAAACTGCGGCTGATTTTTAGCCGGCCAAACGATCTTAGCCGGCTAAGCCGAGGCTGATTTTTAGCCAGCCAAACCATCTTAGTCGGCTAAGACGGCTCAACTGTACAGCCCTAAAACAGACTCGGTCTGTAACTAAAACTGTAATCCATTAATTCAAGAGTTTTCAGCATTTCGAGCTTAACGAAAATTGTTAATAACTTGATCGAACAGTCGACCAGGCGCTGATAGTTTTATTTTTCCCAAAAAAGACTCTCACCCAGGTCGAAAAATGCATTACAGTTTTCGTTACCGACTGAGTCGGTTCTTAATCGCCTCGAGCGGCGAAAAACAGACGACCGAATAGCTTCCTCGAGGCTGATTAAAAAAAAATTCTCTTCTATTCGAGACAAGTTCGTATATTCGTACATCCACTTAAGAAAAAAAAAAGATGATAGATCATTCCGGAAACTTTCGAGCGCGCCTTTCTTCCGAGTTCGTTGAGGAGTCTCTAAGAGACGTATAACCATGTATCTTCCGTGTAAAATTCGGGGCTCGAGGAGACGTCGGGGTGCCATTGTGTTCTGGCTTTGATCCTCGGTGCAGGACACTTCGGCGACACACTTCGCCGAGGGGAAGTGAAACTCGTTGCGGCGCAGCAGCTCGTTTAGCGCACAGGGAGTCCCTGCGATTTATTTTAAAGAGGCACCTGCTACGTTCTTTTGTTACCGGTTTACCGAACGGGCGTCATCGAGCTTATCTACCTTCGTGCGAAAAAGCGAAAATCCTCGAGTGCGCCGCAGTATGCCCGGATTGCTCGCGAGCATTTTCCGAGCGGGCTACAAAAATGCGATATTAACGAGACAGGCGGGCGACGAAGGGTCCCTCGGAATTCAAAGGCCCCGCTCGGCAGAGGAGCGCAGAGCATGCGGAAAGCTGTTAAGCAGCTTTGAAATATCAACGAGACTTTGTTCCACCAGAAACTCGCGCCGCCAACTCTCGCCATAATTTATTTAATATTTAGTGGTGAAACTTCGCGAAGACACCGCATTTGGAGTCTCGTCGCGGTCGTCGTGGACGAAGAGACCGCAGCATGCGCGAAGGAGAACCTGCGCAGGAAGTTGCGCCAAGCGAGAAAATCGAACGAAATGCGACTACTCTTTGCGTTCCATTGGTTTTCAAGAGTTCTGAACGGTAAAAAAAAAAAGGTTTCTCAATTTGAGAGTGGAAAATTGGGAAGAACTTTTTGAATTTGACGATTCGAAATTGAGAAGTACTTTTTCAATTCGACAATTGGTAATTGAAAAGTACTTTTTCAATTCGACAATTGAAAAACTGCCAACACTTTTTCAATTTAATGAGCGAAAATTGACAGTAACTCTTTGAATTTGACGAATGAAAATTAACAACTTCTTCGATTTGATGAATTAAAATTGACAAGAACTTTTTCAATTTGACAATTGACAATAGAAATTTGACAAGAACTTTGTGAATTTGACAATTGAAAATTGCCAGGGACTTTTTCAATTTGACAATTGAAAATTGACAAGAACCTTTTCGATTTGACAATTGAAAATTGACAAGAACCTTTTCAATTTGACAATTGAAAATTTACAAGAACTTTTTAAATTTGACAATTGAAAATTAACAAGATCATTTTCAATTTGACAATTTATTTCTCGTTCATTTTTATACAATTTTAATTTTTGTCATTAATGAACTCGATTTTCGTCCCTAGTTTACAGAATCCCGATTTCGCTTCGGTAACACCGTCATCGCGCGACCGTTTTCCACCAGTTTTACCTGCACCAACCTATGCAGTCATGGTCGTTCCATTCGAGACCAGTCAACAAAGAATAAAAGACATCCTTTGAGCATCCTAACATAAAGAAAGTCGTCATCTTTTTTTCCATTTCGGCTTTTCCTTCGCTTTTTGATTCTGGAGTTGGTTAAAAAAAAAAAAAAATGCACGAGCGAAGTGTTGTACCAGCGGACAGTGTTGGCCATTTTTCTAGCTCTCCGCTTGCCTTCGTCGTTATCCCTCGAGCACGCTTCTGTACTTTTATCGTCACCATTATTATTTTATTGCTCTAATAATATACTCTCACTAAGCTTCTTTTTTCTGCTCCGATTTTGTGTTCTCTTGTGCCGAAAAAAAAAAAAAAAAAAAAAAAAAAAAAAAATAGACACGATAAAGCATCATTGATGGCGCGAACCCTGCGGAAGGGAGATCCGTAAGGGTGTCCATTTTATTTATTTCTTTGCGCTAACGGAGATACTTCGACGACGGTATATTACAGCGAATCGGGCACGATGAAAAAAAAATATTATCTCTTCCGAAACTTCCCAATGACTGTAGCCATCGTATATCTGGAAGCACCTATATACACTCAAGTGTGAGTATATATATATATATACACACACGATATATATGTGTGTGTGTGTGTGAGTGTGTGAGGAACGGTATTAAGAGTCACGATAGTTCCGTATACGAAATCTCCTGCAGCGCGCCACAGAGATCGTTCTTATTTATGCTTCTCTTTCTCCACGCTTCGTTTTCATTACTTTATTTTATTTTATTTTTTTTATTTTTTTTTTTATTTTGTACGAGGAGGATGTAGTTACCGAGATTTACCGAAGTGCCGAACGTGAGAAGGTTTCTCGATGTGGGAATTAAACGCAGCCGGAGCCGAATTATCGTGCGGACGCTCAGATAGCATTATCGAAGATGTATATATGTATATATACATATATACATACATACATATATACATATATACATATATACATATATACATATATACATACATTGTATATATGTATATATACAAAAAAAAAGGTAAAAAATGAACTAAAAAACAAACATATGAAAGCGAAAATGTATTATACGAAGAAGTATGTTTGATCTCGTCGATATTTCTTTTTACCGCTTCATTCGACGGAAAAAAAAAAAAAAAAAAAAAAGATCGAATCTCCGGAATGTAATTTGTAAAAATGAATTTCGTATTCGCTGCACGTGATTCGAATTACTCGCTGGTAGAGGCGAACGCGACGCGTGAGAGAGCGATTGGGATTTAGCTGGGCTCGTATGGCGCGATAAGCTTATTATGTAAATAATGAAAAAAAAAATAAAAATGTCAAAACAAAAATATAAAAATAAAAATATCACAATAAAAATATCAAAATAAAAACATCAAAATAAAAATATCAAAATAAAAATATCAAAATAAAAACATAAAAATAACAGTATCAAAACAAAAATGTATTTTACCGTGGAGTTTATTATATCGCGTTTTTACCACTTTATCATTCGTAAAAAAAAAAAAAAAAAAAAAAAAAAAAAAAAAAAAAAAAAAAAAATCTCGTTAATGTATTTTTGTAAAAATGAATTTTGTATCAGTTGTTGGAGGATTCGAGTCACTGGCTGGTACGGTCGAAGAAGCTAATGAACGCTCGAGTTAGAGAGCGATTAAGATTCAGCTGGTTTCGGATGGGGCGACAAGTTTATTTTCGATCGGACCTTCCCCGTCCTCTTTCAATTATTTCGTTGGCGACCCTGGCGGCTCTCGGATGAAAGCGTTCGCACAGCTTTTTTAATGCCTCCTCAACCTCCCCGAGGGACACTCGACCCTTTCCCGCGCTCTCGGCCATTTTTCTCGCGTCCTCGAGGGTCTTCTCGATAACGTCCTCGAGGACCGTCGACAATACCGCCTGAGCCCTTGCCGAGAGGATGTGACTCCGTCCTGTCCAGACCGAAAGAACGGATGAGAATAGAGAGGGTGGAGACGGAGGGAGTGCAAAGTGCGAGCCAAAGAATAAATCTCGCCCTATTTTAGTCACGGGTAGACTCCATCGAATTCCTTTTGTCTATATATTTCACGTGTTAAATGGCAGCCGAACAACCCAACAACCCGCAGCTTTTAAATTTCCCTCTTTTTTTTTTTTTTTGGTTCAGTTTATATAAAATTTCATTTGAGAGAAGACAATTTTTAAAACAAATTATTTATTGTTTCAAAAATTGTTTTCTCTCAAATGAAATTATAATAAAAAATTTAATAATTACTCTTAACAATTATAAATATTTAAGAATTTAATAATTTAATAATGAAATTTAATGATTATTCACTTTGATATATATATATATATATATATATATATATATATATATATATATATTTTTTTTTTTAATAACGCGATTAGGCGCGAAGACGCTGATTGAGAGGTTACTCGGGTGACGATGCATCGCTTGTGAGATATCAATTTTATCGACTGCGAAATTAATTTCGATGATAATTACCTCTGGCGCGATTCGTCCTCGCCGACGGTTTGTGCGTACCACGCTGATTATTCAAATTTTTCTTTCGCGACATTACTGACTCTCTGCGCTATTTTCGATAAATTTCATGTGTCAAAAAAATTGTATACCAGAAGGGTTTTTTTTTTTTTTTTTTTTTTTCGTTGACGATGCTACGTTCACGTACTCGATATACGTGTATCGAAAAAGCAGAGTGTCGCGTCAGCTCGGAGTGCCCAAATTATAGCTTGCTGGTTCGTCGCAGTATTTTAACGATTAATAATAATAATAATAATAATAATAATAATAATAATAATAATAATAATAATAATAATAATAATAATAATAATAATAATAATAATAATAATAATAATAATAATAATAATAATAATAATAATAATAATAATAATAATAATAATAATAATAATAATAATAATAGATTTTCAATTTTTGTCGCCTCGCGAGCAGAGTCCTCGAGGACGGGTAGATTGATGTACAGCAGCATCCGCACCATCCCGAACAGCGGTGATTTTTTTTTATTTTTTTTATTCGATACTTCCAATACGATTCCACTCGTTTTTTAACCCATTTTTTTTTTTTTTTTGTATCGCTAGAGAGGACGGAAGGTAATCGGGTTTGTCGCTCTCACCTCAACAGTTGTCGCGTCATTGGCGCAGGCGGACTTGCATCGATTCCAAACTCTGATTTCCGTCTTCTTTAGTCTCTTTTTTCTTTTTTTTTTTTTTTTTTTTGTTTCTCATCCCTTCTCTCGTACTTTTCCGAGGCCATGTCTACTTATTTTTGCCTCTGTCTTCCGCCATTCTCCCCGAGCTTGGCAAGCCACTCTCTCTCTCTCTCTCTCTCTCTCTCTCTCTCTCTCTCTCTCTCTCTCTCTCTCTCCCTCCCTCGCTCTTTCTCTTTTTTTGCTCTCTTTTTCGCTTTCCCTCTCGCCCGGTTTGAGCGGCACGAAGATGGAGATGGATTTTCGCTCTCGCAGCACGCGATTACCCGGTTACCGGCCGAACGTACGGCGGAAAGATTTCTCTCGCCTCGTTCTCCCTCGAGAATACTTTCGTTCACTATCCAACCCCCCTTCCACACCCCCCCCCCCCCCCCCCCTCACCGCCGGTTTACTATCACGCCTATCTTTCTTCGCCGTTCCTCTGTTATCTTACCGTGCACTCTTTGCGTTGTTCACTCACGTTTAATCTTTCTCTCCTGAACGATAATTCGTTTCAATGCCGACAGAAACGGACCAATGAAATTTCGATCCATGCGCCGTAATACGGACGACGAGTAGTTACTCGTAACCACTGTATATAGAACTATGTCACTATTCTATATATATATATATATATATATATATATATATATACACACATTACTATGCAACTACCATATATATGCTGCTATGCAACTACTATATATATATAGTAGCATATATATATATATATATGCTACTATGCAACTACTATGTATATGCTACTACGCAACTACTATGTATATGCTACTACGCAACTACTATGTATGTGCTACTATGCAACTACTATGCATATTCTACTATGTAACCACTATATAAATACTGCTACGTAACTGCTATATGCATGCTGATATGCAAGCAGTATATGCATATATCAGCGAATTCGTTGGCGATGACTATTCGCATTTCGAAGTATAGAAAAAATTGAAGTGAAAATCTTTTGCGGAGAGATTTTATAAAAATTTTTACCGCTGACATCCCCGGTGAAATTTTTTTTTTATCACCGAGCAATAATGAAATTAGCGTGGCTAATAGTGTTATATATTGCAATGACGTACAGAGAAATTGTGTATTAAATTATATACAGAGCGGCACGGATATCGATCGCGAGTACTCGAGTACAATGTTCATATTTGACGTGGTGATGCGAAGTGTATGAAACTTTTTTCATTTTATCATTTCAGTAGTGGACTGGATCATTCACTGTTCAGCGAATAATCGAGTTTCAATGTGACGAAAAACTTAAGTGAAAAATCATTTTCCAAATGATTTTATTTAAATTTTTACCCCGAATGTCCCCTGTGCAATTTTTTTTATCACCGCGCCATCATGAAATTAGCATGGAGTATATGAATTATGTACAAATATTATGTACAAATAATATGTACAAATATTATTTACACATATTATGTACAAATATTATGTACAAATATTATGTACAAATATTGTGTACAAATATTATGTACAAATATTGTGTACAAATATTGTGTATAAATATGGACAAATATTATGTACAAATATCATGTACAAATATTATGTACAAATATTATGTACAAATATTATGTACAAATATTATGTACAAATATTATGTACGAATATTATGTACGAATATTATGTGCAAATATTATGTGCAAATATTATGTACAAAAATTATGTACAAATATTATGTACAAATAATATGTACAAATATTATGTGCAAATATTGTGTACAAATATCATATTATGTACAAATATTATGTACAAATATTGTGTACAAATATTGTGTACAAATATTATGTACAAATAATATGTACAAATATGCACAAATATTATGTACAAATATTATGTACAAATATTATGTACAAATATTATGTACAAATATTATGTACAAATATTGTGTACAAATATTATGTACAAATATTATGTGCAAATATTGTGTACAAATATTATGTGCAAATATTATGTGCAAATATTGTGTACAAATATTATGTGCAAATATTATGTGCAAATATTATGTATGAAATCCTGTAGAGAGGAACGAATATCGATCGGACTACGTCGAGTACAACGTTGAAATTTGAAGTGGTGATGCGAACTATATGAAACGTTTCTCATTTTATCATTGCAGTACTGGACTGTGTCGTTTCGGGCTGGGGTCCGTGGTCAAACTGTGACAGCGAGTGCGGTCCGGGGGCTCAAACGAGGTCGAGGATGGTCGAGAGGGCGGCCGAGAACGGTGGAAAGCACTGCCCGCAGCTGGTGCAGTACCGGGGATGTCAAGGCGCGAAGTGTAACAAGCGAAACCCCAAACTGGCATTGAAAGGTGAGTGTTGTCATCGTGGGAAAAAAAAAAAATAAAAAAAAATAAAAAATAAAAAGAAAGCTTCATTACAAAATAAAAATAAAAAAAAAATCCAAGATACAATTGCTCGGTAAATTATAGTCGCAATGATTACACACGGCAACTTTAGCGCTTGTCTAGTTGTGGATCTCGACGGTTGAATCCCGCCGCTGTGCTTCGCAACTCCGCGAACACCGTTCAGGCTGGGTTTTAAATTAATTGCGGCAATTAGGGAATGGTGGGGGGGGTGGGGGGGGGGGGGGTTTAATCGCTTGAGAATTAAACATGCCGAGGAAGGCAGAAGAGCACGGAGACTCGAGGCTCGGGATTTCACGGTCGTAGAGAGACGCAAAATTGTCAAACGTTTTGTCTCCCAGGATAAAGTTAATACAATGCAAATAAAATAAATTAAAATTGAGTAGAATACAAATGTATAAATATCATACATTATTTACATGTAACGGTACGTTCAAATCTGATTTTTTTTTTTTTTTTTCAACCTTAAGTGACGTCACACCAGAGATACGTCACTTCCGCTCGAAAAATGTAATTCTCAAACGGGAAGTGACGGTTGAATGGAATATAAAAAATATTTTACTAGCCAAAATCGTACCGTCCATTCCATTCGATGTCTATATTATCTTGTAAAATAAATTACATTATTTATGTTTATTTATATAAATTTTTGATCGATAGGTTGTGAGAATCGCTGAATGAGAGTTGAAACGCGCATTTACTGACCGATATATATATATATATATATATATGTGTGTGTGTCAAAGTAAATAGCGGGTAAAGCAGAGAAGACCAAGGGGATCTCGGATAGTTCGCCAGTTTCCGATACATAGGTGGTTGTGGCCCGACATATAGGGATTCCAATCCTCGATGGAGTGAGCAAGTCGCCGATTGCCTCCGGCGAATCCTTTGGGCTCGTACGGGATCATCGCCGGAGGGGGGGGGGGGGGGGGGCTAATTGTTCGACGGTATAGAATCCGACAGCTTGCTCGGAAGGTCTGCCCGCGTCTGGAGATCCACTAATTGGTGGATTCCGTTTCAATGGATACCCCGGTTAACCGAAGGTCTTTGATCGGAGAGCCGAGGATAATATTGTGTAACGCGGGTACGAGACGACGCCCGGCTCGTTGGATACGAGCCCGATGATCCTCCTCTCGGGCACTCGATGCCCCGAAGCTCCGATGTTCGTTCTGCCGGTCGGTCTTGTCCGTCTGCTGACGTTCGATCTCACGGGGTTCCGTCGACAAGCATATCAAAGCGTCCGCACGGACTCCAAACCGGTGGACGTTCGATGAGAAGGGACATGACGCTCCAAAACGATCGACGTAGACGAAAAGAACGAGGCAAAAAGCTGTGATCCCTCGAGGACCAACGAACCGTGAAAATTTTGGGTTGGATTTGGGTTGTTTTCTAACAATCCGCTGTAACTCAACCATTCGTTCGCTGCGCCAAACCGACGCTGATTTCAACCTTCCGGAGGTAGCTTTTTGGTTGATGTCTCAAAATCAATCGCAATGTCGACCACTGTGTGCCGTATCGAAAGTTGGCTTACAGTTGGACTTTTGCGAAAAACAATCCAATTACCGACTTTGTGTCGAGAGCACCGATAGCCCTTGTCTCAGAATTGGATATTCAAGGTTGTTTCAGGAAAATTCAACCGCAAGCCAACTTCCTATTCGACACATTGTAACGGCTGATATTACGGTTGGTTTTCTTAATATCGCCAAAAAATTAAGCTCTCAAGGGTCGGAATGGCAGTTGGTTCGGCGCATCGATCGACCGGTTGGTTTTCAGGTTCGTTTCAGATTGGTAAGAACGCGAGGGATATGAAACACGGATTATTTATTTATATTATTGATGCTAATCACTTATCCGTTCTCAATTATATTATTTATATTGTTAATGCTAATAACTTATCCGTTCTCAATTTGCAGAGGTCGCGCTGCTGCTGCCTGCCGAGTTGAGCGGCATGCGTCACATCAACGACAGCAACGACATAAGGACCAATCTCCGTCTGCGCTATCGCGACAATTCGGCGTACGACGCCTCCAAAGAGTGAGTACGAAACAACATAAGGTTCCCATAAAAAAAAAAAAAAAAAAAAAAAACAACAACAACAAACAAACAAAATGCCTTCCCGACTCTATCCCAACGCAATAATTCCCTCGAGTTTCAAACGCGTTTCCCGACACTCCCGTCGCGTTAATCAAAGGATGACAATCTTGCGCGCGAGTGCGTCTCGACATTAACGTCTCGCGAGTGTTATTACAGCCCCGGGTCATAATGCGGATGAATATAAAAGGGAATAAAGTAGGAGATGCCATGTGGGCTTCGAGTGAGGAGAGAAAAAGAAAAATAATAAAAAGATCATAATAATAAAAGGAAAAGAGGAAAAAAAAAATGAAAAAAAAAAAAAAAACCGTAGTCAAAGAGATACACGAAGAGAAGAAACGAAGAAGTGGCGAGAGAGTGTATGAGGCACTCGTGTGCAGCCGAAGACGGGATCATCTCTATACCAGCGGCTCGTTATACATCCAGCCGTCCGTTATTCATGCGTGCGTAATAAAGCCTAACGAGCCTTGCGCTCGGTTGTACGTACGATAAATAATGACTTGAACGGTATCTGTGGTGAAATTTGTGTGCGCGCGCGCGCGCGCACACACCCACGGTTAATACACGAGGAGTTACACGCGCGGTATGCGAGCGGCACGGAAATATACGTGGGTGTATGATGTATAGCGTGGGGGGGGGGGGGGGGATTCGTGGAGGACACGCATGCGCGCGCGCGCGCGCGTCAAACCGGTGAAAGAGCGAGCGGATCTCTCCGCGTCTTGGGAATTCCGAGTGGACGGACAGGCTTTTGGTGAATAATGGAAGCGAGCACCGGCGAAGACGTCGAGAGAGGTACGACGAGTGTGTAACGGTGAATGCGGAGGAGCCCGAGGGGCGGAGAATGGAGCGGGGAGAGATGCGATGATGAGAACGGATGCGTACCGCATGCGACAAAGTCGCGCGAATGAACCCTCCGGATTGCGAGGGTGTTCTCGCAATCAGGCCGAGGTTAAACAATCGAGGAAACTGGCTCCCAGGTGTACTTTGGATAATCGTCGAGTAAGAGGAAACGCTCCTTGAAACTCACGGGCGATATGGATCTCTTTGAAATCGAAGAAAAAGGATCGACGCGCATGGAACTTTGTTCGGATTGATGTTTCATTTATTTATTTATTTATTTATTTATTTATTTATTTATTTATTTATTTATTTATTTATTTATTTATTTATTTATTTATTTATTTATTTATAGTGTACGGGACGAGGCGTTTTTACATAATTTGATTATAGTTTTGACCATGGAAATTTATTTCTATAATCAATTGTATCGTAACTGTAAGTGTAACTATGAAATTAATTAATGTACCTATAGTTACAATATAGTTCGTCATTTTTACGTGTAATTCTATATTAGCGCGACATGGTCGCACGAAATGAATCCGCAGGATTGCGAGAGCGAGAGTGCTTGCAATTGAATTGTCTCGCAGGTGTAATTTGGATAATCTTCGAGTGATAGGAAACAATCTTAAGAAACTCGGCGGTGAGATAGATTTCTTCGAAATTAAAGAAAAGATCAACGCAACTTTCGGTTTATTTGGCTCGCGCAGAAAAATTATTCCTATCTATCGTACAATGTTATTTCTATGATAAATTATATCGCAACCGTAATCATAACTATAGTAACTACAAAATTACTCAATACAGACACAGTTACAATATAATCGATTAGTGAAACAAACTGCAGCTCAAACTTTATCGTCGTTACTTTTAATCTCTATTTAATTCCATAATGTTTCACAAATAATTTCTGCAATTTCATCGTATTTACACTTAATTGTTTATTCCATCTGTAATACAATTGTCGAAAGGGAATGATGTTTCTCCGACGGTTTAGCGAGTGTCGAAAGTTTAACGAACTGATGAAACGTGAACGGAGAATGTCGACGAAGCGAATGGCACAAAGGCTAACGCGATAATAGTTGAGAAAATACGAGACGAAGTATGGATTCGCAGTGCGCGACGAGAAACACGAAGGAACGAAACGTTTCTGCAATAGTCTTTTATGTGTTACTCGTAAATCCATAATGCGAAAGCCTTCGGCGGTGTCGTTGTACGCTTTACCGTCGGTGTGTTACGGCGAATGCCAATTGTAGTAAAACATCCGCGATGCATGTACGGAAACTCGTATCAAATGGTCGCCCGGTGTTTGCACATCTATACGGGAACCTCTCCGTACCTCGATATGCAGTTTCCTCGAGACTTCCGGGGTGGGGCGAAACGAAACTCCCGGAATATGTTGTACGAGTGTACGCGGCACCGTCGAGTGCGCGGTCTCCTTGTACCTTTCCGCATGTAGTACACGAGGGGTACTCCATTCGTTATTATATTCGTGTATACAGCCGGATTAAGTTGCACACTCACCTCGCGGGCCCGTAATCCGGCTTCTGGAGCGTTTAAAGCGGCCGTTCACTGTTCGCACGGGAGACCGCGGACATCGTCGTAGGTCACTTTAAGGTAGTCATTGCGAATGGTCGTTCACTTCGCACAAGTTTCAGATAAATGAGAGTAATTTGCAAACACTTCTGAACGATATGAAAATTCGAAAGAAATCAAGCGTATTCAAAGATGACGAAAGGATTAATTTTTCATAGGCAATAATTCCAAAATGTTATTAAGAAAATTGATGAAAAATAAAATTGTTCAACAAATATCCCGGAAACCTAACTTTTTTCTTTTTATAAAAATTATTCGTTCGTTTTCTTTTTTTTTTTGAATACGTATGTTTTTTTTTTAGATTTTTAAATTCACTTTGATTTTTTTGTTTTTTTTTTTTTTTTAATATGGGAAAAACGTGTGGAAATTCAGAAAATTCAAAGTGAATTAAAAAAAAAAATCTGCAAAATTTCATACGTATTCAGAGAAATCAAGGAATAATTTTCATTAAGACAACAAAAAAGTTATGTTACCGGGTGATTTGTTGAAAAAATTTTATTTTTCATCAATTTTGTTAATAACATTTTAGAGTTATTATTATGCAAAATTAATCTTTTCGGTATCTTTACTACGCTTGCTTTTTTTTCAGATTTTTATACCATCGAGAAGTGTCTAACAATTCCCTCTCATTTCTCTGAAACTTATGTGAAGCGAACACTATTAGCAGGGACTACCTTAAATTGAACGAAGCGCAAAGCTCTTCTCTTCGTTTTTTTTTGCTCTTTTTTTTTCAATTCAAAATAGCATCGATACTTCCGATAGAATTATCTTCGAAATTATTCTATCCGATTCGCTATGATTTCAGCATGACACGTTTTCACAGCACACATAATCGACATCGAAATTCATACCGGACGGACGTCACATCCGATTATTAAACCGGAAGTGACATCGTACCGGAAATACGTCGGGTCCGATTTATAAATATCATTTTTTTGACCGGAAGTCACGTTATACCGGAAATTTGTCACTTCCGGTGTAAAAATCAATTTTTTTTTTTCGACCGGAAGTGTAGTCATACCGGAGACATAGCAATTCCGGTTTGAAAGTCTCATTTCGCGACCGGAAATACGTCACTTTTCAGTTTGAAAATCTAGTTTTTTCAACCTGATGCAACTTCATACCGGAGATGCGTCACTTCCGGTTGAATTTTTCAAGCGGAAGTAACTTCATACCGGAAACATGCAATTTTCGCTTTGGAAATCTCATTTTTCTACCGGAAGTGACGTCATACCGGAAATACGTCACTTTCTCCTTAAAAGTCATATTCTTCGACCGGAAGTGACACAATTCCGTTACGATGTCACTTCCGTTTGAAAAAAAAAATGAGATTATCGAATGGCAAGTGACGGATTTCCGGTGAATCTTCGGTTTCTAAGTTCCTTCGATTACAATGAATATTAAAATTACCAGAAATCGAAAAGAAAAAATTGCCCCTCACGACTCCTCCGCAAAACACCAGGTGAAGAAAAAAAAAAAATATATATATATATATATTTTTGGAAATTCCCATCTCTTCCAGTTCTCCGAAAGAAAAAAAAAAAAAAAAAAAAAAAAACCAGACGCAAGAGCACTTTGCGTCGCGGAGCCGTACATCATCGTGACTTTGAATTTTCCAACGAAAATTTAAGCCCCCCCCCCCCCCCCCCCCGCAAAATTTGCACTCTACTTCAGGCTGTCACGGTTTACTTCAGCAGCGACTTTGGGCGGTCGTAAATTTATCCCGTTGATTCGTATTTACGATATATACCCGCTCTCGAGTGCTACACATGCTACATAACGTACGAGACGGAGAATCAGCGAGATCCGCTCCTCCACTTCCAACGGCAATGCTCTTCCTGCCTTCGCGAACGTCTTCGCACGTACGAGCTCGACTGTGTATTGTTCGGCATACAGATCGCGAACGGCAACGGCAACCCCTCGTCTCGAAGAGCCCACTTGCAATCCTCCACTGCACACCCGTTAACTATTCCCTGCTTCTATCTCACTCCGCTTGCCTTCCTCCTACACACACACACACACATACATACATGCGCACATATGTGTATATGTATATATGGGGCATTCCATACCGATTCGACCCACGTCGGACCCTCGACCTCTTCAATTCGCTTGGCAATTTTTTTATAATATTGTTCTAACTCTAAAAATCACTCAATTTTTTTATTTTTTATTTTTTTTTTATTTGCATTAATTACAATTTTTCAAAGTGAACATATTTTTAGGCGCAATTGAAAATTCTGAAAAAATTCTGAAAAATCCTGTATCTGATATGAAAATTTTTAAGCCTAAACCCAGAATGTTAAAATGTTTGCTTCTAAATGTTTTTTTGAGCTTTGCTCCCTTTTTTAAGTGAGCATATTGTTAGCCCGAATGAAAAAATCTGAAAAAATTCTCAAAAACCATGCATCAGACATGAAAATTTTCAAGCCTGGAGCGATAGTAGCATCGCATTAGCTTCTATTTTTTTCTTTTTGTTAAATTATTTTAAATGATTTGAAATTATATAAAAAAAAAAAAATAAAATAAAATAAAAGTATGTTCACTTTGAAAAATTGTAATTAATGCAAATTAAAGAAAAAAATAAAAAATAAAAAAAAATTTTGAGTGATTTTTAGAGTTAGAACGATATTATAAGAAATTGCCAACCGAATTGAATGGTATGGAATGCCCCGTATATATAAATTTAATACATATATAGCGGTACTCGTATGGCACGGCATTTCAGTGCAACGTCGCGTAGACGATTACTTCCGGCATCGGGAGTCCTTACCCCGTTCCGGGCGACACGCTCGACGCCCTATAAACTCGTCTACCAGTCTCGGCTGCGCCACCCTCGCTTATTTCTCTATTCCAAGGACCTTGCATTTCCGTCTCTATGCACACGATCGAACTGACGATACTGCAACGTCACTTTTATCCAATTTTACGAGAAATTAAAATTAAAAAAAAAAGGGCCGAAGGACTTTGGTCCGATGGACCGTTCGCAATGGTAATAGCGGAGGAATATATTATGTAAATAATCGTGCAAATGTATCACCGTATCGTTTAATACATTGTCAATAAATACATTTACTACTATTAAAAAAAATATATATGTATATATATATATATATATATAAGAAGAAAAGCATCCGCGCGGCTGCAAGTGAAATCTCTTTGATTTCTTCGTTGGTTTTATTTTATTTTATTTTTTTTTATTTCTGATCGATACGAATAAAAAAAAAATTTAACGGATATTTAGTTGATCGATATTTTTGAAAATTATTTTGTCTTTCTATCGTGTGAAATTAATAAATTGTAACGATGATTTTGCGATAGACGAAATATCATGAATTTTACCTCGAATTTGTTTCGAACATTAGTTTTTTTGTAAATTTTGTTTCTATAAAATTTGAGACAATATCGATTTATGGCTGCAGACTTAACGATAGTGTATGTGATATTTCGCTCAGTATACAATTTCCGGCAGTGCGCATCATCGTCGGTTCTCGTCAGAAAGATTATTCGCAAATTTTCCCAACGAAACTTTTAAACTCTCGCCGATCAAGTTTTATCATTAATGTTCCATTGATTTTCGAATCCGAGGCGTTTGGCTTTCCTTCCGGTCGATACGGCTCACGCATTTTTCGAAAGCTCGAAGAACGTTCGCGTTAAAAAAAAAAATAATAATAATAATAATAAAAACAAAAATTTCTTTCCATCAGACTACCGGGAGAATTCTACGGACTGTCGATAAATTGGAGCTGACGTTCTACAAACTGGATAGAAGGGTCTTCGCCTGTCTCGGGGGCTCTTTTCTATTTTCGTTCAATCACGTTAAGTGCCCGATAGCCCGAAACATATTGCATCCACTAGCTGGCGCACGGGCATCTGCGCATATCGGGGCCCACGAGACGAAGATAAAACGCGATAAATATAAACTCCCACGTCGCTGCAGCTCGAATCGGTTCAGAGGACAAAAAAAAAAAAAAAAAAACAAACAAAAAAATTGTCGCCCAAAAACGTCCACAATTTCTCTCTCGTTGATTCAAAAATTCTTGTTAAAAATATCGTTCGGTGACAATAATAGCAAAAAGAATTTTTAAAACGAGAAAGAGAAATGAATGTTGATATTCGTGGACAAGAAATTATTGTTTGATGCGAAGAAAATGCACGTCTCGAACGTGACTATAATACTAGATTATACGTACATAGATTACAAAAAAATAAAAATTCGTCCCACGAAAACTTCGCTCATTTTCTTTCTCGTCGATTTAGCAATTCTTCTCGTTGAAAATACAGTTTGATGAAGAAAGTTAAAAGAAAAAAAAAAAAAAAAGAATTGTAAAATTAAGAAAGAAAAAGAAAGTTTGGATAATTGTTTGGATAATTGTGAACATAATAATTGAATAATTGTGTTGGATTGCCCATACAGCCTCGGCTAAGTCTCCCATTAATTACCTTGTGTTTGTCGACTCGATTCTCGTTCCTCGTGAATTAGAAACAGTTAGACGTGCCATTAAAGATTCTTCAGATTTTTACCGTTCGATGTAGTTCCCATTTATTACGAATGGTAAGAAGTACCATTTCAGCTGTTCCAGTTATGCTCCAATGGACCATCATCAATAACGAATGGGAGAAAGTACCATTTGAATTTTTCCAGTCATTTGGAATTGAACGCCCATTAATAACGAATGGGAAAAAGTACCGGTTGAATTTTTCCAGTCATTTGGAATTGGACGCCCATTAATAACGAATGGGAAAAAGTACCGGTTGAATTTTTCCAGTCATTTGGAATTGGACGCCCATTAATAACGAATGGGAAAAAGTACCGGTTGATTTTTCCCAGGAAATTGCCATTGGCCTCCTACTGGAAACGAATGGTAAAATGGTACCACTTAAAAATGTCCACTGATTTGCCAGTGGACTCCATTAAGAGCGAATGGTAGAAAGTACCGTTTCATTTTTTTCACGAACTTCCATTAGGATCCCATCGATTACCTTTCGATACCATTCATTGCCATTAAACGCTCAATGGCGAACTTTGCCAAGGGCACAAATAGAAAAATTAAAAAATGCTCTCCCAAAAATCTCCACAATTTTCTTTCTCGTTGAGCAGTTCTTTCCCTTAAAAATAGTTCCTCAAAATAAGTCTAAAATAACGAAAAACGTAATTTGGATATTTGTGCACAGAAAATGTTTGTTTTGAGTCTAAAAAAAAAAAAAAAAAAAATGAACCTCACTGATGCGACGACAATATTGGGTAACCCACTGAACATATTATGGTGGAAGACTTTCCCTTAAAAATAGTTCCTCAAAATAAGTCTAAAATAACGAAAAACGTAATTTGGATATTTGTGCACAGAAAATGTTTGTTTTGAGTCTAAAAAAAAAAAAAAAAAAAATGAACCTCACTGATGCGACGACAATATTGGGTAACCCACTGAACATATTATGGTGGAAGACTTTCCCTTAAAAATAGTTCCTCAAAATAAGTCTAAAATAACGAAAAACGTAATTTGGATATTTGTGCACAGAAAATATTTGTTTTGAGTCTAAAAAAAAAAAAAAAAAAATGAACCTCACTGATGCGACGACAATATTGGGTAACCCACTGAACATATTATGGTGGAAGACTTTCCCTTAAAAATAGTTCCTCAAAATAAGTCTAAAATAACGAAAAACGTAATTTGGATATTTGTGCACAGAAAATATTTGTTTTGAGTCTAAAAAAAAAAAAAAAAAAAAAAAAAAATGAACCTCACTGACGCGACGACAATATTGGGTAACCCACTGAACATATTATGGTGGAAGACTTTCCCTTAAAAATAGTTCCTCAAAATAAGTCTAAAATAACGAAAAACGTAATTTGGATATTTGTGCACAGAAAATATTTGTTTTGAGTCTAAAAAAAAAAAAAAAAAAAAAAAAAAAAATGCACCTCACTGACGCGACGACAATATTGGGTAACCCACTGAACATGTTATGGCGGAAGATTCTGAGGGGCCGGCGGGAATGCGGGCCGCGACGAGAGGGCTGCCTCTATCGACGGGGTGAGACCACTGAGTTTAAGTAGAGGAGTCAGCAACCGCTCAGACGTGCTTGTCTCTCGAGCACCTGAGCAAACTGACCCTCCGCCCCGGGGTCGCTGTTTGAATTTCGCTCGTGTCTGATAAAGGCCAACAGCGCGATACAACCTTGCCTCTGTATATACGCAAACAGCTTCCGAATATGCATACATTCGCGGACCTTCGATGTTCCTGTCTGGACCCCTCTGTGTGCCCGATCGTAGGAGGTATCGATGCAAACGTTGCGCCTCCGATCGGACGTACGGTGGATCGTAGGGGCGCCGGACGGGAAATCGAAGGCTCCGCGCGTTGATTCGCAACCCGTGCCACGCATTTCATCGCAGATATTGTGTTTGGCCGGATGCTTAGACCGCATTGGTACCTTCGGGAATTAAACGCCTCTGCTGCACTGCAATCGCACTCGAGAAAATTGAGGCGGAGGAAAACGTGCTCGCGAGCCGAACGGTTTAACATCGAGGTTCGCGGCGGTAATCTGTCGATCCGAACGTCGATCGTCTTGCTCGCTGGATTTAAATTGTTTTTGGGTTTGAATGAGTCGGGCATTTTCAAAATGTTTTATTGTTATTATTTTTTTTTTTATTTTTCGTATTATTATTCGTTGTTTTGTTGTTATTATATTTTTTTTATTTTAAAGTGGTAAACGTTAGATTCGAACGTAACTAATGTTTCACGAGAATGGGAGAGCGGAGCAAAAATGGAAGAGTGGCGAAAAACGGGACCGATAATCGGGATGCAACGATGGGACAAAGTGGAATGTCCTAAAATTAGTGGAAAATTGGGTTTTTAAAAATTCTACAGTTTTACAATTTTTTTTTTTTTTTTTTTTTTTTTATTACATGATTTATTACATACACGAGTTATTACATTTTCTTGAAAATCATTTTTTTAATTAAAAGTGTGAAATATAACATTCGAACGTAACTAACGTTTCGCAAGTACAGTTTCAAAGAAATAAAGTTCAAAGACACTTCGAGTACTTCTTCGAATCTCCGCAAGTAGTGAAAACAAAAAATTCGTACGGAAATAATTGCTCTTTACTTTGAAGCCATTCGCAGTTCTTTAGATCTCTGCTTAAAGTCCAGAAATAATTTGCCCGAAAATAATTGCTGCGGTGAAAAAAAAAAAAAAAAAAAAAAAAATACCCCGCAGTTTGTTGGATCTCAGTCAGTAAATCCAAAAAAAAAGAGCAGCTTCCGGCCAGTTTCTCTTTACGCACAAAACGGAGCTATCCCAACGCCAAAAAAAAAAGCATAATAACCAAATGAAAATAATGAAAACTTCCATCCCAAAAAAAATAATATTAATAACAAAGCTGCTCAACAAACCGTTACTACAAGATTTGAAAAAAAAAAAAAAAAAAAAAAAAAAAAAAAAAAAAAAAAAAAAAAAAAAAAAAAAAAAAAGCTCTCCATTTTTAAGCCACGCTCAAAGCCTTTCGTCATGTCGTTATTAAACGTTGACGGAAAAAATTTCGGCACGCGAGGCATGCACCGAAAAAAGGCCGTTAGCAACACCGGAGCCGGCGGGTGGGCGGATGAAAAGGGGTGGAAATGAGTACGGTGTAAATGGTTGTTCAAAGGTGAGACTGTAGCGTGTTTATGGTCCGGAGTTGCGTGAGTTGCACACTCTCGTGATCATGAAAAGCTGCGTGGAGAAAAAACGGGGGCGCGGATCTGCACGTGGCCGCTGGGTGCGTCCTGCACATATATACATATACATATGCATACACATGCACACGCATACATACATATACGCACGCGCGCACGCGCGCGCGCGCACACACACACACACACACACACATGTATATATATATATATATATATATATATATATATATATATATGTATGTGTGTGTGTGTGTGTGTGTGTGTGTGTGTGTGTGTGTGTGTGTGTGTGTGTGTGTGTGTGTGTGTGTGCACACACACACACACACACACACACACACACACATATATATATATATATATATATATATATATATATATATATATATGTCTACAGGCGTACATCCTGGATATTAAAGCTGACAACGAGCACGCCGGGAGGGGCGGAGAGTCACCGAAAGCCTCTCGCTGTGCACATTCTGCACGTGTAACACCGATGGCGTTCGCTGTTAAGCCTCCGACACGGAAATCCGACGAGCTTCCACCATAGTCGCGTGGATGTTAAAAAAAAAAAAGAGGGCGCTGTTTTTTTTTTTTTTTTTTTTTTTTTTTTTTTTTTTTAGCGTGGCCGGATTCTCCGAGGCGTGCCCCGTCCCTGTTCGGTGAATTGCGAAGCGCGGGCTGCGAAGGGCCGCAAGGCGAGTGTGCAGATATTATGATGGCTTCACGGGGTTGGTGCGATGAATAAATGCGGCGAATCTCTCGCGTATATCGCTTCGGGCGTCACCGTTGGCCCACCGTCGGCACCCGCGACCGAGACTTCCTGCGTGCAGACGCGGAAACACCGGCACGAACACAACAACCCTCTCGTCGACGAGAAGCCTCGTTCCCGGTTTTGCCCCCAATGGTAAAAATTCCTCGCGAGGGAGATTCGTTCGGAGCGCTTTGAGGGCTTTAAGAGATGAGATCTCTCGGTCGGGACGGCGAGTCGCACGCTCATTTTTTTTATATAGGTGCAATGAAATTTCTTCTTTTTTTTTTTTTTCATTTTTACTTTTCATTCATTTTCATTAGAAATTATTTTTGTGATAACATACGCGCAGGAGAAACGCGCCGAGTTTGTGTGGATATGCGTTTTTTTGTTGTTTTCAATTTATTTATTTTTATTTTATTTTCATAATGTTCGTCGAGAAGATTTCCAACGTTGAAATTTCGCTGTTCGCAGTCTCAGCCATAGGTGCATCTGAGTTTCGAGACCTCGAGATAAGTTTTCGAAGGAGAGTCCCGTCGCGCACCTCGCGGGATTCCCGAAAGTCCGACTTTTCTTTCGTTCGCGAATCGACTCCTGAAAAGAGAGTCCTGGAATTTGACTAGCGGACAACCGGGATGAGAAAGGGTGAAGGGGGGAGAGGAGGGGGGGGGGGGCGAGCTTTGCTACATCCAAGCCGGCAATCCACTCTCATCGATTGAAAAGTTTCGCTTTTTTTTTATTATCGGCCTTTTGCTTTTTCACTAAGTTTTCTTCTTTTTGGGCCTCTTTTTACAACTCCCATTTCACCTAAGCTCGATACGAATCCGTACGACAATTCGATCGAACGTAAAACGAACGAAAATGTAATCGGCAAGATAGTCTCATATAATATAACATAATATAACATAATATAACATAATATAACATAATATAACATAATATAACATAATATAACATAATATAACATAATATAACATAATATAACATAATATAACATAATATAACATAATATAACATAATATAACATAATATAACATAATATAACATAATATAACATAATATAACGTAATATAACGTAATATAACATAATATAACGTAATATAACGTAAATGTATTCCATGAGAAAAATTGGGTAATGCGAGCCCAGAGCTTTGCACTTCAGGTCTGCCGCTCAGCCCGTTCCAGAATCGTGCGAGGTTCTTCTTTATTATTTTTAAGAAGTAATCATACGATTTTATTTGATTTACAAAATTTTATTAAATCCATTAGTAAATTTAAATGAATATTCATGTAAATTAAGTAAATAGTTACTTAAATAAAATAAATATTCATTTAAATAAAATAAATATTTTATTTAATCTAAATAAACGATAGCCGTCAAATAAATTATTTTTCTCGATGCACGTCGACACTTGCACGTGCACAATAACAATACATTTATAAAAAGGGCTTCGCCCGTAGAAGTCATAATAAATCACAAGAAAACACAACAAATCATAATAAATAAAACATTTTATTTTCTTCAATTTGTTTCAGATACTGCGTTACATTCACTGTGACGAAGGCCTCGAAGCCGTGCTACAAGGAGCCGAGCCTCACGGAACTCTCGGAGGGTCAGATGATAATGATATTATATTATTTCGACCCACATCGGGTCAAATTGCATATCGGTTCGGTGAATCCGGAATGTAAATTGTGCGATACAATGAGAGGCGTCGATGAATCACGTTCCATTCAACGACTTTCGGGACGGCTCCTGCTGCGTCGCGGTTCATCTCATCCGAGTTCTCGAGCGATTTCCGACGTTCGGCAATGACAGTGAACGCTTCCTGCCTTTTCTTCTGTTTTTTTTTTCCCCTCCTCCTTCATCAATTTAATGGTGACACACGCTAACCGCCCTTCCGATCGCTGCCCCTCCGGCTGATTGACGTGCAATGCCCGATCCTTCAGCGACAACCGCCGGTGCGCCCGTGGCGAATCCGCCCGGCCGTTGCATCCTCCCGTTCCCGCTCTCCAGAATCGAATTAATCGGAAACGACTGTAATTTGCATCCTCGCGGAGAGTCCGGAGGACCCGAAAGCGAAATTGGGCGGAAACTGCAGTGAATTTCACTCGGCTAATAGCGTCGATGCATTCTCGCATAGTGCACGTGCTTTGTAGACTGTATGTATATGTATATATATATATATATATATATATACATATATGTCCATATGCATGCTATCCTAATGTACCGGCCCATTTGGCTGCATACATCGATGACGCTGATCGACTTACGGCGCAACGCCGCGGGGCCCTCGCGACTGGGACGCCCAACGACTCCGTTGTAATTAATCGGTCAGCCTCGACGAAATGGATATACGATCCGGTAAACTCCACTGTACTTCGACTCCGCATGAGTCGGCAACGTGATTAGTCGAACCCCACCGCTAGCCCGAAGGGGCTTCGAAAGTACGTCGCATTCAGCTTCGAAATCCCATTTTTTTTTTCTATTCCGATAGAAGTGACGTCGTGCCCGGAAATGCGTCACTTGCCCTTTGAAAATTTCATATTTCGAGCGGAATTGACGCCGCATCGGAAACACGTCACTTTCGGTCGAAAAAAAAAAATGAAATTTTCGAACCGGAAGTAACGTATTTCCGATATGACGTCACTTCCGGTCGAAAAATGAGATTTGCAAACCGGAAATGACGAATTTCCTGTATGACGTCACTTCGGCTAAAAAAAAAATAGGATTTTCAAACCGGAAGGGACGTATTTTCGGTTAAAAAATGAGATTTTCAAACCGGAAGTGACGTATTTTCGGTAAAAAAAATACGATTTTCAAACCAAAACTGACGTATTCCCGGTACGACGTCACTTCCGGTCGAAAAAACAAGATTTTCAAACTTGATGTTGTATGCTTTCGGTCTGACGTCACTTCCGGTTGAAAGGTGCGATTTTCAAACCGAAAACTGCGTATTTTCTGTAAGCCGTCACTTGCGGTCGAAAAAATGAGATTTCCAAACCGGAAGTGACGTACATAGGCTATGAAAAAAAAAAAAAAAAAAAATTGATGTGACGTCGAATTGAGTGGACAAAAGTTTGATCGTAACATTTTTAATTCCTCAGGTACTCGTGTGTGCGTCCGTTGTCAAACGCAAGCGCTCCGCCGTGTCCTGGACTGGCGATGCGAGGGCGACGGTGGAACCGAGGCGATGATCACCAGGTGGAGCATGCTCTCCTCTCCCCACTGTCACGGAAAGTGGCTGCGCACCAAGAAGACGGGACCCGAGTGCGACGCATCGCTCTGTCAACCGAAGCCTCATTTTATCTTCGTTTAAGGCTCCAACGAACGGAATAGCAATGACGAAATAATTGAGACCCCGTATACAATGAGGAGGAACGAGGCGGACAGGGGGCCGAGAGCGCGTATGAGAAAAAGGAGCCCTAACGAGACTCGGGGCCTCGGTGATTTCGTAATAACTGTTATTAAACTATAGCTAACCGAGATTTAGTTGACACCCTCGCAGAGCAAACATGGACCATGATGAAATTACTTTTCAGTAGACGAGCCTATAGAATTGCGTATGAAAAGAAAAAGGGCTTCGGGCACAAACGCCATTTATTCCCAACAGCAAATTATCAATCCAGTCGATTCGTTGTTTCATCAATAAAAAAAAGAGAAAAAAGAAAAAGAAACAAATAAAATAAAAACCTTCCGCTCGTTCTCGGTGTCAATTCGAACGGGACTCTGCGAGAGAGCGAACTGCAATACGAGAGGTCGAACGAGCGCCGATATCGACGAATCGACGACGCTCTAAATTAAATGTGAGAGTCTCGTCGATCGTCGACTCGATGAGAAATCGCGAAAAGATAAAGGAGAGGAAAAAAAAAAAAAAAAGTAATGAATAACGACTAATAATAACGGTATTGAATAACGACACTTATATTTGTATGTGAGTTATTTTATAAATTGAGTCCACATATCAAAGATCATATTTTCTAGATAATAAGCGATAAATCGACAGAGAGAAGAAAGAAAAAAAGAAGAAAAAAAAAAGTTGAAAATAAAAAAAAAGGGTAGTAAATTGTAAGAGCGGAGTGTCTCGAGTTGATTTCCGAGCAAGTCCTGTCCGCCCTTTTAGGCGCATTTCGCCTCGTCGTCATGCGCCCTTTCTTTCGTCATCAGTCGAGCGTTCGACTTTTAATTGCCAACTTCCGACACAGAGATACGTGCTGCGTAATGGTTTCCGAAGCGGCGTGCTCGGGCGTAACGGGAATAGAGCGAGTGTCGCATCGCTGAAAGCTCGTCGCGTTTTCGAGAGTTTAAAATCGATGGCTGTGTCGAGACCGACGCGCGACCGTCGATTCTGTCGCTATCGCGATTCGGAGTAAAGTTCTTTTGTTGAGTGGCCTTTTTGTTGCCCCCTGTTTCGCCTCGAAGCTCGACGCTCGTCGGCGTTTGCACGAAAACTTTCGTTCTTCCCTCGTTCGTTCACGGGTCAAAGGTCTTAATGAGAATGAAGCGCACGGTTAATTGCGAGACTATCCGCGTGGCAAACAGTGGGATTCGTGAAATATCAGGAAGAAGAGCGAGAATACATATTCCCGACGGTGTTTCAACGGGAATCTCGTGAAAGCGCTGCGAGTTCGAGTGTCCGGGGAGATGTGGGGAGGAGGTAAAAGCATTTCACTGATAATATAACGAGCCGCAGCGGGTAGGAGTGGGCGAGTGAAGACCCACTGCGTAACGGCAGCGTTGATTTTAAACCTTTAAGGCTATGCGAAAATAGCCGATTGGTAATTTTTGAAAATGTAACTCATTTTTTTCTTTTCGAATGTAGCGATTATTTACCGGGGAATGAAAATTCTTATATGAGTCCGCTTTAAAACGGTCGAGTTGATTTTAAACCTTTAAGGCGATGCGAAACTAGCCGGTCGGTAATAAAAGAATGTAATTCAATTTTTTTTTTTTTTTCTCAAATGTAGCGATTATTTACCGGGGAAAGATAATTCGTATATGAATCCGCATTAAAACGGCCGAGCTGATTTTTTACATTACAACGTCAGGGCTGATTTTAAACCTTTAAGGCGATGCGAAACTACCCTGTTGGTAGTAAAAACTGTAATTAATTTTTCCCAACCGACCCGATTATTTACTTTCGGACGAAGATTCTTAGATAAACCTGCATTGATATCCGTTTCATGTGAGAGATTGCTTTTAACCGGAAGCAGTCAGAATCGAACGGACCGAGTCGGAACGGACCAATGGAACGAATCCGGTCGGTATCAAAAACTGCAATCAACTTTTTTCACGGGTGTGTGCGGTTCGAAAGAGAAGTCTCATCGAAAATGGATGTCGTGTCGATTTTTGATGGGGCTTTTACTCGTTTTATCGTACACGCCACGGCACGCGAAAAAAAAAAGTTGATTACAGTTTTCAATTGCCGACCGTGGTATTTCACATACTCTCAAGTCCGAAGCTTCTCTCCTTAAAAAAAAAAAAAAAAAAAAAAAAAATAAATTTTCTCTACCGAAATTCAATGATTTTCCATATAATAACCCAATCGAAAATGTGTTTCGCCGATAATTCCCCGGATTGCGCGGATAATTCGAGAAATAAACCCACACACGACGGAGCTCTCCCTGTCGTTTAGATATCGAAATTCGATTATCGTTCAATTAACGCTAATGAGAGATTAAGCGCTATTCGCGAATTTTGAGATCGTCACATCGGTATATCGAATCTCGATTTAAATATAAAAGAAATCAAAATAATAATAATTATAAAAAAAAAAAAAAAACTTTAATATCCATGAACGGTCAATGCGGTCCGCTGAAATATACGCGACAGTTGATTATTTCATTGAACCGGGTTAACCGGCCGATACGACACTCCGGACCGAGCGACGGATTGCGAATTTCACTCGGCTCCGGTTCCGATGTAGGTCCGGTTTCGCAGGAATTTTAATACCATTACCGTGCGACAGACGAACGAGTGACGAGCTCAACTCCGCAATGGTCGGTGAACGCGTGCATACAATCAGCTGCTGTGGCAAACGGGCGATAATGAGTTTTCGCAATTACTTTACGATTAATGGGACCGTTCGAGATCGATACAATGGCAAGATTCCCGCGACGAGCGTTAGATTTCCCATCGACCAATTTTATATCCGTACGTTTTTCGCCGCCCCCCCCTCTTTATTATTACATCTCCTTTAGCTTCGCATTAGCAGGAATTTTATGATCTTTAGACCGAAGTCGCTTTCGTCGATTTTACGACAAGTATTCACGGTATACGCAAAGTTCAATTCTTTCAATTCAATTCGCAAAGTTCAATTCAATTCAAAAAAAAAAAAAAAAAAAAAAAAAAAATTACCATGCAACACCGTGAATATTGCGCGTAAAAATTATTTTCACACTTTTTTTTTTCCCCCCCTATCTTCGCTTTTGCCATTCGTTCGCGAAAAAAAAAACAAAATATATCCCGGCTTTAATACACGAGCTTTAATCCCGGCAGCAAATTGAGAGACGAGAGAAGCGCGAAATACGCGCGAATTGCGGTTGGATCTTTATTTAATTTTCAGCCCTCTCGGATTGCCGAGCTTATTTACGTGTCTGCCACTCCCCGACTCTCTACTCTATGTACATTTTAATGTATCGCTTATATTTGTACATACACATTTATACACACACATAGATGGATGATATATATTTATATATATATATATATACATATATATATATATATATATATATACACGAAATAGCAAAAGCATTGCTAGGTGAGCGGCGGCGCTCTGCGCACAGCATTACTATTGTCGGTGCTGCGATCGCACTTTGCACCGTGCTGAATCGTGGCCGCGCGTTCTCGCGATACACCTGCACAGCATTAAGGCCGAGCGAGCAAATAAAAACAAAATAAATAAAAAAATAAAAAATAAAAAAAATTACCACTTTAGAAAAAATAAAAAATAAAAAATAAAAAATAAAATTGGATATTTTGTTATTGGAAATTGAAAAGCAGCAAACATTATTTGGACGAGGTGAAATATTGATTTGATTTAAATAAATATTTATTTAAATTGTCACGTCCTGCCCCCTCGTATAACACTATTTTATCGATTAGAAATCATTTAATTTTCATAAATTAATATTTTTCTCACGAATCTCGTCTCTGTTAAAATTAGAATTTAAATATTTTCATTTCAACTTCCTTTCTCACGCTCATATTATGCGCATTCAATTTTGTCGTTCGGTCTTTCGATTTTTCTCTCTCCTGACACGACGATAATATCAAAATTTCTGCAATCAATATCCGCTCGTGATATAAATCAAATAAATATTTATTTAAATCAAATAAATATTTGTTTAAATCAAATAAATATGTATTTAAATCAAATAGATATTTGTTTAAATCAAATAAATACTTATTTGAATCAAATAAATATTTATTTAAATCAAATAAATATTTATTTAAATCAAATAAATATTTATTTAAATCAAATAAATGTTTATTTAAATCAAATAAATATTTGTTTAAATCAAATAAATGTTTATTTAAATCAAATAAATATTTATTTAAATCAAATAAATATTTTTTTAAATCAAATAGATATTTGTCTAAATCAAATAAATATTGATTTGAATCAAATAAATATTTTACTTCGTCTAAATAAACGGTGGTCCTCAAATAAATTATTTTTCTGTGTGCCTTAGTGCAAAAACGCGTTGCTCGTTGCTTTAATTTTTATTAAGGTTCATGATTTCTCTCCGATAGTTCTCTCATTCGTCCTTGTTGTCGACTCTTTTTTTTTTTTTTTTTTTTTTTTTCACTCCCGTTACAACCGTTCGTTATTCCGGTCGAACATTTTTCGTGTCGGCAGACCGAGCGAGGAGTCTCTCGGTGTCGATCTGAAGAAAAAAAAAAAAAAAAATGCCCTTCGTCCGTCGATTCGTTAAATCAATTTTGATCGATCGCGAGCTGTTTATTTTTCTATATTTTTTTTTCTTCTTCTTCTTCATTTAATCGAACAGAAAAATTTAATTTTCTTCGCAACCACCCAGTCCGAGGTTCTTCATCGACCGCCACAGCACATTCGTTTTGCCCTCATCGAACTCGTGCATCGGAGCCGTTGCCACGCCACTCCATTTTTCACTCTCGGTATTTTTATTTCGTTCTTTTTTCTTCCCCCCCCCCCCTCTTTCTTTCTTTGCATCCTTTCATTCAATGTCCGGTCCCATCGCGTTCGTCAGCATTTTTTTTTTTTTCTCCTTTTTTTTCAACTCTTTTTTTCCTCTCTCTCCGTTGCCGTCGACGCTCGCGGGAAACTCGCTTGCTCTTCGATTCATCGGCTTCCACGTGTCTGCCTGGAATATATTCCGGGAACACCGCGGTTTTTTTTTCTTTTTTCTTTCTTTTTTTCTTTTTTTTTTTTTTTCAAATTCTTCTCCTCTTTCGCAACTAAGCGACGACGAATCGGGTAATAGATAAAATATCTCGCGTGTTACCTCGCCGAGAAGAGTTTCCAAGAAATTTAACGCAGTTTATTTGCACGATCGGCAACAAAACGCGATCACTTCGCTCGCCCACTTCGCTCTGTCTGTCCGAGATATCGTAGGTAAAACGTCGTTTACTTTTTGAAAATTTCGCTTCCATAAAGTTTCTCTCCGTTACGTCACTTCCGATCCCGAAAAATTACATTTTCAAATCGAAAGCGAGAAATCGTCCAGAGAAAACGTCACTTCCGGTTGAAAAATTAATTTTTGGTATCGGAAGTGTCCATCTTGTAGGAGAAACGTCACTTCCGGTTTAAAAATCTCATTGTTCGAGCGGAAGTAACGTCATCTAAGGAAAATGTCCCTCCCGGTTTGAAAATTGCAGTTTTCGACCGGAAGTGACGTCATCTAGGAAAAACGTCCCTTCCGGTTCGAAAACTGCAGTTTTCGATCGGAAGTGACGTCATCTAGGAAAAACGTCCCTTCCGGTTTCAAAATCTCATTGTTCGACGGGAAGTGACGTCATCTAGGGAAAACGTCCCTCCCGGTTCGAAAATTGCAGTTTTCGATCGGAAGTGACGTCATCTAGGAAAAACGTCCCTTCCGGTTCGAAAATTGCAGTTTTCGATCGGAAGTGACGTCATCTAGGAAAAACGTCTCTTCCGGTTTGAAAATTGCAGTTTTCGACCGGAAGTGACGTCATCTAGGAAAAACGTCCCTTCCGGTTTCAAAATCTCATTGTTCGATCGGAAGTGACGTCATCTAGAGAAAACGTCCCTTCCGGTTCGAAAATTGCAGTTTTCGATCGGAAGTGACGTCATCTAGGAAAAACGTCCCTTCCGGTTCGAAAATTGCAGTTTTCGATCGGAAGTGACGTCATCTAGGAAAAACGTCCCTTCCGGTTTGAAAATTGCAGTTTTCGACCGGAAGTGACGTCATCTAGGAAAAACGTCCCTTCCGATTTCAAAATCTCATTGTTCGACCGGAAGTGACGTCATCCAGGGAAAACGTCCCTCCCGGTTTGAAAAGATCAGTTTTCGACCGGAAGTGACGTCATCGAGGAAAAACGTCCCTTCCGGTTTGAAAATGGCATTTTTCGACCGGAAGTGACGTGATCTATGAGAGGTGTCAGTTCCGGTTTGAAAGTCCAATTTTTTTTTTTTTAACCGGAAGTGACGTCATCTATGGAAAATGTCCCTTCCTGCTTGAAAATATCAGTTTTCGACCGGAAGTGACGTCATCTATGAGAAGCGTTTCTTTCGGTTTGAAAATCTCATTTTTTCGATCGGACGTGACGTAATCCGGGTGGAGCTTCATTTCCGTTTGGAAAATAAGACTTTCAAACCGGAAGTGACGTGCCACCAAGATGACGTAACTCACGGTCTAAATATGAGTAAAAAAATTAATAAAAATGAGATTGTCAAACCGGAAGTATCGTCATAAAGGGGAAACGTCATTTCCGTCCCACGTACTAAAGCGATCTCGCTTTATATTCGCGTAAAACGAGCCCTTACAATATCGCCGCGTTTACACTCGATCGACATTTCCTACTTCATTGTGCATCAAAAGTAACGGAGAGTTACATTGAAACTAAAGTTTAATTAACCCTTCGAGTGTCGCTATTATCCCTTTGAAGTAGAACTTCATCGTGGCAATAAGAGGCATCTATCGGCACTTAGCAAGACATCCGGCGGGTGAATTAAAAGAATTCTGCCGGTTTGTTAAAACTGTGCAATCGAGAGGAAAAGAAGAACAAAAAAAAAAAGACAAAAAACTGCGCACAGTATCAAAGGGACGATACCGCGAATAGAACGAGAGAAACTTTTATTTCCATGTCACGCGCCAAAGCCGAAGAATTCAATAGCGCTCGGGGACAACTTTTTTTTTTTTTTTTATGTATACTGCAACTTTTCAATACGACAGCTTTTATCCGTCCCTTCGCCAACCCCCCCCCGCCCTCCCCCCACACATATATATATATATATATATATATATATATATATATATATATATATATATATACTATAACAGTTATTTAATCTTCAATATCGTCGGATTATTACCGTCCTTTGCAGTTCACCGGTGTCGTTCCA